>JANRMT010062804.1:23213871-23277367 GCA_026402145.1 Polypterus bichir lapradei
ACTTATTTCGGTGGTATGACGCCACTGTCGGCCGCCATATTGAACTTTCCAACGTCACTAATTCTCCAACTTCCCGTGTAGCTAGAAGGCTGAAATTTGGCAGGCTCATTCCTTACAGCTTACTTACAAAAGTTAAGCAGGTTTCATTTCGAAATTGTACGCGTAATGGTCATAACGGTTGACACTGTTCGCCATGTTGAACTTTCTTATTTATGGCCCCATCTTCACGAAATTTGGTAGGTGGCCTCCCTGCGCTAACCAAAACCGATGTACGTACTTATTTCAGTGGTATGATGCCACTGTCAGCCGCCATATTGAACTTTTCAACAGTCTTTGTTACTTACTAGACTCACCCGCCTTTTAAGGCGACCAATTTTAAGTTGACCACTTCTTAAGGCAATTCAATATGTAGATCAATTTGATATTTTATACAAACTGATTAATTTGGTTATATTGCATTTGAGCGGTATTACTTTAATACTCGTAGTTTCTGTTATTTATGTGATGAAATTTAAACTTTTTTCTATATTGAGGTCGCCCTTTTGAACCCCCCTGATATTTACTACGCGGTGAGGCATTTGTACTCCATCAACATTAATTATTTCCAGAGACATAATTTTGTCTATTTTTCCAGCGCATCATGCACAAAAGCAAGGGAACGACAGGAGCACCAGAACTCTGCTCACATCATGTTGCTTCGTACCGCAAGCTGCAAGTAGTAAGTCTGTGATAAGCGGAATACCACTACGCTTTCCACTCACGGGACGGAAGGACAATCCCGACCGCTTTTATATAGTAAGAAAGAAGAAGATGTCGCAGAGTCTGGAGTAGAAAATCATCTTTTACCTGGAAAAACGAAACTACAAATCCCATCGTGCATTGCAAAATGGATGGGGCGTGTGTGAAACTCCGTGCTACTCGCTCAGTCTGGAGTAGAAAAATCATCTTTTACTGGAAAAATGAAACTACAAATCCCATCGTCCATTGCAAAATGGACGGGGCGTGTGTGAAACTCCGCGCCTGCGTAGCACTCACGGGACGGAAGGACAATCCCGACCGCTTTTATATAGAAGGATGGGCCCATCTTCAAGAAATTTGGTACGCAGGTTCCCAACGCTAACTGAATCCTACTTACGTACATATGTAAGTCCATAGCCTGCAGCTCGGTCACCGTGTGAGGCGGCGTTGGGTCCCCCACCCCAACGCCTCCCACGTTGTTGGCTGCCTGCCTATATAAGGCCGTCCTTTGCTCCGGTCTCTACATTCCCTTCCTTGCTTCGCCACGGGATTCATGTCTCCCTGCTGATAACTACAGCCTTTTTATTTAATCCACGGCTTCTCCGCTGTTTTATTGTTCGTTTATTATGATTATAGTTATTGTGTAGGTATTTTAGACTTACTTTACATTGTTCAGATACCCATTTCCTTTATCATTCCAACCGTACCCCCATTAACATGTCTATCGAGGTGATCACCATCGATCAAAGAACTGTCACTTACCAAGTGGTTTCCATGCCTGGAGATGGCACCTACCTTTTCAATTCTCTTTGTTACATATTGCATGGCCATATCAGGCTCACTCTTGATATCCGGAGGAACATTGTGTCTTATGTATTGAATGACTGGGACAGGTTCAAGGTGTGGACTGATGACGGTACAGGAGATAATTATACTACACAGGAGCACTAGAAGAGTGAAATGCTTAAGCCCTTCACCTATGGTTCTGCATGTGAGTTGATGGCTGCTGCTGAATTGTTTGGTTGTCACTTTCAAGTGTACCAAAATGGCCAAATATTTTACACCTTTCGACAACCGCCAATGTCTCTTAAACATCTTAGATTCACAGGTGACGATTTCAGTAATGGACACTTAGTTTAAACATTCATAAACATCAATCAAAAGCTGGATGTGAAGTTATCGATGAAACCAGTTGTATGCTTACAATGCTTGACAGATGCCGAATGTCACTTCAGCACAAGTCCTGCAAATACTGTCATAATTGAAACAAACCATGAAACTCAAATCGATTATGACAGCAGCAATCCAAGCTGTGAGATTTGAAACAAGATTACTGTTCACATGGCCAACTGTACGTTGCATGCTCAAGAGTAAGCTCCGCGCACAGCTTGGTCATATTGCAACCGGAGGGCCGAACTGACAATGTGATATACAAAGAGATCCTTAACAAATAATTATTGGCATATTTTCCCTCAGTTTAAAAAGGTTTAATTTTCTTCTTAATAAAAATTTTAAGGCAGTACTTCGCCACTGCGAAGCACGGGTATTTTGCTAGTATTATAAAATTAAGATTAACTTTAATTATCATATTATAAATTAAGGCATGAGGGTTGCCCTGGACATGACATAAGCTACATAGTGTCTGATGATGGGTCGAAAGATTTCATCCGATACCTAATGGCAGTCAAGGTGCTGTTGTCTAGCCTGTAGAGGTCTGTGCGTCCCCAGCAAATGCCTCCCCAGACCATCACTGACCCACCACCAAATCAGTCATACTGAATGATGTTACAGGCAGCATAATGTTCTCTGTGGCTTCTCCAGACCCTTTCACATCTGTCACATGTGCTCAGGCTGAACCTGCTTTCATCTGTGAAAATCACAGGGCTCCAGTGGTGGACCTGCCAATTCTGGTATTCTATGGCAAATGCCAATCAAGCTCCACGGGGCCAAATAGAGAATGTTGGGCCCTCAGCCCAGCCTTGTGAAGTCTGTTTCTTTTTGTCAGAGGTCATAGACATTCACACCAGTGGCTTGCCTGCCGGAGGTCATTTTGTAGGGCTCTGGCAGTGCTCATTCTGTTCCTCTGGTCCTGCTGATGGGATAAGAACCTTCTCTGGCCCTGTCCAGCTCTCCTAGAGTAACTGCCTGTCTCTTGGAATCTCCTCAATGCCCCTGAGACTGTCCTGGGAGACACAGCAAACATTCTGGTACGGCACATGTTGATATCCCATCCTGGAGAAGTTGGACTACCTGTGCCGCTCTAGTGCACCTGTTGTTAATTTCATTAACACCGAAGCAGCTGAAACTGATTAACAAGCCCCTCTGCTACTTAACTGACCAGATCAATAGCCCAGAAGTTTCATTGACTTGATGCTATACTCGGATTAAAAAGGGTTCCTTTAATTTTTTTGAGCAGTATATTTTAATGTAATATTGTGGTTTTATAAGTCACTACACACATTACTGAAGTACGCTCAATGATAGTTTTGGATACCCCCACACTTAAGTCCTTCACAAATGCAATAGTTTACAAACATCGTATTTTAATTTCTCTTTGAGAAGCATGAAAAATAATTGTGTTGAATCTCAACTTATGATTACATTTTTGCTACATATATCTATTGTGGGACTTTTTTTTTTTAATCAGATGGTCACTTTATTTTAATAAGCAATGTAAATAATCTGTCTACTTTTTACCCTCAGATCACATTCTATTTGTTTATCAAGCAGAACTGAATATTTTTTATTTTCTACACAATACTGTAATAACTGTACAGTTCAGCAGTCTAAAATAACACAGTGAGACACACAAACACACTCACTATGCATACATACTACTGTATGTATGGTGCTGTCATTGGTTCCCCTGTGGATTGGACTGTTGAATCTACACAATGGCTGTACATGCTGGGGTCTTTGGCACATGACTTCTCAGTAGCATGCGAGGTGTCACCAATGGCTTACCCAGCTCCTGAAGAAGGCTCTGTCTCCTTCTCCCTGTTCCAGTCTTGGTTCAAGGTTGTCGAGATGACAAAAGTATTGTTTTCTGAGATGTTCAATATGTTTGAAAAATTGGCTGTGGCCAGCATCCAGTATAATGTTTTTTCTAAATTCTCCACTCCTCTTTTTGTAGCATTATAGTCCATTATCATTTCTGGCCATGGACTCTCCTATCCCTGTGCAGATCACATTATGCACCAAGGATGTGTCATTTGTTTAGACAAACGTGAAGGTCTTCACTGGCCTATTCTGTGTGGCCAGCAGTTGAGTTGGGAGCTCTGGCTTATTTTTCCTTATTGTGCTAAGCATTGTTACCTTCCTCTTGAGGAGCTACTATCCCAGTTTGTGTAAAAGTAAGTTATTGCCTATGGTGTTGTGGCCATGCAGCTTATGTCATGTCCAGGGCAACCCTCCTGCCTTAATTTCTCACAGGAGTTCCTACATCTGACTTCCCTTTGTTAATGAAATTACATCCTCTGCTCTTCTGTATCTCTATGCTTTCCCTTGAGCATGTTGTTCATAGCTTTGGACTGGGTTATCATTTTTATGCAGATGATGCTTAGATCTATTGCAGTTTTAAAAGTGACACTTCATCACAGCCTTCTCAGCTCACAACTAAACTCAGTGAAATTAAATTAAAATTAAAACTTGAACAGAGCAAAACTCTTTAAAATTAAATTGCAACATAACTGAACTCCTGCAAAGTGGCACTAAAGTGCAACTTAAGAAAACAAGCTCCTCTTCAACCATTCTTGGTGATGATCTCATCAGACCTTCTGTTACTGCAAAGAATCTTGGTGTCACTTTGATTCCTTCTTTTCTTATTTCACCCAAGTAAGCCATATTGAGAAACTTCCACCTGTGTCACATTTCTTATGTTTGCTCATACCTCTCCTTTTCTATTGCTGAGAATGTTGTCCCTGCTTTTATCACACCCCACATTATTGTAAGTCAAACTGGCAAGTGCCACTTCTAATCTTATATCAAAGCTCCAGCTGATTCAGAACTCAACTGCAAGAGTCCTGACACGAACCAACAACAGTGCATCACAGCCATCCTGCTGCACCTTCACTGCTCCCTGTGTCTTACAGGATTGAATATCAAATTCTGTTATTGACCTGCCTACTAAGGTCCTCTCATTCTGTGCCCCACACTAACCTGCACTCTCTGGGTGACAGCAGGGCCTTTAGCTGTATAGCACCGAGACTTTGGAATGACCTCCCAAAATTAATGACATCAACTGACTCCATTCATTTGTTTTTAAAACATTTTTAGGAAGACATTAAACAGACCTGACATTCTGCCCCTTCTTTCAGTTTACCCCCTCTACAGTATCTGTCCAGGTACTCAGGGTTTACATTTTTATCACAATCTGTTATTTGTTCAAGATTTTTTTGTAGTATTATATGTTGTATTTTAGTCTGCATTATTGTCTTTTATTCTGTTTGAATATTTTGTTTATCCTGTATTTATCTTTATTTAGTGAAGGTATTATTTGTAGCCAATGTTATATAGGTCCTGTTGTTCTTTCTGAATTTTGGGCATAGGAAGGGTGCTATATAAATTGTGTACTTATTAGTATTTTTATTATTCTTTTGATGGCCCATCGTTTATAATAAGTGACAAAAACTAGAGTAGTTCTATATAATGCAATTAATATGTAGCATAATTCAGTGTAGAATGTATGTGTGTGTGTGTGTGTATATATATATATATATATATATATATATATATATATATATATATAATACCGTTTTCTTCACATAAATATTTAAAAATATTAGATTGGCTTAAATGTTTATTCTAAATTGGTTTAGAACAATATTGCACACATGCATAGTACATTTTAAAAAACGTAATCACTTTTATTATTAACGTTTTACTAAACTCTAACATGGTGTAAACATTATAATTATATTGTACATTTCGTTTCATGAATGTAAACAAAAAGCTATTTTCAATTAACACAGATGTTGATGATTTTAATATTGTCGACATGTTAAATGGTTCCCACAGACCCGAACACAACGTAAATGTTAATATTAATACTTCACAGAAACGATCTGTATTGTTTAGTTTGATGTATGATACGACGTGATGGCAGAAACCCTCTGAACTTCACAATGATGCGTATTATTTGGTTTGATGTACTTTTTTTCCTTCTCATTTTTATCAATTAATTTCTGAACAGGTCTTTGACCTGACGTTACTTTCCGGGCTTTGCCGACACCCACCTAAGCCTTCCAAAAGTAATTTTACGAAGTCAGTCCTGAAACGACAGAGACGTCATTTCTGGTTCTGTAACTGCTGGTCTACAACTGTGGTTACGTATGGTACTGTGGTTCTGCAAGTGGATAGTATTGGCCATGTGTATTCTGATAAAGCGAAATGTGACCTGAGATGTGCAGTGGGTACCAAAGGGTATTAAAAAAAGGAGCTAGAATGGTGAGTGAAGAAGTATTGAGAAGTGGGATTCGTAGTTGCTTGAGAGGAAAGGATTTTGTGAATATATTATTCATGATAAATACTTTAGCTGATTAGCTATTAAAGTTTGGTGTGGTAACAATGGAAATTTTTGTTTTATGGGCCTTGCAGGGGATTTAAAGAGATCCCTGCATTATTTGAAATCAATCATTCCACTGTATGGAATATCGTCTAAAAGTGGGATAAACTTCAAATATCTGCTAATTTATTCAGGACTGGCGGACCCAGCAAAGTCAACTCAAGAGCTGACTGTTAGATACTAAAAGAAGTCCCCAAAAACCCTGAATTTAATTGCTGTATCTGCAGGTTACTCTTGCAAACGTTTGTGTAAAAATGCACAAATTTGACCTGCTTGCAAGGTGTCCGAGGAAAAAGTGTTTGCAATCCAAAAAGAAGTTTAGAGCAAGACTAAAGTTTGCCATTGAACACACCAGGAAAGACCGGGGGCCTCATGTATAAACGGTGCGTACGCACAAAAATGTTGCCTACTCCAGTTTCCATGCTCAAATCGCAATGTATAAAACCTAAACTTGGCGTAAAGCCACGCACATTTTCACGCCAGCTCATACTTTGGCGTACGCAAGTTCTCCGCTTGGTTTTGCAAACTGCCGGCACACAGAGTTAAAGCAGTGCTACTGTTTCAGTGTGGTTCCCCCTCTTTTATAGATTCACATCCCTGACACGGCTTTATAAATACACTGAAATTAACTGCATATTGTTTATTAGTTTAATGCAGCGACAATCGGGGAACTGTCTAAATGCCACGCCAGTGTTGTTATGGCTATTTGCTTTGGGTCATTGTTGTGCTGAAGGGTGAACCATTGGTCCAGTCTGAGGTCGAATGCACTCAATGAGCAAGAACCTCCCTATATTTGGCTGCGTTTACCCTTCCCTCAATTCTGACCAGTTTCCCTGTCCCTGCTACTGAGAAGCACCTCCATAGCATGATACTGTACTTCAATTACCATGTCCAATCAATTTACTTTGCCACAGGTTAACTCTGAGTTCTAGGCACATCTCAAGGATCTAATTAAAGCAAACATGATGCATCCTGCCCACAATTTGGAGTGGCACAGCAAAGGGTCTGAATTAGACATATATTAACGAAAGACCTGTGTATGTGTATATATGGAGCAGTCTGATTTGCTAATGCTCAACGACAGCCACTAGATGGTGCATGCATGTACTTTTAAAGTTTTTTGGCACTTGCATAGACCACAATTTTCACTGCGAAAGATCTGTGTGTATGGAGCAGTCTACACTCCTCACGCTCAACCACAGCCTTAGGAGTTGGTGTGAATTCTACCATCGATGTAGAAGCTTATACAAGTGTGACTTGCACTTGATGAGATGGCACATACATCCACTTTTAAAATTTTTTGGCACTTGCATGCACCTCATTTCTCATTCACCCCAAGCAGACAAACTCAGCTTTGTGGTAGTACATGCATGTTGTATGTTCACACAATCAGCTACTATATATTTGCCTTAGACAGGTTCCAGCCTGTCCCGTTCAATTTGTACCTCTGCTGCAGTCGACTACACATCTGCCTCGGACAAGATACTGCATGTCATGGCTCACATAGCTGACGCTTCTGCATATTCACCAATATAGTAAAAACTGCTAGGGAGTCTTCAGGATGTTTTTTTGTCCTGAACACCACACGCAGCTATTACCTATATAAATGAGAGATTTCAGTTTTTGAGTTTTAATGAATTTGCAAACCTTTCTGAAAACATATGATGGGTTGTTGAGTTCAGATTGATCTAAATATCAACAAAGTGTGCAGAAAGTGAAGAGGTATGAATACTTTCTGAATTCACTATATAGTTTAGTACATCGTGTCGACCCTTTTGTAAAACACACAAGATCTTGTAATGCCCCAGTTTAAATTAAACAGATTATATAGACTCTGGCCCAAATGACCCTGAATTGGACAAAGCAGATACAGGTAAGGGATGGATTGTAAGTGATAAGTGTCCTAGAGTCGACAGAAGCATAGCTGTATATTACTACAGAAAGGGACTAATAACTGCATACATTTGACACATTTCTTTTCATACTTCGATAGCATGTTGTTATCATTGTATAACGAAAGTGGTTTTATTTAAGTGCGACAAATATGTGGGGAACATTGAATAAATCAAGCTTGTTTGGTTAGCTAATGTCAGAGTTATTCCAATATTTCATCCTGATACCTATTTAAATGGTTGCATTTATAAGCTTTAGATTTATAATCGTATCTGTCTCTGTCCATATCATTGTCTTCATGCCTTCTGTATTTCATAATATCTTTAAGTATACCATACCTCATAAACACCATGTGCACCTTAGCATGAACAGCCACTCCTCAATTTCAGCTGATAACACTGATGAAATAATTATTTTGTGCTGCCATCTGCATACTACAAACTGTGTTCTGCATTGATATGATACAGTATAAATACAGAACAGTAGAACTTCAGTTTAGCAGCAAAACACAAAATAAATGTTAATGTTAAAATCACTAAGTACTGGGTATGTTGAAAAATTAATTGTAATATTTAAATTTGTTTTTATTTTTTTTTTAATAAATATTCAGCCCACTCATTAAAATTTGTCACAGTGTTTGTAATAAAGTAAATACAGTAAATGGCTGATACTAAAATAATTATGAAATTTTATGTATAGCACAAACATTCCTTTTTTCCCAGAACAAATATTACATTTGGAAAACTATCCATTACCATACTTGCAATTGAAAAATGTAAAATGTAGGAAAATGTTAACATATGGGAATGTTAAATTGGGGTTGTGGTGTGTTAAAGTAAAAGTTGCATGTGCATATCCACTTAAAGCAGAAAATAAAATCTTAAATGACATTAATCCATCCATCCATTTTCCAACCCGCTGAATCCGAACACAGGGTCACGGGGGGTCTGCTGGAGCCAATCCCAGCCAACACAGGGCACAAGGCAGGAACCAATCCCGGGCAGGGTGCCAACCCACCGCAGTAAATGACATTAATGTAAGTTAAAAAAAAATAATTTAAGCACAACCTGATAGTTATGCAGCTCAGTAAAAGCATTAAATGTAAAAAATATATAGCAGGATAAAGAAGTGTTTAGATGATTACATGCTGCTACTTTTTTAATACTAGCCCCCTGCTCGCTTAGCTCGCCAAACCCCGTGTTTCATTTTCAGGATACACATTTTTAAGATTTTTTTTTTCTTAGAATTGTTGCTATTTCATTAGTTTCACTTTTATTTCAGAACTTCTGTAAAAACAATATTTGGAATCTTGTGAGTCCCAATATGCTGAATCTTTTAAATGGGGTCAGTGAGACGTGTGTTTAATGACTTTGTAACATAATTCAGAATAGGTTTCTCTGTTTTGAATTTCAGCACAGACAAAACGATCTACATCATCAGCAGTTAATAATTTTTTTTACAAAGTAACCAATAAATGCATTTGCGGTAAACTCCGTTTTTTGAAATTCTCTAGATTCTTTATTTGTCACATGCATAGTTATACAGGACAACACGCAGTGAAATGCATCCTGATCCAATTATGAAAAACTGTGCAAAGTTAGAAGAATATCAGATTAGTAAAAAGTCATAGATTGAAAGATAACGGGATAGTAGAACATAATTCTACTTTATTCACATACTTTTACTTATTTATTAAGTGTCAAGGTGCAATAGTGCAGTGATTATTGTGCAAAACCAAAGTTAGACAGGTGCCTAGTTAAATGAGGCAGTTTGTTTGTGCTACTGTGATCTTTACTTTCTTTTTTTTATACTTTCTAATTTTCCTACTTTCATATCCTTTAAATTTCACCACGTGTATATCGCACCAACTTTTCTTCTTTTTTTTTTTTTTTTTTTTGAGCCTTTTGAATTCCCCTGCTTTCATAATCTCTAACCTGCTCTGCATGTGTATAGCGCTAATGATTGTAAATGTCTTTATGAAGTTCTACTTTGTCTTTTACTCTGTCTTTTAATTCTGATCCGGAATGGATGTCCTTTTTCTTCCAATTCCACTTGTTCCGGGCTGATAATTACTTTCTTTATTTTGTAAATTTGCACCTAAATTATTCTTTTTCTTTTTTGCTCTTTTTCTCTCCAATGCTTTTGAGTCTCTTTTCTCCACACAGCTTTCTTCTTCGATTAGTCGTCGATGTTTCATTTATTGCATACTGTCCTTATATGCTTTACATGTACTGAGAGCCCTGGATCTGTGTGTGCTCAAATCCTTTAGACAACTGAATGTTTTGCTGCTTCTTGGCTTATTTGATATTGATTGTAAGTAGGGCATGTCTTGGAAGAATCTCATGTTCCACGTCATCACAATCTCTTGGCACAGTCTCATATTTAAGGTCATTGCGAGACGATCTGTGGCCAATCTCTTTCATCTTGCGGTTTCTTTTAAATGTCTTCCGTGATCTTAACGTGAAGCATATCTCGACGCCCTTGTGTTTCTCTCCAGGACTTTTTTTTTTATAATAGAGAGATACATAATGCACAAGAATACAAATGCAACAGCATCAAATTAAATAAAAAAAATCATAGTCTTAGCCTCTAAAATTTACTATGTACTTACACAGTATTTTCATATTATCAGGCAATTATTTATTTCCTATATAAGGTACAGCGATATTGCAAAGGCAAAACCACAATGGTATGCACAGTGTTTACTTTTGACTTTAATACCATATTATACTCACTATTTGTTAAGTCTAATTGTGTAGCCTATCGCCAAAGCACTGGCGTTTTTGATGGTCGTGTAAGTACCGTATTTGCTTTCAGTGCTGCAGCAGTTTGCATGCTATGCATTAGTGATCAGCATCATCATCACTTTTGAAAACAAAATAATGTTAAATTAAGGAATATTCTTCTTACACTCTTCTACTTAAACATCTAAAAAGTATCAGGTAATATAGGTTTAACATATTTTTGGAGGATTTTTTTTTTTAATGTTGTTAGGGATCAGACTCCTAAAATGGGTTCAGCATCATCACCTCTAATTAGTCAAATGATGAGAGTACACCTCTGATTCGCCAATGTGCTTGGGCATTGTAAATATATTTGTGATGGGTTATAGCACTCATTTGCTGTTTAGAGCAGTTTGTAACTGGGAATGCTCATTTTATGACGTTTAGTATATTGTGGCAACTATAGTCATAATTATGATTATATGGTCCTATATGTACAATTTATATAAATTGTATGTATGTAGACTTTGAAGGAAGTTTGAGTTGAATACCATTTGTTGGGGTTGTTGCTTTTATATGCAGTGATAGTCCTGACACAGGTTTGTGTTATGAAGTTTTTATCAAAAATCCAGTGTGCTCCACCTGTATTAGCTCATATTTTATGTTGTCTTTTATTTTTCTTATTATCTTGTATTGGAGAACTATGAGACTAGTGGGTTATTTAAACTCAGTTTTTCTTTGTTTGGCCTAATACTACCTTATGTTTTTAGGCTACAGCCTACTATACGCAACTTAACGCTGTTTCTTCAAGGGTGTGGTCAGTTCCGCTGTAAAGGTCATACCATGGGATCAACAGGAAGCCAGATGATCAGCAGTTCACCTAAACAAGAGCCTTTTTCTGTAAGAAGCAAACATCTTCAAAGAGTGATGGATCCTCGCTCTCCAAGTGCAGGCATCTCAAGAACTCCAATACAGGTAAAGTGACAATGAGCAGTACAAATGATTGCCAGTTCATCCAGTGCTAGCTTGTGGATGAGACCTCTCCAGTAGTAGTAGTAGTGACACTATGAATGGACACTACTACTATGTCTACAGTCTCCATGTTGCCATAAATCAAAGACAAGAAACAGACACAACAAACCACAAATACTAGAACTTGTTATTCATGTATAATAGTACAAAGAAGCTAATGTTTGGCCACTTTCAAAATTGTTACTATAGAAGAGCCCTTTTATGTTCAGTCACAAGCCTTTTAGATTAACTCTCATATCTTTTAATATAAAAAGAGATCGTCGGCGCAAATTAGAACCTACAACATCTCAAATGTTTTAGACTGCATGGTGTACCTGCATGCAAGGAGCATAAAAGCTTTATAATTCCTGAAACAAAAATCTGAATTCTCCTATTGTTGTAGCCTAAGTATAATCTTTTAAATGTGTAGTGAGCAGTTCATAGAAATATTATATACATTGGCCTTAACCAAAGACGCGTGTTGACACTGTTGTCACATATAATTTCTGATAGAATAGTCAAGTTAATTATTTCAAAAATCTTTTTAAAGGTAAAGGAAATTGCCTCAACAGAACCCCAATGTTTATCGAAACATACTGAGCTCTGTGAAGACCAGGAGGACAGAACAGATCCTCGTTCTCCAACACGGGATATTTCACGTACTCCTCTAAAGTCGGTTCTTGCAGGTTGGTAATGTTTTCAAATTTGGCCCCTTCTCGATCATATTTTGCTGTCATTTTTGAAGTGCCCTTTTCTGTTTTTCCCATGACTGTTCTAAATTGTTGCCTGATTACCCAGATTAGATAACTGATTAATTTTAAAATATGGTCATATATTTTTGAATGCTACAGTTATTCGTGCTTGTACTGTATGCATTTAGTAAATGTCTCACTCTGTTTCTCTCTCTCTCTGTCTCTCCCCTCCTACTACTGAACAGACAAGATGAATGCCCTTGTGCGACCACTTGTTGACTTGTTTGTAAGTGAGGGTTCAGAGCCAGGTACAACTGATGAAATACAGGAGGAGTTGGCAACTTCGCATTATGACACAATGCCATTAACTGAGGAGACCGCAACTGCA
Organism: Polypterus bichir lapradei; assembly: GCA_026402145.1. Lineage (NCBI taxonomy): Eukaryota > Metazoa > Chordata > Cladistia > Polypteriformes > Polypteridae > Polypterus > Polypterus bichir. Next base: position 23,226,880 of record JANRMT010062804.1, read on the forward strand.
CAACCTACAGAAGAGAATGTTGCAGGTTTACAAGAGCCAGGCAATGATGCAGCAAAGATCTTAAGCCTACCTCAGGAGACGCTTGAGGAAGATGAAGGAAATTTTCCAATAAAACATTCTCTTATCGAAAATTGTGATAGTCCAGCTCTTTTGGATTTGGGATCATCTGAATATAGCCACAGGTCACCGGCTCTTTCTGCATCTGACAATTCTTCAGAACCCCAGACCCCCGACTTGTTAATTTCATCTCAGTCTACTGACACAAAAAAAATTATTCACTCAGAGATGATAAATGATGCAGAAAATCTTGTTGTGGTTCGACAGACACAGCTTTCAAAAACTAAAGGTCAGCAGTATTCTTTTTGCATTAACTTGTGATGATGCAATTTATAATTTCAAAGCAATTACTTGTCATGGGTTCAGTTTTGGGCAATATTATCTTTTAAATTAGAAGCCTCTTTTTTACTTGTCAGTTTCTTAAATATTAATATACATATACTGTAGTGAACAAGATGGCCAGTGTTTCAGTGTCCTTCAACCCAGGGTGAGATATATATATATATATAAGATGTATTATTAAACAGCAGGATAGCAATGAACGCAGGGAGTAACAAAGGAAACAATAAAGTCTGTGTGGCCGTCTAGGCCTTCCTATACAAGAGAGTACATACTGTATCTACTTGTTGGGATGGTTTGTTCATTTGCCCAGCACTTTACCACAATAAAGCACTTCCAGTTCTGCCTTCTATTCCCATTCCGCCATAAAGCTTACCTTTTCTTGTTTTTGCCAGTCCAGTCCTCGAAACAACCCCCGCTTACCTTCTGGACAGGTAATGGGTTTTAAACCCAGCATAATGGTTATGCTCATGACAATCTCATACACTATTATTAGTAGCCCATACAGTATCTGGAGGTCCCGTAGCCTATATTCACTCCGCTGAGCCCCAACTCCTGTTTAAATGGTCAGGCACTCTTTGTAGCCCATACATAACCTGTTTGTCATACTATGCAGTGAGGTCCAAATGCAATTTTTTGGGACAACATCTAGCCTCTTCATCTCTCTTTCACAGACTATTACTTCCATGCCAATCTAGTAATTACAGTACTTCTGGGGGTATTGTTTCCAATTACAGAACCTGGCAGTGTTGTCATTTCGGCACATAGCCCACTCTTGCCATTGCTGATTTCTTTCGGTTTTCTAGGTTTCTACCCAGCCTTGTGAACACTTTGCACAGTGTCCTTCTTTCTGCAGTTTACCTGACCACCCATGTTCAGCTTACAATATTAATATGAGAGAGACAATAGAATATGATACATTTGATTTTGCTTTGTGTGGGGTCTGCACAGTGATACCACCATAGCTGGCCTTGCAAATCACAAGATTCCTCAAATTCAAGGTGATAAGAATTGCACTCTCCATGCTGTTTTGTTTTTGCTTGATACAGTCTCCCTCTGAATATGAGAAAATTCTACCAGTCTTTCAAAATGGCTCAGTCCTTATGGGCTTTCTTTTTCTGTTTTCTGTTTGGGATTTTATAACCAAGGGGACATGCTCCCATTGTCTTGCCTTTCACCCATATCAGCAAAGTGGAATATTACAGAGTTATTGCACTCTGCATAGTCAAACATTTTCACAGTAGCATTAATTACACAGGGTGGACTTTTGAGATTTGAGATTTTAATTGTGAGATGCTTTTTATTACATTTAAAAAGGTCTCACCATGGTTTTGTGTTCCTACTGCTGTACACCAAAGCATAATCTAGACATTCTATTGCCTTAACATGGTATTTATGTTGTTTGTTACAAATCTGGAAATCTTAACCAGAAATGCACACTGAACTTCCCTTGACAAAAAAAAAAATATTTTTTAAATTGCAAAGAGAAAATCTTGCTCCCTGTTGTCACTCAAAATAAGAATGACCCCTGCTAAGATTATCTGTGTCCATGGATTGATCACACCTAAGCCATATTTAAGAGCCAGATCGTGGTAGCAGAGTGGAGGCAGTACGTCCCATTTGGAGGCTTGGCCATGGTGTCCTATTTTAGTGCACTACGCTTACATGGTGATCCAAGAGTAGAGGACTGTTTAGTCATAGGAGTGTAATAACAGTAGCTGAATCTATCTCAAGCCAGGTAACAGACTTTTTTTATAGGCTACTGTGTATATGTAGATTTGCGACTAGGAACCTCCATTGTCACAATCTTATTTCCTTTGCCAATAGATGAAAAGTGAAATTCTTGCTTGTAAACAAATGTCTTTTGGATATGGCAATATGCAGGATCTTTGTTTTAACAAACAAATTCACTTCTTTGTCATAAACCGTTGTCTTATACATGTGATTGGCTGATGTACATCTAAAAACCCAATTAATAGTTTTTCAATGTTAAATGCCATCCCTAAACTTTTTAAGGCCTTTTATTTTATTATTGCTACATAAATACTTGCAGATTAATCTTTTTGGGGCTTATGGTTGCCTAATTGTTTTCACTCATATTAAAAGACAGAACAAAAAAAAAAGTACAAGAACTTTCATGCAGTTGGTCATTCTACAAATCTGCTTATCCTAAAGCATTGTTAAGAAAGTCAAGCCTGGCAATCCCAGATGCATGGCATTAGCCATACCATGGTGGGCTGCTTCCTCAAAAAAGGGGAAAATTAGAATTACTAATTTAACTAAGCTGGGTATATCTGGATTCTGGGAGGAAATTAGAGTGCAGCAAATTGCTCAAGGGCAGTGTCTAGTCTGTATTATGATCTGTTTTTCTGAAGTACTGCAAGGATGGTCAAATAGCAACACAAATGAACACTATACAAAACATAATACATTCTGAACATACTTGGCTTTGGTGGTTAAAGTTTCTGATTTAAATGATCTTTAAGAATATTTGTGGCTTTTATTAAAACTAAACCCTGAGAAGACTGTGAAATGTTTTTATTTTTTCTTGAAAAGCAATTTAAACTGGCTTGGTAGAGCAGTGATTAGCACTGGTGCTTCATTAATCTAGTGTCTTGGGTTTTAATCCCAAACCCTGCCATTATCAGAGTAATGTTTGTTTGTTCTCTAGGTGAGTTAAATTGGATAAAAAAATATGATTTGAATATTCAGGTTAAAAATAAATAAATATTCAAACATATTAAAGTGTAGGCTTTTTTTATTTAAAATTAGGGTGATGGCCACAACAAAAACAAACGACAAACATAAAAAAGGCGCTATATAAATAAAATGTATTATTGTTATTATTACTCTGGCATCTGTGTTGTAAATATGAGACATCAAAGTCCTCAATTGGCTGCATCCTACTAAATGAAAGCATCAGCACCACCATTTTGTTTTCTGTCTATTATTGATGACAAGGTGATAGTCTTATACCACTCGGCATGTTAAGCATGAGAGCACTATCCCTTACTTCTGTCACTCAACTGTCCTGTATCCTCACAAAAAAGTATTCTTGCTTGCTGTTCCTCAGGGGTGACCTTGCAGCAGCATGACATGTCACAATATTTTTCCAGTGCAGGACACTAACTGAGTACAACAAATGGGAAAACAAACAAATTGTATTAAGTGCTTCATGCTTTGCAGAAGCACCCCAAATTATAAAAAAAAAAACAAACAAAAAAAACGTAAATATATGAATGATAATAATGTTTTGAAGCATGGTGCCAGTGTCTGTGGCTCGTAATGCTCCTTTCTGTGTATACCTTGTGGTGTACAGCCCGGACACAGATAGGTAGACATGCTGGTTTCACCACACACACGTTTATTTACAATTATATACAATAAAGTGCACAAACCCAGTGCCTCAGCACCAATCACCCCTTTAAGTCCTGGCCGCACAACAGTATGCCTTTTCCAGTCTTCAGACCGCCTCCACTCCTCTCCTCCGAGCTCCGTCCTCTTCCACCCGACTTCAGCCATCGAATGGGGGGAGACGGCCCCTTTTATGCAGCCCCGGATGGGCTCCAGGTGCTTCCTGAGGAGCCTCTGCCGACACACCCCCGTGTGGCGGAAGTACCAGCTGTGTAGCCAGAAGCCCTCCGGGTGTCCCTGATCCTCTCTCCCCACACCCCCCCCACCCCCCAGCACTTCCTGGTGTGGCGGAAGTGCTGAGGTCCAGGGCTTCCAAGGCATTGGGGCGGTGACCATGGGCCCCTACAGGGTTGGGCTTCCAAACCCTCTACCTGTGGCCCCCAACACAACCAGGGTGGTCGCCCCCTCGTGGTCTGGAGGAGGCACAAGCCCTCCTCCGGTCTTCCTGGGCGTCCCGGCTGGGTACCACCCCCAGCCGTGTGTCACAACTTTTATGGCTCACTGTTCTGACAGGGCTCAAGAGGAATATGAGTCAGTTAGTAAGACATTCACAAGGTGAGAACAGCAAGTGAAGTAAAAGAGCAGGCAGGTCAAAGGCGGATTTTTATTATTATTTTTGAGGTGGACAATGGCAGGGTACAATTTTATATTGCACCATTCAGAATAAAAAGCCAGTCAGCACCTTTAGAGTCACCAGGAAAAGTGTGATCTTCATAGTATGAAGTCAAGGTCCGCACAATCTGTTCACTTATTTTCTCATTTACAAATGCAGCAATATTTTAACAAAGGTGACCTAAATGTTTCTAATTCTATCTCATTGTTTTAGGCACTTTGTGTCAAACCAGCAGCCATGCAAGGCAGAGACTAAATGCGGGGCAGCATTTAGAAAAACTAACCTGAGTATTAGAAGCCGAGTACACCTATAGATCTAAGTACAGTACAGTAGGACAAAAAAAAAATTTGAAGGGGTCTGACTGTTTTACTAATGATGAAAACTAGTTCAAAATTCCATTCAATACCATTCAAAATTCCAAAAAGCCTGATCATGGATGTAAAGTTTTAAAACATCCATAAAATATCACAGTTTAGCACAGCTGAAGTTACTTGATGTCAAAATTAGTGCAAGATGAAACAAACAACCACTATCTTATAATCAAGTGTCAGCTTTTGTCTTCAAATAAGACTGTTTTAAATAATTTAGAATTTTATTTAAACTCTCCTTGCTCACCTACACCTACGCACAACGCGGCATTGTAAAGAGGTGGGCAGAATGCACCCCAAGGAGACGCAGTCGCTCCTCCAAAACCCCTCTTAAATAATAATACAATGGGAAACAAAATTTTTTTTTACCTCCTCTTTGCTCGATCAGCTGCTGGCTTGCTGCTGCCGTGCCGAGTGATCTGCATTTTGTGCGGTGCTTCTAACATTTAAAAGCCTGTACAGCAGCTGTCCTTTTGTCTCACTGCCTTGTCTCTGTTCTCCCCCAGACATCCTCAGACATTATATTCTGTCCCTTTTTTGCTGTTCCATTATTTCACCGAGTAATATTTTCCATTTGTTTACGCTAATGCGATCTCTACTATAATTTTATTTGAGACTTTAGAATTTTCCTTGTTCCATTATCTCTAACCTGCTCTGCATGTTTATCGTGCCAACGTTTTTGAATTCTTTGACGTTCTACTTTGATTTTTTCCGGCCCCAGGCATGGTTAAATCTCTTGGGATAGCTAAAAATTATAAAAATAATCTTTCTTTTTTGCATTCTCCTCTCTCCAATGCTTTTGGTCTCTTTTTAACGCGCTACTTTTTATTCTTTGCTTAGTTATTGAAGTGTCATTTAGAACGTATAAATTTTTTAAGAGCTGAGAGCACAGTAAGTGTGTCTGCCAAAAGCATTCCAACAACTGAAAGGTTAGATGACCGTGGTCTTGTTTGAAAATGGTTGTAAGTAGGGTTTGACTTGCAAAAGTCACCGTCCCACAGGACTTGCTTCCAAAGGTTGGAAGTATGATGTGACTTGACCGTCTCGCGGGACATGAAAGTGTTTCTCTGTCTCTCTTTTCTGTCTCTCTTCAAAAGATCACGTCTCGTCCCAAGATTTTGATGTGTTCTCCCTTATCTTGCGTGTAGTTTCCTCTTAGGTTTTCTGGATATTCTTTCACATTCATAAAAAATGCTCTTTATGTGAACCTGTGAATCTAAAAATTCCAATGTAAGTGTGAACATGAATGGTTTATACAAGGAGTGCTCTTCTTGTCCAAGCAACCCCCTTTCAACCCCCATGAAACTCTGAACAGAGTCCGGTGGGATTGAGTGTGCTATTACTTAGAGATCTTTGAAGTTGCCATGTGTTTTTTTTTTTTTTTTTTTTTTTATTTCTTAGTAGCAGCTGATTACTACAAGGTACCCTGTTGTCCATAGAATATTAGATGTTAAATTACTTTGAAATTCATGCCATTTAAAGTTTTAACCATGATGAAATGGCAAACTTCTCAATTGATGATTTTTTTTTTTTTTTTTTTTGGTGGAAAAAAAAAGTTTTCTCTCATTTTCTCATAAGTGGTGACTATATTTCTGTTTTAGAAATGTTATTTAAAAACTATCCCCACATAATTACTTTGTAATTAGCACTCTATTACTACTAGCTCTCCACCTGCCCCATACCTAAAATATGTAATTCTTATTAATGTTGAAGTTTATTTTGGAAGGGATTTGAGGTGACCCTATCCTAAGTTTCTTATGTAGACTTACAGGTACAGTATGTCCTCCAACCCAAACTCTTGTCTTTGCATTCACTGGGCTGGGAAGCTGACTTACTGTTAGTCTTTTAACAGCTGACTGTTAGTGTGACTTCACTCCCCACTAATCTCTATACCTCATGTTAGCTTCAAGGAGAAAGGCAAGCAGGTTTAAATTTGTATTCACTCATTATAGGTTCAACATTCTTAATATGCCAAAACCAGAGGCAAAACAAAATGTGACAAATCACACCATACAACCTGGATGTTTTAGCAACTGCCACTGATTGTTCTGGTTGACACGGTGTATCAGTATTCAGTATCTTAAGGTTACATTGCTGCAGCTTAGACATCTCACAGCATGGGTTTTCGTGGTGACTGTTCCTTCTGCTTTCACTTGATGCTGATGACTTTTTAAAGATTTTCAGAGGCAAGGTGAGACACCCCTTGCCTTTCTCAGCCCAGAGCCGTTTTGACAGACCATATTAGCACATGTTTGCAAGGTGTGCATGCACAAAGGTATTGATTGGTTCGAGAGCCTCGCTTTTTATACACGTCTTTCACTGTCCTCCAGCCCAGGATGATTTTTAATTTCCATTTTTTCTATGTTTAGAATTTTAACTTTCAAAAAATATAATTTTGCCAGTCTGCCTTTAAGCAGCCAAAGGTCTCTTCTTTACAAGCCTGTCTTCTGTAGAACCCTCTTATACAGATATTAAAAGTTCAAGAAAAAGAATTCACTCTTAAATTGTATTGTCTTCTTCATAACAGAAAAATATTATTTGCTTGTTCTCTTGCTTATTATACAATGAACTGTGCACTTCATGGTCCTGAAATATGTCATATAGCAATGAGTTTGTATAACTAAAAAACGTGTTTGGGAAAAACATACCTGTACAGTTAAGGGCTACAGGTGAGAACTGATAATTTGGTATCTTGTATGCTCTGGCATTTACGCTGATTAGCTGCACCATGACTGTTGATATTTAATTTCAGGCAATGACTGCTTAATACAGTACTTTTTAAAATTGGTAATCTTTTGGTGATTATCTTTAAAAATGTATAATCTTTATTCCCTTCTTTATTTACAGTGAAGAGTCGGAAGTCTCAGAGTAAAACCAATAAGAGAGTTCTTCTTGGACAACAGGAAGGAGGCAACCGCTCGCCACTGCAGATACTAAATAACTCTGAAAACAACTCTCCCCGTGCACTTCAGGTACAGACTTTTTTGAAGTTTGAGTATTAAGTCCTCCTTTCTTTATTTCTTCTGTGTCTCAGGTTAACATTTTCTAATTTTGTTCTAAAAAGTGATTTAATACCAGATTTAAATCCATATTCTACGTCTTTGATTTAATTTAGTGTTGAAACCTGTTCCATCGTTTAATCCTGAGACCAAAAACAAGGGGGAAGTAACCCTTAATGACAATGTACTTCTAAGATGGAATCAGATTGGTACCTTAGAACTGTAAGGCTATAATATCTCCCAGAAATATACATGAAAATTGCCAAATATATCCCCGAAATGTACATGAAAATTGACAGATCAAATGAATATATAAAAAAAGTAAAATCTGAGCCATTGGTTTGGAGGTTGGGTTTGGTTTGTCACAGCTATAGTTTGTGTCTTCTTCTGTGTCAATAAAGTTGTTCAGTTTACAGCGTAAGTATACAAAACGACACTATAGTTCTGTAAGATGGGACTGTAGTGCTACCAGGTGAAACTTAATAAGTTTCTAAAGCAGCACTGCATAAGTGAGTGTAACCTGCAACCAGGGACTGCTGTCCTGCACTGGCCTGCTTCCTGCCATCTTTGGCCCCAATATTTAATTGAAAGATAAACGTGAGTGAATGAATATTGAAGCTGACTGCTGTTGAACATATTCAGCATGTATCAATGTTATAATAAGCTTACATTGTTTTATTTGTTACATGTTGTCTAAAGATGAGCTTTATAGGTAATGACAAAACACGCTGCACATAATTAAAATATGTCCCTTTTTGCTGTAAACTGACAACAGTTGTATGCATAGACTCTCTAATCTCCTTTGCTGTAACTTGTGTGTGCTGCTGGCTGTCTTCGTTCATTTTGGTCTGTTTTGTTTTTGATTGCCCCGTTTTATGTCTTTTTTTTTTTTTTTTTTAATCCACACTGTTGATTCTTTGTTGGTTTATGATCGTCAGACTCTTTAAACATACGATCAACAGTTGACAAACTTTTAATTAAGATCAAGCAGGCCAGAGTACTTGCTAACCATCTTTTGTGCTGGGTATATCAGCATGCCTGTGCTGTAAGCCCTGCCTATTGGCCTGAAGGAAGATGAGGAAAGCGTGGAGCGTACTCATGAGGCTTAAAATTTCCCTGCCGTCTTCTCTGGTGATTGATTCTAGCTATAGTTTAGTTTTTGGTCTCTTCATCTCTCAGCACTCTCTGGAAGCCGCCATGATCAGCTCCTCTGTTGGTGATCTCTACATCTTTGAAGGAGTGGAGGGGACTCTGGGAACCTTTGCTTGCTGGGTCATGTGCCCTATCAGTCTGGTGAATTAACTCGGTTAAAGATGGCTCTGGTCATTTCTGGAACACTAGCTAACTAAACAGGGCGGCGCAGTGGTAGTGCTGCTGCCTCACAGTTAAGAGACCCAAGTTCGCTTCCCGGGTCCTCCCTGCATGGAGTTTGCATGTTCTCCCCGTGTCTGCATGGGTTTCCTCCCACAGTCCAAAGACATGCAAGTTAGGTGGAGTGGTGATTCTAAAATTGTCCCTAGTGTGTGCTTGGTGTGTGGGTGTGGGTGTGTGTGTGTCCTGCGGTGGGTTGGCACTCTGCATAGGATTGGTTCCTGCCTTGCGCCCTGTGTTGGCTGGGATTGGCTCCAGCAGACCCCCGTGACCCTGTGTTCGGATTCAACGGGTTGGAAAATGGATGGATGGATAGCTAACTAAACATTTATTTTAAATGTTTTCTTCACCTCACAATGACTGGATTTTTTTTATTTGTGACTGAAACATGGCAAATTGTCGGCAAGTTAAACCCTTCCCCTGAATTATTATTCCCCCTACTATAAGTATTTTAGTTCCCCAAGGTCTGCTGCTTGGGGTGGTGGATTAGCTACAATATTTAAAAGCTGTTATTACTGTCACCAATTGACAACTGACAGTTACTCCAGCTTTGAAATACTGTTGTTTGAAATGGACCAGTCTTATTCTTTGTTGTGTGCAGTGGTATTTTGACCACCAAAATTTAACAAGGATTTCATATATGAGTTCTCTGAATTTCTGGCAAGAATTACATTGAATTATGACAGGCTGTTAATTTTTGGGGATTTTAATATTCATGTGTGCTATCCAAGTAAACCTCTGGTTAAAGACTTTTTGACCCTTATTGATGCTTTTTGGAGAGGTCCAACACATGCGCATATACATACATCAGACTTTGTTTTATCATATGGTTTGCCTGTCTGTAGCAGTGAAACTGGTGATGCTCGCTTTTCTGATGACATGCCTGTTATAACTGAGGATTCCTTACCTTGCCAAACAGTCAAAATTTGTATTAAGACTCGCTGCTCTCGCATAACGAACTCCATCACTATAAGCAAGTTCTCCACGGCTTTTAAGGATGCTGTGCGATTTTTCCCAGACCTCCGCTTGGCACAGACGGTTTAGTTACTTTGTTTAATGACACTTGCTCTAACATTTTAAACTCTCTTGCTCCATTTGAAGTCAAGTGCTCAAAACCTAAACTTAAGCCATTGTTAAATGATGCCATTTGTACTCTGAGCCAGGTATGTAGGTGAGCAGAGAGCGCAAGTGGAAAAAAGATGAGTTTCAAGTGTTCTTGAATATTTTAAGGGACAGTTTGTCTAATTACTAGAAAGCTGTGAAATCTGCTAGAATAAAGTATTTTTAGATATTATCTCAAATAACTGTCATAGAGCTACAGTTTTATTTAACACCTAGCTGTGTAAGCCAGTGCTGTAAAACACCCAGGGTCCTGGAAACTATTTAAATCGTCAGAAGAAAAATTAAAATGTAGAGATGTCAGGTAATTGAAAGGAACTACTATGTGCATCTCTCTCCTGGGAGGTTTCATTTTGCTTGAAAAGTAAAAGGAATACCGTTACGCTGATGTTAGCGGCTTGTCTTTCTTCTGAGATTTCGTTTTGCAGACGTGCTGGCCTCACTTCTGCTATTAGCAGCTAAGCTAGTTTTCTGTTTCCTCGAAGAAGGAACCCTTACTCCAACTCCACCTCTCATTTCCGGACCAGACACACACACACACACTTCCACGCGTAGACATTTATATATAAGATATAAACGCTATTCTTCAACCGTCTGTTCCTACATGACCTGACATGACATCAATGGTCTATGAAGATTTTCTCCATTTATTCTTTTTTTTGTGTATGTGTGTTAAAAAAATTGGCAACATTAGATCCCAAATTACACCTTCTCGTGACCCTTTGGTCTTTCCTACATGCTCAGCTATTTTTCATCACTTTGAGCCTGCATCTCATCATTTTTTGGCAGAAGTAATTAGCCTTTTTTTAAACATGCTGTGGTGCAGCCTTTAATTTAAAAAACAAATCTGGATTGTACAGACTTTTCAAACTTCAGACCCATCTTCATGTTGCCATTTCTCTCTAAAATTCTAGAGAAGATTTGTCTCTTTTTACAGCTGCAAACCTTTTTAAATGAAAATGGCATTTTTTAAATATATTATTATTCTGGTTTTAACATACACCACAGCACAGATTCTGCACTTTTGAGGGTTCTAAACAATCTCTTATTAGTAAGTGACTCTGGGGATACTGCTCTCTTGTTGCTTTTAGATCTAACTGTAGAATTTTGATACAGTTGATCATGATAATCCTTATTGCCCGTCTTTAGCAGTCTGTAGGTATTCAAGGAACTGTTTTGGAATTGTTCAGGTCATACCTCACAGGCAGAAGCTTTTTAGTCAGCCTGGGCAATCACTCCTCTACTTCTGTCTCTTTCAGATGTGGGTTCCTTCAAGGATCAGTTTTGGGGCTTATTATTTTTTCACTGTAAATGTTGCCCTTAGGATCCATTAACAAAAAAAAGAAATCTTTTACACAGATGATGCACAGTTGTATCTTCCACTGAAACAGATTGAAACAAATTCTCTTAGGCCTTTATTGGAATGTCGGGAAGGCAATAAAGTATGGATGTCACAAAATGTTCTTAGTTTAAATGAGAAAAAAAGAGATTATGTGTTTTGGACCTTCTGATCATACTTATGTTCTTGCAAGTAATCTTGGCCCTTTGACAACCTACTGTAAACCCTTCACAAAAAATCCTGGTGTGATTTTTTTGATAATGCCCTCAAATTTGATAAATAAATTATCTCCATCGTGAAAGCTTAGTTCTATCTGCTCAGGGTATTAGCTAAAGTTAAGCCGTTTCTTTCTGTAGATGAATTTGAACGACTAATTCATGCATTTGTTTGTTCTCGGCTTAACTACTGCAACTCGTTATACGTTAGAGTTAATCAGTCATCCCTTGCTCGTCTTCAGCTCTTCCAGAATGCTGCTGCCAGGCTTCTAACAAACATACAAAAACAATTGCATCACACCAATTTTTACCTTCTCTTCACTGGTTTCGTGTTTGTTACAAGATGAAGTTTTAAAATTTTACTGTGTTTTTTATATCTCTAAATTGTTTAGTCCCCTTTTTTTCTCATTGACCACTTACATCATTATTCTCCTTCATGGTCCTCTGACCAGAAGTTATTGATCGTGCCAAGAGCTAGACTTAAGCTGAGAGGGGACCATGCTTTTGCAGTAGCTGCATCTAAGCATGCACTGATACTGCACGTTAGAACAGTCTGACATTTTATATCAGGTCAGCACCAACTTTGGTCATTTCCAAGTCCTTTTTGCCTTAGCTTTTTATTTAATTATTTTTGGTGTATTTATTTACCATACCTATATATGTATTGGTGTATTTTTGGAACCTGTTCAGCACTTTCGTCAACTTCTGTTGTTTTAAATGTGCTCTATAAATAAAATTGAATTCACTTGACTTGAGTGTTATGTAGGTTTTTGTTCCACCCTATATACTGTGTGTGTGTGTGTGTGTGTGTGTGTGTGTGTAAATTTTGGATCAATCTTAATTTATGACCCTTTTCTGAATGTATTCTATCGCCTAAAAGACATTAACAGTACATTTTTTTTTTTTATTTTAATAATTATAAATAAAACATTTTACTACACCCAGAATAGTAATATGTTAACTTTAGTTGAAAATTGTATATTTGTAAAAAGGATCAAATTTGCTTTTTTTTTTTTATTTTGGAATTATTAAAAGTCCAAAAGTGAGGGACCATTATGTTTGAAAATCTATGTGCAACCTTAGAAAGCAAAGCCAATCTTTGGAGTCTGATTTTTCAGAAGGTTACATGCTTATCTCATACAGTGTATTCTGAGTAGATGTAAAGAAATGTAATTAATTCTTTTTATTTTCATTTTATAAATTAGTGCTATGATAAGTACTATGATACCACTGACATCTTGCTCCTCTTCATTTTCAGGTGAAGAGCATTTCCATAGGAGACCGTGATGGAAATGCTATAAAGACACCAATAAGACCTAACTGGGCAACTCTATATGAGAGCTTAAGTGGAGACAAGGAAAACCAGCAAAATTAATTTTCTTTAGTCATGTCTGATGAACTGTAAAATTGCTATACAGACACCTTAGTGTCAGTGTGGGGTATATTTTAAATATTAGCATTTTTAATTATCAGTTTTCATGTTACGTTATACCAAACCATGAGCCACTGCCAACTTATGGAAATTTCTTGGAGTCGGATGCATTTTTGTTGGTACTAGATAATAGGGAGTGTTGTGTTTTCTGCATGCAGGGGCACTTGTGGAAATGACATCCTGAAGAGCCTTCCCTTTGTATTTACTATACCTGACTGGATGCCCAAGGTCCTTTTTTTATTGCTTCACTACTATGTAAATATGTTTGTGTGTTTTTTTGTTTTTTTTCTTTTTAATAGTTAGGTTCTTAGTGTTTTGTATGTTATTCTTGTCACTATGTTGAGAAAGTTTATCTTTGTGCACCAACTTTTTTTTCTGAATCAAGCAATGACAGTTTTTAAATGGGACAGCATCAGAATGTCCTACCAGATTTCAAGCCAAAGGTAACGGTATTTGTGCCAATGAAGAGAAAGATGATGGTTTTCTTGTAAAATCATTTAGTGAGTTGAGATATGAAGTCTGGCACTTTTGTGGAAAGAAATGTAGCTGTGATTCAAGACACAGTTGTACAATGCAATAAACTAACTTTATTTATATTAATGTCACTGTAAAATACAATGGGTTTTGTGCTGATTTTTTTTTTCTTTAAAAACTATAATAAATAAAACAAGAATATTGTCATCCCAAATGTTAACTGGGGAAGCTTTTTTTTTTTTTTTTTTAAATAAATTAATTAATTTAATAAGTGTGAATATCATTCATCCCACCCCAATAGCCAGAATGCCAGACTCTAAAGACATTGGCCAGTTTGATTAGTGCACATTTACAGCCGACTGCTTAAGAGTAAATCCTGGAGAGTTGGAGATCTGTACAAGGACAAATAGGGATTATTCTTTTTAAAATGAAATGACTTTTCTCATGTGGCTGTACAAATAGAATACATTTTCATTTATAGAGCTATAAATCTGTACAAAATTGGGATAGAAAATTTAAAACACCCCAAAAATAGCAGTTTGCTAAATGTGTAATGTTCCACGTTTCAAATTTAATTGGCAAATGCTTTGTGTTGTCAAATGTATAACATGGTTTTAATCTGAAATGTTATTACTGTATTTATTTCTTAAAGTGATTTGTCAAGTTACTGGGAAACAAGGTCGACAAGTTCACCATTGCCTCATTTATAGTTCTTATTATGGTGAAGCCAGAATCCACTAGTATTAGGAGTTATGTGGATGGCTAACTTGGAAGGAGATAAAAGACCTGTTAGACTGGCATAAAAACAAGTCTGGATTTTGAGGCATGAGGCTAATAAACTGAAAGGATGGCAAATGGGTAGTCTTGTCAAAGTTGAGCTACACTACAAATTAGCAATAACACATCTGACAATATGGTTTATAGATTGTCTTAATAAATCTTAGTATTCACTTGTTTTTAATAGCCTGTTTATTTTTTAACTTTTTGCAATAGAGGGGTGCTTTCTCCAAGAGTGGAACCAACTCTTGATCAAATGCCAGCCTATCTCCGACGAAATACTCATACCTGCACTTAGTAAATGCTGGCTTAGTTTATATACAATTAACCTAACTCATGAGTTAAGGATGCAAGAAAAATAAAAAGACACACCCACATGAATATGGGTAGAATACACAAATGCCCCATTGTCACTGACTCTAGAATTGGATGCTGTTCGCTGGGGCAAATCACAGTGTAACCTCTTTAATCATTGCCTTTAGAAACAGAAATGGTAGCTGACTAGCAACTCAAATCTGTGAGCACAGGCCTGTTGGATTCGTTAGGATTAATGTACTGTTAAAGGCTGCAAATCTAGCCCTTAATCTCAAATGTATCTCTAATTTGAAAGCTGGGCTACAGCCTAATGCCTCCTTCACTGAAACTGACTAAATGTGGATTTTCCCAGATATATTTAAAAAGATTTAATTTTATACCCATATTTTTCAGCTAACATTTTGCTCTACCACAGAAACTATAAGCACTTGTTTAAGTAAGCCAATGACAGATCAATTTCCGCGGATCTTATACTCAAATGGCTTTGCATTTAATATTTCTGCCACTATATAAACCCCATGAAATATGTTAAGTGAATGTGAATTTTAAAAAATGTGTATAGGTAAACAAAAAACACTTTGATTACCTGGTAAATCTGGATTAAAAAAATAATATGGAACCTTGCCATTTTGGAAAAAAAAAAACTCATTCTAGAATGAATTAAATAGATTGTAGAACTATGTCCAATATTTTACCTGCCAGAATCAAACCTATTAAGACAAAATTGAATATACCTGTAATCATATTTGTTAGACTGAAATGGAAATGATACCACTTAAGTCATACACAAAAAAAAATAAATAAAAAATAATGCCAGATTTACAATCCCACACAACTGGTCAGCTACATTTAAACAACTACATCATTCCAATGCATTTGAAATCCTAACTGTTTTTTCATCTCTAACTGGCAGTTGGAAATTGACTCAGAATTGAGAAGTGTGAGTAGAGGGTCAGATGCATAAATGTACATTGGTCAAGAAAGAAACTTGTACAGTAAAAAAGAGAAGCATCATTTGTGCATCTGTCATCAATTCTACATCTCAACTTCACTAAAATATGCAGTCAGGTTGTTGGACCTTTACTGGTCAAGAGGACTGTAGGAATACGGTTTCATTCTTCGCAAACTTTGACTATTTTCAGTCGGAGATTAATAGTGATAGACGACATCCGTTTCTGATTTGTTGTCCTGTTAAATTGTCGTCTTAGTTCCAGATTTTAAGAAAACTGTCCCAGGATCCTGTGGCGGCAGCCATGCCATCAGCAGTCACACCAATACAGCTGACTCTGTTGTCATGACCTGACAGCACTCCTGTGAATTAAAGAAAAGGGATAGTCATCAAAATTGTAAAATGACTTCTAATGTGGGTGAAGAAAATCCCTACAGGCATTGTATTAACATTTAAAGGGGAAGCTGCATTAGGCACCAGGAAAAGACTCCTCCACGCTGAAAAACTCACATTTTTATTTCCATTGCCCATATAACCCAATATTCCTAAATAAGGTTAAAGTATAACCTATTCAGTATCAAAACCAATAGTTCATACATCATAAAAACACTGCTCCCCTTTACTTGACTAAAAAGATCTTTGCAAACAGAGTATTAGCTTGTTTTTCCCCTGGTAAATCATTACTTCATATTTAGGGTTACAGAATAATGTCTTTGAGATGAGGGGAAAAAAGTACTTGTGAGAAACACACCATTTGTAAAGATTAAAATTGTTGTATGCAATTTGAAATGAAGAAAGTAACAAAATATCAACCCACAACTTCCAATGCAGGTGTATCTGGAAATGACACATCTAGTAGAACAAAGACAGATAATAATTTATGTCAGGTTACATTCTAGTGGTTGTCTTTTTATTTAATGTTTCTGTGAGCATTAATGAAAGACCCTAGTTGGGCTCAGCTCTTGTGAAAATGGAAGAGAATAGCTAAAGAAGATATGTTAGAAAAAGCAAAAAGGGACAAATAGTCTTGTTTTCCTATCAATAATTGAAACATTTTATGTAAAAGTTGATATTCTATATGTGGATAATAACATGACACATTTTTAGAATGTTTTAAGTCAATGCCCTAGACCCCAAAAACTGGATTAATTATTTGTATAAAAGTGAAGAATGAATGAAAAAAAAGAATGGATAGCCTTAAAAATCCAAGCCACAATTATAACAGTTTTGAACATTGAGTATGAGTTCATATGTTAAAAAAAAAACAAAAAAACAGAACCTCTCCTGTATAACTGCAAAAAATGTTGTCAACCTGCCATAGTTCAACAATTAATTAATGAACAGATATTGTTGGTTTCCATTTATGACATTTATGATAATCAGTTTCTACTTTGTTTATGTGTGTTTAAACAAATTTATGTCTTTATGTGTACCAATTCTGTATTTAGTAGTTTGTCTAATCTATACTTGTGTTTTACCTAAGAACTTGTCACAACAGTAAATGCCTGCACTCAGTGAAAAATGTTATACAAAAAAAATCTGATGTGAACTGAATTTAATAAAGGTGGATGAAATATTGAACTTGCATGATAATTGTAAATGGGCACTGACAGCAAGAAAGTGCAGTTATAGTATCAAAGGCACTCACCAACACGTTCTGCCTTTAGTGTGTCCCAGATGTTGCAGTTGAAATCATCATAACCAGCCAAGATGAGACGCCCACTCCGAGAAGTAGAAATAGATGTAATTCCACAGATGATGCTCTCATGTGAGAATGCGATCAGCTCTTGGTCAGCACGCAAGTCAAAAAGTTTGCAAGTTGCATCGTCAGAACCAGTGCAAATGGCTTGGCCACTTGGGAAGAACTGAATATGTGGGAAAGAAAATAAAAGAATTCATGTGAAAGACAGTTCGACACATGGAAGTAGATGCTAAAACACAAGTTGAAACTCACACAAATAGCATTGATGTCTGACTCATGCCCGTAAAATGTCTGTCGACAGGAGCCCTCTCGGATATCCCAAAGTTTGGCAGTTGCATCACAAGCTCCAGAAATAAAAAAGGTGAAGTCTGGTGATACTGCCAGGCTCATGCAGTCTCCACTATGGCCAGTATAAACTGTCTTCTGTGTTCCAGTCTCAATATCCCACAATGCACTAGAAGAAAAAAGAAAAAAAAATGCACTGGTGATATTAGGAGATGCACCCTCATTATTTAACCCTGAATTCTGGTGTATCATTCAGTGTTCTCCCACTGTTATGCACTGATAATATTCTCAACTCTAGAATATAGTTCAAATCCATTGTTGCTCACCAGGTAGTATCACCAGAGCTAGTCACAATTTCATTATCATTCAGAAACCGGCAACAGGACAAATAACCTGCCAAACAAAAGGACAAGAGTTTAGAATTAAATTCAGTCAAACAAGGGTATATGGTCGAAACGTTTAATGATGTCAATATTGTTGTGTCCGACCAACATGCAGCAGGTCACCCCTCTCCAGTGCCATGATGAACAAGAATGTTTTAAAATACATAACCTTAAATATAGGCATGGTCAAACATAGCAGCTAAACGAATTCATAATGTCTACTGAGCATCACTCATGCTGCAACTTAGAATTCAGCAGCTTGACACTGATAAAGCTTAATGATCTTATAATTTACTATTTCTGATTTCTGCTTACCTGTGTGGGCAGCCAGCTCACGGCTGACCTTTACATTTCCTTCACGGGTTTTTAGATTGTAAATAGAACACATATTGTCCAACCCTCCACAAGCCACAAAGTTCCCAGATGGAGCATAAGCACAGGTCATGACCCAAGAGGAACGAAGTGGGATGGCATTGACCTAGAATACAGAAAGAAATTTATGTCATGCTTTACTCAAATCTCAAAACCTTGCCATCTTTATTGCCCAAGAACATATGGATGTTAGGAGATTACTGGATAAAGGGCTGTCATCTTTAATCTTTACCCATGCTTTATCAGCAGGCAACCATCATCCTGGAAGCAGTCACTTCCTTGAATATTTTTTGCATGTAGCCTGTGTGCCATTTGTTGTATGGCAATGTAATCTGACTTCTGTTATCTGATCAAAAGATATAAATGTCCTGTCATAATCTATTAAATGTGCCCATCTTTAGAAATGACATGTAAATTATAGTTTTCATATTAATTCTTTTAAAACCAGAACTGAAAACATGTTACACTGTGAAAGAAATGACATAAGTATCCCTGCTATAAAACAAGCCCTTATAATGCTAATATTGATGTAAATACTATTTACTGCCTTTCCAATACACCATTGTGAAATCATGTACAGTAAATACATGGTACTTCTTCAGATATTTCTGGTGATTAGAGTTTGTCCTACCTCAATAGCATGTTTGAAAATCCAATTTTCTGTTTTTGGATAGAGAGAAATCCTGGGAATGCGCCTTAGTAATTAAAGACTGATATAGGAAGCACTGCATGTTGATGTTGTGTGTGGTCTGGGGGGAGTGTGGTGGGGTGGTATTGCTGATTTAATGGCTGATGTCAAAATTGTGGTAGTGTGGTGGTATTGCAGCTTTTAGTCAGTACACAATAGGTGCTTTAATTTACAGGAAGCTAAACCAATGTGCGGAAGGTCCCATGATCCTGGGTTTGAATCCTGTGCTTCTGCATTGTCTTCTCCATATTGGATTTCTTACTGGTTATCCCCATTTTGTGTCAATAATTCCAAAAAAGACAATTAGTTATTCCAGATTCAACACTATATGCATTTGATTATGTCATAAATTGAGAACTGCAATGGACTGGCTCCCCGTTTAGGGCTGTCCTTGCCTTATGGCCAGTCCTGCTGGGATTGGGCTCTGGCCTGCTGCAAACCTACATTAGATTAAGTGAGTTTAGAATAACATGTTATGATAATGGAAAGACATACTTAACCTAATACTGTCCTGATTCATGTATCCTTCTTTGGAAAGTCACAGAGAGAATAAGGTGAAATGGATTGGTGCTTGTGGGTGTGGAGAAAGTATCTAAGCTGTCCCTACCTCTACAAAAGGATCAGGACATTGGTTGAGCTTATAGATGTTGTGTATGCTATTGTATGGCATATGTTTACATTGTTCCTCTGTCAACCTTCTCCTTTGTTCTCAATAAAGGCATTTAATTCTATATTTCTATGGGATACGGTGGCCCACACCACAAAAGTTCCTGAAGAATGTAAGGTACTCTAATTACCACTTAAAAATGTCAATTCATCCCTCCACCCATTTTAATGCCATTTATCCTAATGAGTGGCATGGTGGCAACAAGATGAGCAGGATAGGGCAGATTTCTTTTTTTTTCTATTGTAGTGTTCTGGCGATCCTGAGAAAAGTTATTTATCTAGAGATTAGCCCAAATTTAAAATAATTTTATGCTGTACATCAAACAATTCCTAAAACAGTTATTAGTAATTAGCATTAGATAAGCAGGCATGTCATAAATGCCATTATGACAACAATTATGGTTTGGTTACCACCTATTCCCAATAAGGCTGTATTAAAATACAGTTCTTAATAAAACATATATTTTTATTGCAAGAGGCTAGCAATTGGATGTGCCACTGTATATACTGCATAAAAATCAATCTAAAATAATCCTTGTGGCTGTCATCTGCAGCTGTGTAATAAACAGATTGGTTCTACAGTGACTTTGACCTTGATTTAATCAGTTAAAAAAAAACACAGTTTAGATAAACGCAGTCTACATGCAAAAAACTAAATAAACTGCTGAGGTGGTGAAACATTAACATATCACTTTACTACTCTACTGCCACCTTTTATATTAAGCTTTACTTCATTATACCTAATACTGCAAGTATTATGATTATTATAGTTTCAATGCCTAAAGTGAGTGATACTACTAATAGCTATTCTAATCACATCTCTTCTAAATGTCTCAATGAATCATCCAGGAACTGAGAATAGACTTGAGATAGATGCACCAGAGCTCCCCACATATCAAGACAAATGCTCTTTTGCTTCTTTTTTTTTATTAAAGGATGTACATCCATATAAAGTGGGATTGCTTTATATTTGTGAATTATCTGCTGTGAAACACAATCAGGTTCCTGGATTTATTCAGCTAGTAAGCACTTTATATAAATTCACTGTTACCTCAGGTTTGCAGTAAATTAGGCTTATTAACAAACAAAAAAAAATCTCACATAATAGATTTACCTTATTGGTAGTGTAACTGTCCCAGACAATGAGTTTGCCATCCTGTGAGGCACTGACCAGCAGCCTGCAAATACAAAGAGTTTCTGGTAAGATTTCTTCATTTACTGTATTTTTAATTGATACCTGTTTAAAACACTCCACAAAATGTATCTCTATTATATACTGTACCTTTACAATCATGTCTTGCAGTACATTGACTATCCTTTCATATCCCAAAAATATGCATGTTAGATTAATTGGTTACTGTAACATCCAACATGAGTGTATGTGTGTGTGTTTGCACTGTGATAGCCTGCCGTCCTATCCAGGGTTGGATGCTGCATTGCACCTGTGGCCTAATGTTGGAATAACAATCCCACATATTCTACATATATCCAATTTAGCATATAAAATTTATGCAAAGTTATAAATGTGCATTGAGAATATTTTGAAAATAAATTGTGGGTACTGGAATTGGTTGGAATGTATTCTGTAATGGGTAGTTAAACTTGGTTCTTGTAGCCCACTTTTACTTTCCGGGTGTTTTGGTTAATTAAGAGATCCAAGTAGCTGCAGCCTTTCCTCATTCTCTTTTTTTGCCATGTTGTCTACCCCACACATCGTTAATTATTATCATTAGGATACAATTAAAGGGACAAACTCCACAGAAAAAAAGAAAAATGGCAGTATTGAGTTTTACATGCAAAAATATGTCAAAGTTGTTATGTGTTTCACTTTTTTTATATAAATTTCACTATACTGGAGTGGTGTGTTGTCTAAAGGGTGGTCCACATCTAATTATGCAATTATGAAAAGGCGAACACATCGCATCCGCTGTTCGACTGACAACCGTCTCCCCGCCATTTTGGAATGCAGGGCAGGGTGCTGCCATCTATAGGCAACAAAATGATTTTTTTGTGAATTATCTATGTAATAAACTTAAGTTATAGCGTAATAAAAATTACATAATTAGATCTGGACCACCCTATACTAGCGCCACTGCCCCTGATCTCTGAGAGCCCTAATCCCAACCTATCTACCGTATGGCCCCTGATCTTCAAGAGCCCAGCCCCTTTTCCTCCTGTTCTGCGTTCCGAGTACTGGTAGACAGCGCGAAAACTAAACTGGGGAATCTCCCACTTCGCATTAACTTGACGAAAACGCCAAAGCCTCTTCAACAAAAACAACATATAATACATTTTAATACAAAAGATGTAGCTCGAAGTGCTTTACAGGATAAAGAATGAGAAAATCGACGAAATATAAAAATTAAATTAGGCAATACTAATTAACATAGAATAAATGTAAGGTTTGATGGCCATGTAGGACAGAAAAGACAAAAAAACTACAAACGGCTGGAGAAAAAGAAAACAAAATCTGCTGGGATTCCAGGCCACGAGACCACCCAGCCCCCTCTGGGCATTCTACCTAGCATAAATGATCTCAATCAGGCCTTTTGGTTTTCAGGCTTCACATTGAATGATTCAACGAAGGACACACACACACACACACACACTGGTCCTCAGCGCGACTCCATGAGGGTGGTCTCCTTCGCGTTACCATACAACATAGGCGGCGAGAGGAAAGGCATTCACCCATCCATTTTTTAAACCTGCGTAGTCCAGTGCTGAGTCGTTTTACACTCTACCGAGCAGTATCGAGTGCTAGACTGGGACCCACCGTAATTGCGAGGTCAGTCGATCGTTGCTCACACCCATACTTTATACTGCTCAGTTAACCTGTTCTGCAACATACTTTTGGAAAAAAAGTAGGTTGTGGAATTGTAGCAGAAAAAAAGAAACATGGCTAATATAAAGTGCTATTTTATTTCAGTGGGCTAGGGCAGGACAAATTAGCAATGCTAACCCGACAAATCTGAAAGCTGCAAATAATTAAAAATATAAAAAACAAAGCGTAGCCTCTGTAAACGATGAAATCCCACTTTAAATTGGAACGATGACAGTAAGGGGAAAATTAAGGGAGCCAAATAAGGGTTTTATCTGCGTGCACGCATCTCAGGTACTAAGTGGGCATTGACTGTACCCCAAGCTTTAAATAATAATAATAATACACTAGAACACAACACTAATTTTAACAGAAAAAATATGGACTAAGAACCATATCGCAGTTAAAAATAAAACAATGCCCGACATGATTAGCACATACAGGATGGGCGTGGCTAAATCAGCACTCTCCTACTGTGGGCTCGGGTAAACGCTGAAGGCTATGGGTCCGGAAATTCTCAGGTAAAACTTCCCCAAGTTGCAAAAAAACTAAATAACAGTAATAATAATAATAAAACACGGAGGAAAAGGAAAGAAAACCGACAAAAATACGGAACCGAGCGAGAACGTTTGATGAGGACGAAGTGTTTACTCAAAGGTTTTTTTTTTGGCAGACCAGGTTTTCATTAATTTGCCTTGTACTGTATATGGTGTAAATGTAAGTGCTTTGCGAATGCAACATTATGAAAGATATCTGGTTAAGTTGGTAGGCGAAACATATGTGAAGCCTGGTATAGACTAAAGTTTCATCCAACGTTTGTACCTGCGTGGACCTTATGATACAGGTATAGAATACTGTATTACCATGGATTTGGCCAGGAAAACGGACGGGCCAGTTTTTATTTTATTTGAATTATATTATATAAGCATTTTAAATGTCAGATTTCTGCACCAAGCCGTTACAAACATCCACTGAGGAAAATGTTCGAATTTAAACAAAAGCCTGTATAACATAAACCACTGTTAATTTTTAGGATGTAATGATCAGCATTGCCAGCTCGCATCCCATGAATCTTGTTTTCAAATCCCAGTCCAGTCATATCTGGTTTACTTGTTCGCCTTGAGAGATTTTAAGCTGACTGGTAACTCTAAATTGCCCCCCTATGTTCCATGTGTGTTTTTGTGTACCCACGCTGGCTACCTCCCTTGTACCAAATGATGAGAAGACAGGCTCCAAGCTAATGGGAGAATGAATTAGTCACTCCACGTTCAGAAAATGAATAGGCTTTGATTTGTATTAATTATATATAATGCTTTATTTTATTGTTATTTTTAATATTACTTTTTATGTTACTGTTGATTTTATGCTTTGTAAGTTTACATTGATTGTCAGGAAGGTGCCATCAAATAATATGTATTATTAGAGCGATAGAGTGCCTTTTAATGCTTTTTCCATTGTCTTTTAATTTCTGGTATGCTAAGCTTTTTGTTTCCTCCCACAGTCCAAAGACATGTAGTTAGGTGCATTGGCGATTCTAAATTGTCCCTAGTGTGTGCTTGGTGTGTGGGTGTGTGTGCCCTGCAGTGGGCTGGCGCCGTGCCCTAGGTTTATTTCCAGCCTTGTGCCTTGTGTTGGCTGGGACTGGCTCCAGCAGACCCCAGTGACCCTGTAGTTAGGATATAGCAGGTTGGATAATGGCTGGCTGGCAAAGCTTTTTAAAAATTTCCATGTTTGTCATTTTCAAGTACAGTAAGTTAAATTCTGTATCTTTTCACAGCTGAAAAAATGAAAAATAACTTAATGCATAATGTTCATTTTCTGAAAAGCTAGGATACTTAAAATATATAAACATACATTATTTTTAAATTATATTTCATTAAAAGCCTTATAAAAAACCCTAATTTGTTGCATAAAATATCTCATAGTGGATGATAGACTTAAATAGCATAATTAAAGTAAAATTAATTACAATTATTAGTTTGTAAATGTGTATTATTTGCATATTAATTAATTCTATGTAAAGTAAGATGGTACATGATTTAAAAATGCATAAAATGTTTTATCCACATAGAAACAGTAATTGCTTGATATTGGTAAGTATATTTTCAAGTTTATTGTACTGTAAAAATCAAACCAATACATTGCATATTTTGTATAACTTCCTATATATTAAATAAATACAGTACATTCAGCCCACTTATTAATGAAGTATAAGAATGAATATATTATCACAAGTGTTTTCTAAAAATATCTAGCATTTTTCTGAAAGTGCCTGATTCTGTTTTAGCTTTGGGACAAGATAGGAATCAGCACCTGAGTGGTTGTGTGTCTGCTATCTAAATGTTTAATCAAAATATACAGAATCTCTGTGTTATTTTGAAGGTGTTATGCAATGGAGTAGCATGCTGTGCAGAGCAATGTCCTTTCTTGTAACTGTTGTTGCCAGAATACACTTTAGTAACCTGTCACACTGTATTGGGAAAGAGTTTGGAAATTGGATGGATTTATAACATATACTGTATAACATTAGAAGTAATAAAAAACAATACACCCATAAGCCATATGTTTCATAGCCATGGGAAGCACAATATCGGTAACCTTATTGGTAGATATGAAGGACTCAGTTTGGTGAGGGAAACTTTAACTAAAACCTCAGTGTTGATTGGTCATTTAACAGGCAATCTTACCGGGAGTCGGTTGACCAGTGCATTGCATATATTTTAGCTAAATGTCCACGTAGGGTCCTTCTTGTCCTCAGCTGAATTCGTCCAACTACTTCTATTCCTGCAGCAATATCTGCAAGTGTTGTATCAGCCACAGCCTTACGGGCCTCCTGTAGATCAAAAAAAGTGCAACATTTCACAGATTCCTTTCAATAGTTTTTAATGCCACCTTTAGTTTACTGATTTGGACAATTCTATCTATTTCTTAATTCTACTTTTGCAATTAGAATTTTTCAGTGCCACATGATGATGATAATTATTTTTACTATTTATATAAATTATCTTTTATAAACAGTTAGCATTACCTATTTAAACATTGTTTTTGTCACTTCATTTGCTGAAAAGTAACAAAACTACAACATCCATCATTGATGTGATATTTCAAGGCAATTAATTATGTTGTAAGTTTTAAAACCTTCAGTTAATTCCTGCACCACCAAAAGCAGGGAATCCTATATTTCTGAAGCCGTTTGAGGATTTTATTAAAACACAATAACACCAAAAATTAAAATTCTGATATGATGTCCAGATACCTCTGAATATGAAATATACTTTCAATATACATCTATTTTGTATTCTGTCTCTGTGACATTTTTGATGCCTGCACTGTATTATTTCTCCTGCATTGTTTGATTGTTTTTGAGTTGCAGTAGTAATTTCTTTGTAGCACGATTTGTACTAGTGCAACCTGGTAGCATACTGTTTCACAGAGCACTGACTTGCAGCTCCAAAGACGTGTTTAATTCCTGTGTGCATGTCGATTTTCACCAGTGACCTCAATGAAATTCATCTCAGCTTAGGTTTTCCCAATATGAGTAAGTGTTTGATGTAAAAGACTGTTCTTGTAGTCATGGTATTTACACCATAATGCAGTGGATATGTGTTACAATAGTCTTTCCATAGCTTTTGATGGAAGGATCAGGTTCAGTACTAATAAGGAAAGTGACATTACAAAATAATAATTGATTGATTGAATGATGGGGTACTAAGATCCTCACTTTGTCCTGTAAACACAGTGTTAGCTAGGTGAAATGACCATTTTTAAAATATACCTTTCTTTGCTAGTCTGCAGCACTTGGTCAGACGTCTGGCTTTGCTAAGTGTTGATTAGAATGTATCCAGACAGCAAGAATTTTCAAAATACAGTGCCAAACATACAATTGCAACATATTGTCATAACTGTTGTAAAACTTAGGATATCTGTAAAGCCCTGAACTTTTTCACAAGAAAATTGTAGGCCCACATAGCTGTGTATATTATATATAAACTCTTTAAACACTACAGAGTTTTGTTTTCCAAGAAGAAAGAACAAGACAAACACTGCAAACTCCAGGAACCCTGAAGCTTATAAAGCAGTTTTGATTATTCTGTTTGTGGAAACATTTTTGTCACTAAGGGACTTTGAATCATTTCCCAGTATGTGAAGTGGCTCTGCATAGTGGCTACTTTTCTGATAGAGTCAACATGTAATTATTACTATAAGGGGAGCAGCATTTGCCTGTTATTTCAAGAGGTAGGCTAGTGTTTAGTTTTTAAGTGTTTTTCAAGTAATTGTTTTGTGGAAATCAATGTTGACGAACACCCTTTTGCAAATAATTAAAAAAAAACCTGATAGGTTTTCTAAGTGAACACAGCTACAGGAGATATTTAAATAAATAATTCTAAATACCTCAGAATCACTGCAGCAAGGCTTAGGGTTGGTCTTAGCTTTGCGCCCCATGCTGCCAGAGCTGGCGGTGATTCCCCATGATAATAAATATGAAGAAGGGGTTTGCAGACTTAAGAGTTAGATGGCCCTTTTGTAAGTGTAAACAATGTGGTATGTTTCATTCTGTAAGAGGACAATGCTGCTTGTATTTATTTACAATAGAGAATCTATTTTAAATGTTATCGTTATAGCCAAGACATACTAAAGAAAAGTAGATATTTAATTCACAGCAGGGCCTAATTAACACTGATTAACTACAATTAACACTTAGTACCTGACATAAACCCATTCATGAGATCACAGCTTTATCTCCTCTCCACGCCCACATGTTTTACTTTCAAGTATCTCTATTTCAACCACTCTACTTTATATTTCATCACAAGAACTATGGATTGCATTGCACAGATGCAGACAGTGATTGCCTCTCTACCCAAGTTTCTTAGGTCACTCACAGCAATCTGTTTCTTCAATGATTCTGCCTCTTGACGGAGCTGCTCAATCTCTCCCATTATCACGTCTCTTTAGGCCAGTCAGTTGGGACAAAATCTGGTATCAGTCCTCGGTAGAAGGAAGAAACCTTAGTGCTGGACCTGCATGAGAAAATAGTACATATGTATAAATTTAACTTCATGCAAAAGTCAGAAGGAAGAGAGAGAGAGAACAGAAATAAATATGAGTGATGTTTTTATGTGTCATACACAACTGTGCAGGCCTCACTGTCAAGAACCCCTCCACCTGAGTTTGCATATTGATGTAAATGAATTGCTGGCAACTCAGAATGAATTGGCTAGGCCCTGATAATTTACATGCATTGCAGGCCAATAATGCAAAACTGATTTGGGAGGAATTAACTGTGTGCTTGCCAGTGTGCAAGGAATGCCAGTGTTACATGAGCTGTTGGAGAAGGATAGCAGTTAGCAATTAATTTGAAAAGCCACATTCATTCATTCATTCACTTATTCATTCATTTTTTAGACCTGCTTTTTCTAATAAAAGGTCACAAAGAGCTGGGGGGGACCCTTCCTGTATTACATTGCAAGATAGCAACCAACACTGAACAGGAAAGGTGTCCATTGGAGATCACAAAATTAAGTAGTGTCACAGCTAATAAGCCAAATTGCTAGCGATGTAGTGTTCCAATGTATTCACTAGAAGTGCTCAATACTACCCCGCTTGAAGGATTATACTGAGAAATGAAAGGAAATTGTAAATAGCAGAGGAAAGAAATTCTTTATTTGAACATAATAAAATCATCCTTACCTTGATGTCTGCTTGTTTCCACTCTACTTCAAAGGACCCTTTTCTCTTTAATGCTTTTTCTAAACCTTTCTTTTAAAAGGCTGCTGCCTCTCCCATTCGCTTCCTTACCCTGTCTGTGTCAAACTCCTGTACTTGCCTAACAAGTTATGCCTAATTTGACTAAAATTTGTTTGAATCTCAGAGAGAATGACAGAGGGAGGGAGCAGGGAAAGAGAAAGAAGAATGAAAACAAACAATCAGGATGTGTGATAAAGAGAGTTAAGAAACATAAAGTGCAGAGAAAAGCAAATAAACATAATAATATTAGCACAAAGAACAAATTTGAATACTATATGAAATACAAAAAAACGTGAAATACAGAAGCATGAAGTGTGTTTATATTTCCTTGCTGTCCTAATTTACTGTTCACTGACAAAGGGGTATTTCTGCTATTACTCCCTATCCTATTTTTTTAATTGCTGTACCCCTCAAGTGGCTCTCAACTGTCAATCAGCTTAGCAGCCACTTCCAGCCCCACCCCTTACCCTGGGATAATCCAGCTCACTGAGATTATGGGTTTCCAGGTCGACTGCTGCTGCCAACAGCAATTTTAGTTATTAAGAGAAAGCAAGTTTATGATTTGAAAATGTCATGAACATCAGGAAACTCATTTTCTCTTTACAGCTGGTGCCTTTACTTTGTCTTTGACAGCAGATTTAGCTTTGATGCTCTGCTACTTGTACAGTCATTGGCACCTCAGCATTTAGTTTTTTTTTTTAAATTTGTGTTTGGAGGGAAATTTTATTTTATTCATAGCAAGCCTTGAAAATGAGAGCTCCTTTTGCAGGCCTTCATATGCATAGTATGTTCATTCCTAGGAAGACTGCTGCATAATTGTAACAAAAATGTACATTCTCAGATTTGCTTAATCCAGTTCAGGGGTCTAGGGTAATGAAGACCATACTGAAGCATGGTGGGAAACAACGCTGGACAGAGAGCCAGTCCAACACAGAGTCCACTCACATATCCTGGCAAATGTGGAAATGGCAGTTAGCCTAGGACATATCTTTCAGGTTCTGAGAATAAAACTAACACAGACAACAAGCAGATGCGGGATGAGCCATTGGATTTGTGAGCCAATGATCAACTGCATACTTAAAGAAATGTTTGTTGTAAAGTTAAAAGGTATTGAAAGAATGGAAAGCAAAGGGATAGTTAAAACAAGAAAAGTTATAGCTGTCTACTTAATTCCATCCTTTTATCATTTGTTTTCACTCTTTTTTTAAATGTAGGGTCCTACAAATATGAGAACCTACACAAAAACATTTAAACAGGAGTCAAGAACCAAAACTGGAATGGATGCCCATCTGTTGTAGGGCAAACTCATACAGGGCGCATAAAAGGGATATTATAGCAAACGCAATCTGCAAGGGGATAACACAAAAAATCAAAACCAGGTCTAATAAGGTTTACAGCAGAACTGAGGATATTCTAGAGCCATAGACAGTAATTATTTTTCTAGTAGTCAACTTTTCCTGTCCTCAGCACTCGGGCTTTATGGAAGGCAATATTATAGAATAAATAGTTTGCTTCGTAGTATATAGTGTAGTATGTAGTAAAGATAAATATGGTTTATTTAAAAAAGAAAAACAAACTACAGGATAAGAAAAAACTTAATTACATAGGTTAAGATGACATAGGTAATCCAAATTAGGTGCATAATTTCAAATTGGCCTTTCATTTAATAGTAAGTATTGAAAATCCCTTTCAAAACTTATACATAAAAATTGAAACAAAAACCATAAAAATTTGAATTATTGCCTTTTGACTAGCTTCTTTCTTCACCATATGTTGCATTTGATTTTAATATGAGTATATTCCTATATAGATTTATGGTGACTTTTACTTTATTTTTAATTTTGACTCATCATGAAAATCTGTTAATATGTTAAAAATAAAATTACACTGCATCAAGTACTATCTATCTATCTATCTATCTATCTATCTATCTATCTATCTATCTATCTATCTATCTATCTATCTATCTATCTATCTAATTAAGTTAATGTCTTTTCTAAGTAAATATTAATTGTTGAGTGGAATTTCTAAGTCATGCTTTTCTCATGTAAGCTTGTACACATATATTAGAAGGTAGTATGATGTAGTGGTTGAAACTCTGGACTTCAAACCCTCAGGTTGTGGGCTCAAATTCCTCTACTGACACCGTGTGACCAAATCACCTGCCTGTGTTCCAAATGAAAAAACAAAAGTTGTGTCTCAGATGTTGTAAATCGCCTTGGATGAAGGTGTCAATCAAATAATAAGTAATCATATTATTTCTGTTCAGTGGTGAAATGCAGTATAAGTAAGCAGAAGTTTAATTTACATAATAAAAATTAGGTGCCGTGCTTTAAAAAGTCATCAGGTGCACTTTTGCAATATTTTATTTTTATTTTATGCGTATTTTTAATAGAATCACTTAGTTTAAAAAAATAATGTTTTGTTAAAGTCCTAAATAAGAGGAACGGTATGAAATTTCACCAGACATTGCGGTAGCCCATCTTTTGCACTTATAGTGGAGGTCTATCTCATCCCAATGGAAAAGGGCACATGACAAGACAGAAATGTAAATTTTGGTTTATAGTATGTATGGTCTCATTATACAGCACTTATAGCTCAAGTGATGATTTTTTTCTTAATTGACTATCTGTTCTCATAACCACTTTGACATCTCACAAAGTCACTATATTCTTTTTGTCTGTTGTTGAATTGTGATGAAATACATGGAAGAGTTGCTTGTGTTGTCTTCTAAAATAATGTTGTTAAGCATTATCAGTTAAAACATGCTATCATTATCATTAATGTACATTACAAACTTGTACAGGCAAACAGTGGTATTGGCATTGTAGTCAGCTAAACATCTTGCATTTTAACTATGTCTTTTCCTTCAGTTCTCTGAAAACAGATGTATAATGCAGAAACTGTGAAATACTTTTACTCTTCTACATCAAGGTTATAACATGTTTCATTAGCGACAAACATTATTCTTCTGATTAATGCAAAATTTTTGTCTACCAAGTAAAATAAAACTGCTTATAAACAAGGGAATCTTTTTTTCCAAAATATAATGCCTTTTATGTTTTATTTAAAATAGGAACTACAGTCTTCAAAACATATTTCCTTAATTCAATATTTAAGAAGTTTGGGGAGGTGGGGTGGAGTAGGGTGAAGTGTTGTTCCATGGATGAGGAACAAGTCACACGAGTATGGAAAGATTATTAAGTCTATAGGTGCTATCCACAGGCTCAGCTGGACTAATGCATTTCCTGACTGAAGCAAAAAGTAGGTTCTTACCTTCTTATTTGGGTGCCGTTTCTTTCTTTTTCTCTTATAGTGAAGTTGTTGTACTGTTTTGGTTGAATCCCCCTGTTAGTCTCCCAGTCGTTTGCACTGTTACGGCTGTGAGAACAACGGGGAATTGGTAGGGATGAGTAGAGGAGATCAGTTGTGACAGAGGATAAAGAGAGAGAGAGAGAGCGAGAGAGAGAGAGATGGTGGAGCAAGGGTTTAGGGAGAGACGGACTTGCAGAGAGGGTTTAGGGTTATTGGTAAAGGGAGAGAGAGAGAAGTAGTTTATAATGAATCAGGTGATAAGGTTAAGTCCTCCGGAAAACCAGTAATAGACACATAGATTTGAAAGGTACTATATGAAACTAAGAAACATTATGTGTGTCAATTGGATTTGACTTCAATAACGTTTTTCACCTTCCTACTTATTACATTTACTTAAGGAAAAAGACTATGGGGTGGTTTAGAATGTGTGTGTTTTGAATGAAATTAATGCTTTTAGGATACAAATGTACCTCAGCCCAGATACATGTAGAAAATATGATTGTTTCGGAAGTAAAAATTAGAATAAAGGAGGACCAAAATTTAATGTGTCTGCCATCTGAAATAAAAATAGGATTTAACAGAGCCTACATATTCTCTCTGCACTGTAAAGATGGCCATGTTTCCCTCCAGTCCTCTAGGAACTGTCTGTGTTAATTCATAACAGTTTTATGTAAAATAAAGTATATCTGACAATTGCATTTCTTGATCTTACTTTTTTATCATGAAAAATTGAGTTAGATTGAATAAACACTGGTATGTTTTGGCACAGTTACCAGATTACTAAGAGATTATATTATTATTATTATTATTATTATTATTATTTTTATATAGGGGCTGTCAAAGATGTTAGCTGACAAGGTAAAATTCTTAGAGAAATCGCTGAAGCTCCTATTTCATCTAATATGAATTAAAGTCTTATCAGGTAAATATATAGTAATCCTTGAATGAAATTTCTGCACCCACTTCTCCTGTACAGAGTTGCTGAAATAAATGTATTAAAAAAAAAAAAAAAAAACATTTTCTGATGTGAAGGTGAATACAATTTAAGTTTGAGCTTATACTACAAAGTCATGTTTTTCAAAATAATTGACACAACACTAAAATGGCAATGGAGATGTAAAAAACCGATGAAAGATTTTACACATATTGAAAGAATGTTTGAACTTAACACAGTGACTAGGTTGCAAACTAAACTCTTTACCCTGAAGCCACAAGGCAGCAGTCACAATGGCATTAAACATCCATAGATGTGAATTTACATTTTAAATACAGTAAATAAAGTTTACTATTGATTAAAAGCAAAAATAATCTATACTAATAAAAGGTAAAGCCCTCACTGACTGACTGACTGACTCACTCACTCACTCACTCACTCATCACTAATTCTCCAACTTCCTTAAACTTACAAAAGTTAAGCAGGTTTCATTTCAAAATTCTACACGTAATGGTCATAACGGTTGACAACGTCCGCCATGTTGAACTTTCTTATTTATGGCCCCATCTTCACGAAATCTGGTAGGCGGCTTCCCTGCGCTAACCGAAACCGATGTACCTACTTATTTCGGTGGTATGACGCCACTGTCGGCCGCCATATTGAACTTTCCAACGTCACTAATTCTCCAACTTCCCGTGTAGGTAGAAGGCTGACCCCATCTTCACGAAATTTGGTAGGCGGCTTCCCTGTGCTAACCAAAACTGATGTACATACTTATTTCGGTGGTATGACACCACTGTCGGCTGCCATATTAAACTTTCCAACGTCACTAATTCTCCAACTTCCCGTGTAGATAGAAGGCTGAAATTTGGCAGGCTCATTCCTTACAGCTTACTTACAAAAGTTAAGCAGGTTTCATTTCGAAATTCTACACATAACGGTCGACAACGTCCGCCATGTTGAACTTTCTTATTTATGGCCCCATCTTCACGAAATTTGGTAGGCGGCTTCCCTGCGCTAACCGAAACCAATGTACGTACTTATTTTGGTGATATGACGCCACTGTTGGCTGCCATATTGAACTTTGCAACGGTCTTTGTTACTTATGGGCCCATCTTCAAGGAATATGGTACGCGGGTTCCCAATGCTAACTGAATCCTACTTACGTACATATATACGTCCATAGCCTGCAGCTCGGTCACCATGTGAGGTGGTGTTGGGTCCCCCATCCCAACGCCTCCCACGTTGTTGGCTGCCTGCCTATATAAGGCCGTCCGTCGCTCCGGTCTCTACATTCCCTTCTTTGCTTCGGCACGGGATTCACATCTCCCTGCTGATAACTACAGCCTTTTTATTTAATCAATAGCTTCTCCGCTGTTTTATTGTTCGTTTATTACGATTGTAGTTATTGTGTAGGTATTTTAGACTTACTTTACATTGTTCAGGTTCCCATTTCCTTTATCGTTCCAACCATACCCCCATTAACATGTCTATCGAGGTGATCACCATCGATCAAAGAACTGTCACTTAACGAGTGGTTTCCATGCCCGGAGATGGCACCTACCTTTTCCATTCTCTTTGTTACATATTGCACGGCCATATCAGGATCACTCTTGATATCCGGAAGAACATTGTGTCTTATACATGTATTGAATGACTGGGACGGGTTCAAGGTGTGGACTGATGACGGTACAGGAGATAATTATATTACACAGGAGCACTATAAGAGTGAAATGCTTAAGCCCTTCACCTATGGTTCTGCATGTGAGTTGATGGCTGCCGCTGAATTGTTCGGTTGTCGCTTTCAAGTGTACTGAAATGGCCAAATATTTTACACCTTTCAACAACCGCCAATGCCTCTTAAACATCTTAGATTCACAGGTGACGATTTCAGTAGTGGACACGTTGATGTTTATGAATGTTTAAACTCTCAAAAGCTGGATGTGAAGTTATCAATGAAACCGGTTGTGTGCTTACAACGCTTGACAGAGGCCGAATGTCACTTCAACACAAGTTCTGCAAATACTGTTGTAATTGAAACAAACCATGAAACTCAAACTGATTATGACAGCAGCAATCCAAGCTGTGAGATCTGAGACAAGATTACTTTTCACATGGCCAACTGTACGTTGCATGCTCAAGAGTAAGCTCAGTGCACAGCTTGGTCATATTACATCCAATAATTATTGTTATATTTTCCCTCAGTTTTAAAAGGTGTAATTTTCTTCTTAATAAAAATTTTAAGGCAGTACTTCGCCACTGCAAAGCACGGGTATTTTGCTAGTAAATAATAAAGGAGAGATCTTCAGTTATTTCCAGTAGTTCATTTGGTTACTTGTATCTGAGATTCCATTTCAATGTATCCATAAAGTGCAACAGAGTAGAATAGCACACAAGATGATTTCAAATAATATATATATTTTACAGTTGTTAAAAAGAAGGGGACAGGCAGAGACCATTATAGGGCTTACGATTTACAGAATAAAATCTTCTGCCTTTATCTGCAGCTTTTTTGGATCCAATTCAACAATTCAACAAAAGATAGCGATATTATGGTGTATAATCAAGGGAATGGGCAAGCGCTGCCTTACAGCATGTCACACATCATGTTACTTTGAACTCTTCTTCTGCTTACATGTTCACTAATACTAATTTAATTTAAAAACTAATATGACATGTGACTTAAAGTTAATAGCTGCTGTTAGATAGTTCAGGGCAAAACAGACATTAAGAGTGAACTAAACATAGAAAGTGACAAAAAACAAATGAAATTCACTTAAGCTGTCATATAAGAATCTGCCAGTAACAATAAAAAAAAACTAGCTACAGGAATATGTGAGGAGATCAGAGCAAAGTGCAAGACAGGAAACAACTTTTGACAAGATGCCAGTCCATTGCAGGGCCCATTCAGTCACACACAGGGCTAGTTTCGATTTGCCAGTCAACCTAACTTGAACGTTTTTGGCAATGTGTAATGGAAACTGGAGTACCTAGAGAAAAACCTTCACAGACAAGGGAAAAATGTGCAAATTTCTCACAGAGAACAACCAGGCACAGGAGTTGAACACAGGATGTTGGATCCATGAAGCGTCAGCACCACTGTGCTACCCAGAAAGAATAATGGTCACATATAAATTTGTAAATTAGTTTTATCAGCCTAATTTCAAAAACGTGACTGTACAGCTTCCATTTAATTAATTAAAAATAGGCAAACTTTACTTTCTTTGTTGATTGTAGGGAAATATGTAGAGAAATCCATATCTACAATTGGTGCCCAACCAGTTGATTTGACTGACATCCTTGTATAAAATATACAAAAAAAAAAAAAAATGGGGTGGAGTGGTGGCTGTGAGGCTAAGGATCTGTGCGGGCATCCTGAAGGTTGCTGGTTCGAATCCCCAACACTGCCAAAAGAGATGCTACTCTGCTGGCCCCTTAAGCAAGGCCCTTAACCTTCAATTACTCCATGGGCACTGTACAAGGGCTGACCCTGTGCTCTGACCCCAAGGGGTATGCGAAAAGATGCATTTCACTGTGTGTTCTCCTGTGACAATAAATAAAAAATGATTATTATTATACTGACTGTGTCAGCTAACTCAACTTTATTCTAGAGCTCTGTCTCTTAACTCTATAAATATTGTGTTTCACAGTTTAGGTACATTGCCTTGTGATTAGCTTTAAAGGCACTATATGGACATTATTGAATTCAAACAGATCATCAGTACATCTGTAAGGCAAGGAACAGAATTGTCATATTTTAAAAATTTCACTTCAGCAATGCAACAAAAGAAGCAGTTCTTTAGTCTGAATTTGCATGTTTGGGGTGAAGGAACATCAAATGTCAAACTCCTAACATTACACTTTTACATCTTTATTAATTATTGGATGTTTCTTGCAGTATAAACTGTGTCTTGATAGAATGGTTGACATGTATTCCATGAAATGAAAAGCAGTCATTCTAATCTCAAGTGAGCCATAACTATGTATCATGTCACTAGAGCTACATTGCAGCTCAGTTTCGTGAATATTTGTAACTGAGACTATAAGAAAGATTGGAATCATTTTTGCTGGTCATAATAATTTTATCTTAATTATTAATTTATCTTTTGAGCACAGCAGAACCTGACTCTGATTTTGCATCCAGTGATAACATTTAGTAATGCAGTGTAGTGGCTTTCCTGTGTGTTTTTCTGGTTTTGCATAAATCACTTAACCCTAGGTTGACCCTAAGGTATAATAAAAACAAGTTCTGGAGGTGTGTGGGATAGGAAGGAATGAGAGGGGTGCTTTTCTCAGTGATAATTCACTCTTTAAAGTGGCTCATATGACCTTATTATTTATATGTTTTATTTTCCACATGCCCCTTTCTTTCTCCTCACTACAGATGAGCATAGCCTGGTTTTCCTAGGACAGAGAGCCACTAGCTAATCAGAGTGCTTCAAAGTGTGTAACGAGATCAGGCTCATCAGTGACGTTGGAGCTCGAGACCTGGCAGGCTTGAGTCCTTGATCGGATCAAGATAGCCAAATCCAGTTCGCCATTTGAGCACCATTCTTGTAGAGGTATTGATCCCCTCCCTTCAAATATCTGAAGATCCAATTAAGAGCGATAAGCAGTGACCAAGCTCATTAGCTCTTGAGGGACAGCGGAAGGCTGCCTGAATTGCCTACCTGATGGGGAGACGGGATATCAAACAGTTCTCTCTTTCTCTCCCTCTCTCTCTGAAGAGCTGTTTTCACTAATGCTCCCCCAAGATATTTCTTCTGATTCCTTAGCTGAACTATTGCCTTGTAGTGTTGCTTCTTCCATATGCATCATTTTCTGAAGGCACTTAGACCAATTTACAGTTACAAGGAGATGGATCATATCTTCCCAGAATCAGCTGTATGGCAGGAGCAAACCTTAGATAGGATACCAATAAATCACAGAAAATAATCAAAGAGATACCCAAACTCATTCAATCTGGATCAATTTAGAGACACCCATCAAAAAACAAACACACATGGTGACTGGCGAAATGCGGTATTGCTTTGAAGCAGCAATATGGATCACCTCATAATTGTGCAGCTCATGTAATTTTCTTCTCCTATCTCTTTTAATTTTCACAGATGCATTCCTTGCTATTTTATTATACTTAATATCTACAAGAAAATATCTAATAATAAAATTCAATAATAAGCTGAAAAGCAATTTTAGAACCTCAGAGACTACAGTAACATATTTAATAGTACATACTTTCTTAAGGTACTAATTTACCCATGATTGCACAAAATCCACATTCTTAAAAGTTAGGATAAAACACCCTGAGGGCATCATATGCAACAAAAATGCTCTCACACTGATCTGTCAATAGAAATAGCACTATAAAAATGACAATGGGCAACAAAGTAAACCTTAAATCCAAAAAATAAAGTCAATTAAATCAGCAACTGAAATCGTAATGAACTAGGTCAACCAAACCTTATTTGTGAGGAGTATATTACAGTAAATCACTGACTTTCCAAGTAACTGCTTTTTCAAATTTGTTTAATGAGCTCATGATAAAAGTGAAAATGGCTGAAAGGCTGCAGATAGTTGCCAATACACAAAGCAATTACATTCCACAGTGGGGGAAATGCTACAATCAAAATATTTTATTTCATAGCAAGCACTTATTTGATGGTATCCCTGTTTTGCTTATTAGACTTCATGGCACCTAATAAATCTTGTTCTTATTCAAATTATTGCAGGTCAAAGGACTTAGGTTTGACTCTTGGTCTGGTAACTTGGTAGGTTTTCTCTGGGAAGTTAATTTAAATTTGCTTCCTTAATTTTATCTGAATGTTGATAATTAGCAATTAGCAATATGGACACAGGGTAAACAACTCTGAATGCTAATGATGCGTATCTGCTTCAGTGGCATTTTTACTTGTCTGTTCATTAAGAAAAGTTTCTTACAATTGGACAGACAAGGCAATATGGCACTGAAGTCATTGTTCCTCTTTAGCAGTCACTGTTGTCAGCAGTTGGAAACAGTTAAGGGTGCAAACTTTATAAAAAAGGATAAATTAAAATGAAAATGGCAAAAAAACCTAGGCATTTAAAGTTTTGGTAAAAATTCTGATATTTCAGAATTTATTAGAATAGAGAATAAAAAGGAGAGCTCACTAAACAATGACATCAATTAAAAGTACAAATGATGCACTGATTATGAAAATGGTTTTAATAAAATCCCACAGCCATAGGAGTCTCTAGAACTGAAATTTGGCAACCATTGCTATAAGTAATTCACAGTTTCAGTATTTGTAACTCATATGGGTTTATGAACAAAATATCAGGATTTAGAGTGTATTATGTTGAGATTGTGAATATTAACAGGTGTAATTTGTCGAATGGTGCACATTTTTATAAATGTAGATGTCAATACATAAGAAATATATAGTAGTAATAGTAGTAGTAGTAGTAGTAGTAATAGCATAACAATAAAGCATCTGCAAGCAGTCTGTCATACAGAACATCATTTTATTTTTTGCATTTTTTTACTGTACTATTATATTAGGATACAGTTACCAAGGTGTCATTATTATGTAAATTTTTACTTTTCTCTGGTTTTGGTTCATATTTTTTTCCCAAATAGCGGCTTAAAATGTGTTGTGATCATGCTTTTCATTTTTTAACTTATCTGCAGCATCAGTATTATATTTAGATATATTTAGGTGTTTGCTAATATAGTATTGTTTGAACTCCTACTTAGGTTATTTTTGGTTTTTGGCTTCTGGCTAGTGTTTTTTTTACTTCAGTTTCTTGGTTAGCATTTCAAACGTAGAGGACAGTATGACTGGTTCTCTGGTATTGTCTCTTTACTTGATTTACATCTATCTCCGATCACTTAATATATATATTACTTGCCTGCCTCCTCACGGTGACAAAACAGAACTATGAGGAATCGAATTATTGTATTATTTTGAGAATTTCAAATTATTCTGATGTTCTAATAATAGTTTTATGTGTTGGCACTCAAACATCTTGGCTTTTCATTGGCATTGCCATTGCAGTTGTTTTTTGGGTACCATTACTAATTATGCTGCTTCCATATGGCATTCTGGATAACAAAAAGATTTTCCATGGTGTTAATGGTGTAGTTTTGACTAAAGGATTTGAGAACATTTTGCTTGCTTTTTCACAAGATTTTTGGAATTGTATATTGGGTGTAGTTTTCATTGGTAATTTTAACTTTGGTAACAACTCCTGCTTGCTTGGTTTTTGGATATTCTGAATACATAAGCATTCTGTCCCTTCTTTATTTGTCCCTGGCAGAACACTACTTATAGTTTCCTAAAGAGTAGTTTTAATGAGCTAAGTGTTAAGTAACACTATGGAAAACTTTATAAATATTGAGAGCTGTTCATTTATCATGTAAAAAATATTAATTAATTAAATATAGTTACTGTCACTATTAAAGCGATAAAGAAAAATATGACAGAGGCAGCGTTTTCCCCTCATCCTTTTCTTTGTTTTTACTAGACAAAAATACAATTCAATATGAACAATACACTTCAATTATAGGCAATAATTATTTGATGTTACTGAAAATTGCATCAACTCAGTGTATATAACAATATCAGCTTGTCTAATGGGGTTTTCTCCATAAAATAACAAATTGAATTAAGATGAATGTATCAAGGGTGGAACACTAGCACAAATGATTAGCATTGCGCTACACTGCTACATACCCAAGAGTTAGATCCTTGTTCAGCCTCCCTTGGAATACTTAATGAATTCTCTTTGGGTACCTCAGGTGTACCCCCACATTTCAGATATATTCATTTTAGGTTAATTCATAACTCTAATCGGTAGGGTGTGTGTCTCATGATGGATTGGCATCCTGTCCTGGGTTGGTTCCTGCCTTGTACCTAATACTGATAGGATATGCTGCAGATCTCTGTTATTCTGTAATGAAAAATTTGCATTGGGAAAACAGATGGATAGACGGTCAGTGTGCTTATTAACAAGCTGCTCATTCTTTTTTTATCTTCACTGTTTGAACAGGAGCTAATTTTCATAAATAGAAATAGGTGCAAATGGTAGGTAGTTTTTAGGGTCACTTTCTTCATCAAGATGTGGTTGTTTTTTAAAGCTGCAGTCTATAATTAGTCAAGCAGAACACATTCAGTACAACTGTGTGCACCCAACAATGAATATGCAAAAAAAACATCTTTCCTTAGTTTCTTACCACCACTTTCCACTAAGGTTAAATGTAAAAAACTAATATACAATGAAGCCATTCCCCTGTTCTTTTCTACTTTAATCTGTTCTTAGCAGAAAATGTTACCAGGTTGTACCTAAGAACCAAAGCCAGCATAATACTGACCACACACATAGACTCTGCCCTACAGCACGTCCCTCTCTTATGTAACTCTAAATGTAGCTTGTGTTAAGCATGAACAATGTACTTGGTTATTAATACCTTCAAGGGAGTGTTTTACCTTACATTCAGCATTGCATTTTGTGGATTCTACTTAAAATGTTACTACAGTAACACTCCTGCTGTGACTGTACTCTTCGACAATACTTTTTCATTATCATCTAACCTTTTTTTTTCTTTTTCAATAGAGATGAAAGGCATTGCTTTTACTGTGAATAAGACTGCAGTCTGCCACAATGTTCTGTTTTAGGACGTTTTGACAAGAGATATTGTTTGGATGTTAGCAGCCTCTCTTCTCATGACACTTTTATTCTTACTTCTTACTTATCTCTCACATTGATAGCACTATTCTAATGTAACAAGCTTTGGTAAGTGTTTTATAAAGTGATTACATATTATTACACTTCATATAATGATTCAAGTTGAAATAGCTTAAATACAAAAAAATAATACACAGAATAAATCAACATCAATCCATCCATCCCGCTATATCCTAACTACAGGGTCACGGGGGTCTGCTGGAGCCAATCTCAGCCAACACAGGGTGCAAGGCAGGAAACAAATCCCGGGCAAGGCGCCAGCCCACTGCAGGGCACACACGCACACACACACACACACACCAAACACACACACTAGGGACAATTTAGGATCGCCAATGCAATCTAACCTGCATGTCTTTGGACTGTGGGAGGAAACCCATGCAAACATGGGGAGAACATGCAAACTCCATGCAAGGAGGACCTGGGAAGCAAACCCGGGTCTCCTAACTGCAAGACAGCAGCACTACCACTGCGCCACCGTGCCACCCATAAATCATAAATTTTAATTGTTTCATACTCATCTCAATATTAAGGAGGTTTGTATCATTAGTAGTCTCTGGAGTGCACCTTCCAAGACCTAATGAATTACTTTACTTATACAAACAACTCCACAACCCTGACATGCATGCTACCTTGAGCAGCTGGCATTAGGTGGCTATATCACCAATCGCCCATCATTTGTCCCTGCTACTGACAAGATTGTTAGCTGCCATTATCTGCACTCCCTTTAAATGCTACAGGCTTCCCATATCAATATGACCACCCTCTGCACTAATTCCAGGTTGAATAGGTTATTGGGCAGCTTGAATGGCTGCATCACCATAAAATAGAATGTCAGCCTGCAGTGATCTTTGAAGAATGAACTAATGACCTGCAGCACCCAGAAGTAATCTTCTATACTTTTATATACTATAAAACAGATTTGATTGAGTTGACTAATAGTTGATCATCAGTTGGTTTATATTTTCCAATTTATCTACTTTAGTTTTGCCCCAATCCATGCTTTATGCTGCCACCTTCTGCTCAGATTCTAATGATGACAGTGGCTACAGCTGACAGAAAGGTATAATTAATGTTTGTTTTGAAATATAGTACGTAGCAAAATGAATCCTTAATGTGATTTAAAGGTGGTGTGACTTCTAGATTTCTTGACTTGTTAGCAGAGTACTGTATTCAAGTACAAATGCATCCAACCAATATCAGCTATTCTTAATGTCCATCTCACTGCGGGGCAAATGTAACTGTAAATTCTTTCTGTAAGTGTACTGATGACAAAAGTAACACACCAGACATGTATCCAAATACAGAGAGAGAGACTGACAGGCTTACCTTAGTGATGAAATTTACAGCACTTTAATCCTAGTACTGCAGTTAAATCAGGATTAGCCAGTAATCTGGAGCACGTCATAGAGTGGAAGGATTAAAAGGGAGGAGGAGGGAGAGTTATAAAGGCAGAGACAGAGAAAACTGGGGCTGAATGATGTCAGGCTGAAACCATTGGAAAAAGGTGAAAAGATGAAAATAATGATAAAATATGAACTACAACAGGCATACTTTAATTACACTTTATTACATTTGTACAAGGTACAAAGAAATATAACCCTGAATTGTCCTCTACTGAACAATAGTGCAGTTTCCCTGACTTTTCCCTGGTCTCAGGCCCTGCCAACCATCAGATAAGAAGGGGACCTCAGTTCACGCTGGTTTCTTTTGGACAATCATATAACTCCCGGCCCATAACAGAGGTAGCCCTCACAATTCATCTCTAGTCCCCTTTGTCTCTGATCTTCCTCTCACTGTCCGACCTAATGCCTGAGGGGGTTCTGGTACTTGCTTCTCATTGCTGTCTTCTTCCTCTGGTAATTCATTAATTAGCTGTTCAGCTTCTTTACGCTCCTGTAAACAAACAAAATACATTACAAGTCCTACTCGTACAATTTTTTTTAATATAACATAAAAATGAACAAAAATGTCATAGAAACTTTCAAAAAACTCTCAAAGTGTTGATGAAGCACAAAAAAAAGCATGATACAGCAGCAAGTCTACTGTGTACCTCATCAGAGCGACTTTCGTCCAGTGTAAACCACAGCGCCACTGCACACCGCTGACCAGATGTCACAGCACGGACTCCATGAGGATTTTGTGAGCCGGATGTGAAGGCAACAAGTCGACCACAGTGAGGGCTCACCTCTGCCTAAAAGCAAAGGGGAAGAGGTATAAATGACAAACTTTGGAAGGCCATGCTATATTTTCTTTCTCAACTTATACATTAAAAAAGTCCCTGGTCTAGATTGGAACTCCACCCAATGGAATTTATTTGGAATACAACCTTTGCCACTTCATTGGTTTGTGAAAAATAATGAATGGAATAAAACAAAGCCAAAAAAAGAAATCATGACAACTAACCCAGGACTAAATACAAGAAAAACCTCAACAAAGGAATAAGAAAATGGAAAGAGATATGATAAAAAGGAAGAGGAATGTAGGTCAGTAAAGAAATGAAAAACATGAAAAGGACATAATTAAACATAAACTCTTACTGTGACTGTTTTGCCATCTCTAGCAGTGAAAATCAAGTTTCCTCCTTCAAAGTCATTGTTCAAATATAAAATAGCACTGAAAGAAGAAGGCAGTGATATAATGGTTAGGAAAGATCAGGATTATATAGGAATA
Source organism: Polypterus bichir lapradei (assembly GCA_026402145.1). NCBI lineage: Eukaryota > Metazoa > Chordata > Cladistia > Polypteriformes > Polypteridae > Polypterus > Polypterus bichir. Next base: position 23,270,969 of record JANRMT010062804.1, read on the forward strand.
AGAATGAGTAAGTGAAAGGAGATGGTATAAGTGTTCATGGAAGTAAGATAAATGTTATGCTGCAGTACCAAATTGCACTCCATGCAACATAGGATGGACAGTTTATCCATCTTTGAACAACATGCCATCTAGTGGTAAAACTGTACAACTTCACTGCATAACTATACAATGGCAACAATTTTATTCATTCTGTATTATCTTTTTTCCAATCAGAATATAACCAGATATAAAAAAGATAGAAATATGACAGGACTTAAGAGGGACTACCTTAATCATTGTGAAATAATTAAAAACCTTGATTGTCCATAATGATGATGCAATCCCCAGGCTCCAACATTTTTCATGTTTTTCTTATTTCAGTTGACATTTTAAATATAACAATCAAAAGGAGTTGGATTGGAGGTGTAACAAATCTCAAATATAATGCTGGTTTAGTAGTGTAAAAGGGACAGAACTACATGGGCAGAACTTTTGTTTTCTATAGGTGGTATTTAAAACTCAATGGGACTAGTGACAACTATCACAATGTTTTCAACAACAATTTTAAAAATCCCCAGGTCTTTAAAAAGTTGGTGCTCTCCTTACACACTGTAAATTAGTTATTTAGTGAATGCTTAAAAAAAACACTCAATAGATCAGCATGTTGGCATTTAGTGTAATGTTTCCATTGGAACATACAGCCAAATCAGTAAGTACAAAGATAAAAATAAAAGTTATACAGTGGATATTTTAGTTTGTTCAACAGTTTCTAATAGTGATAATTCAAAAACACACTGCTTTATATCACTGTGCAATTGTAAGCCTAATTTACAACAAAAAATTGAGAAATTATGTAGAACAGAAAACTAGAACTAGTATTATTGGTAATTACTGAGACTGCAGAGAGAGAGTTGGTTTCAACAGATCATTGAAAAGAAATTAAGAAAATGTTTGGAAGAAAAGCTTGCAGCCACTCTGTCACTTGAAGAGTAAGGTTTTGAGTCTCAGTTACAGCATCCCCTGAAGCTGCTCTACTAAGATGGCTTTTGGAATTTCTTGGAGCACCCATTACCACAACAGATTCCAAGTCTTTCCCAGAGTGATGTTTCCCATTTGGGTGCGGTTTAACAGCTTATCTGAACTCAGAAAAAGAAAAGGATCTGGGAAATGACTCAAATGACTAGAAGGTAGTGCAAACAGAGATTAAAAGAAGAAATTAGCAGTAACTGGAAGTACGTCTTGGTGGCATTCTGCAGTAGCAAAGTTGATAAACCAGCTCAGCAAATAGGACTCATGGGTTTGCTTTACTTATTTATTTCTGTAAATGTATTCCCATTGATAACCAAGTTGTGGGTTTAGTTTATATACTGCAATGGTAAAAGGTATAATTTTAATGTTGAATTTGACTACTTATACTCAGCTGTGTAGAAAAGTATCACAATTTGAACTGCATTAATATTATTAATTTAATTTCTAAAATAAACATACACTATGAAGAGGGCTCTTTTTAAAATCTGTGCGCCCTCTGTCACTTTTAGTAAAAATGAATGACGAAGTTGGAGATGATACAAGGTTGGTACCTGGATATTGTATTTCGGAGCATTTATGCTGGATATTCACTAGGGGGATGATGCAGGATTATAATACAAGTAAAGGCCACCTTATTTTCAATTCACAACAAATATGCCTGAGAGTGCATAAGCAATAGCTTAAACAGAATTTTATCCTAAGCAACGCAGGATTGCACTTTAACAAGTGTAATAAGCCAAATGCATGTTGACTCAATTAAACACATGAAACACATGGCACCAGTAATCACTTGAGCTCACACACACAGAAAACCAACACATCCACATTATTTTTGACCCACAACAAATATGCATGAGAGTGCATAAGCAACAGACTACAACAAACAGAACATCATCCTACGTGACAAAACACTGCAGGATTGCACTGTAAGAAGCCAAACACAGTTTGTATCAATTAAATATGTTTAAGGTGGCAGGGCTAGTTGTTATTTTTCATTTGCTTTCTCATTATTTGTTGCAAATTCATTTGTAAATTTCTTCTCTCTATTGAACGAGTCCCTAACTGGCACAACCAGAACCGAATACTTCCTTGCATTGTATTTTCAATGGCCTTCTTTAGCAGTATTTTTTAATTTTCTGGGCGAACCATGATCATAATAAGTTTTTTGATACGGAAGCGATAGTTGCGGCAAGAAACTCTCACCTGGTTCTAACTAATGCATTCCACTATTTTGAATGCCTTTTGGATTAACCACCATGATGCACCTTTCTTTGCTGCAAAATGCTCAATATAAATTAATGAAGAAAGCATATTCAAAAATGAACAAATGGATGGATTTGGATTAATCTAGTATTTAGCTCTAGGCTATACTGACAATGAGTGGTGTCTTCAATCAATATATATACAAAAACATGCACAGTATATAATGATATGATGTGTGTATGTGAGGTGTTATTCTTTTTGTAGCTTGTAACTGACTTTCACCAAGATCTGAATGTTAAATGACAAAAAAACAGAAGAAAGAGTGTTTGCTTAAGGTAAGTTATAAGTAAAGGGCACGTTTCTAAAATTTGTCACAATAATAACAGTTCACAAATTCCAGTTCAATCAATAAGCACAAACGAGGTATGACCCTCATTTGAAACAAATCTTTTGACTTCAAAATATACTTTTTATACAATGAGATTCACTCATAATACAGTCATATGAAAAAGTTTGGGAATCCCTCACAACCTGCATAATAATTTACTCTACTTTCAACAAAAAGATAACAGTGGTATGTCTTTCATTTCCTAGGAACATCTGAGTACTGGGGTGTTTTCTGAGCAAGGACTTTTAGTGAAGCAGTATTTAGTTATATGAAATTAAATCAAATGTGAAAAACTGGCTGTGCAAAAATTTGGGTACCCTTGTAATTTTGCTGATTTGAATGCATGTAACTACTCAATACTGATGACTTGCAACACCAAATTGGTTGGATTAGCTCGTTAAGCCTTGAACTTCATAGACAGGTGTGTCCAATCATCAGAAAAGGTATTTAAGGTGGTCAGTTGCAAGTTGTGCTTCCCTTTGATTCTTCTCTGAAGAGTGACAGCATGGGATCCTCAAAGCAACTCTCAAAAGATCTGAAAACAAAGATTGTTCAATATCATAGTTTAGGGGAAGACTACAAAAAGCTATCTCAGAGGTTTAAACTGTCAGTTTCAACTGTAAGGAATGTAATCAGGAAATGGAAGGCCACAGGCACAGTTGCTGTTAAACCCAGGTCTGGCAGGCCAAGAAAAATAGAGGAGCGGCATATGCACAGGATTGTGAGAATGGTTACAGACAACCCACAGATCACCTCCAAAGACCTGCAAGAACATCTTGCTGCAGATGGTGTATCTGTACATTGTTCTACAATTCAGAGCAATTTGCACAAAGAACATCTGTATGGCAGGGTGATGAGAAAGAAGCCCTTTCTGCACTCACGCCACAAAAAGAGTCGCTTGTTGTATGCAAATGCTCATTTAGACAAGCCAGATTAATTCTGGAACAAAGTGCTTTGGACTGATGAGACAAAAATTGAGTTATTTGGTCATAACAAAAAGCGCTTTGCATGGTGGAAGAAGAACACCGCATTCCAAAAAAAACACCTTCTACCTACTGGTGGAGGTTCCATCATGCTGTGGGGCTGTATGGCTAGTTCAGGGACTGGGGCCCTTGTTAAAGTTGAGGGTTAGATGAATTCAGCCCAATATCAACAAATTCTTCAGGATAATGTTCAAACATCAGTCACAAAGTTGAAGTTTCGCAGGGGTTGAATATTCCAACAAGACAATGACCTAAAACACAGTTCAAAATCTACAGAGGGAGAAGTACAATGTTCTGGAATGGCCGTCACAGTCCCCTGACTTAAATATCATTGAAAATCTATGGGATGATTTGAAGGAGGCTGTCCATGCTCAGCAACCATCAAATTTAACTGAACTGGAAATATTTTGTATGGAAGAATTGTCAAAAATAGCTCCATCCAGAATCCAGACACTCATCAAAGGCTATAGGAGGCGTCTAGATCTAGAGGCTGTAATATTTGCAAAAGGGGGCTCAACTAAGTATTGATGTAATATCTCTGTCGGGGTACCCAAATTTATGCACCTGTCTAATTGTGTTATGATGCATATTGCATATTTTCTGTTAATCCAATAAATGTAATGTCACTGCTGAAATACTACTGTTTCCATAAGGCATGTCATATATTAAAAGGAAGCTGCTACTTTGAAAGCTCAGCCAATGATAAACAAAAATCCAAAGAATTAAGAGAGGTTCCCAAATATTTTCATGTGACTGTATTTATAATAATATGTTAAAAAAATATGGATAGAGAAGGAAATATGCACCTGAGGTCCCTGTGAATATATGCTGGAGGTTCTTTCCAGCATTCCTGACTCTCGGCATCGAGAAGGCAGTTATCAGCATGGACTGGGTGAGACAGGTCTATCCTGCCTTCTTGTTGGCCTAGACAGGCATTAAGGCATTAACAACAACTACATATACTTAAATAAGAACAGTCATAAAAATGGCACAAAAACACATTTTTTATTAATCAATATATAAAATAGGTTGACATAAGTAAGTAAATACCTGTGATGGCACTTCGACACACCAGATGAGAAAAAGAGAAATACAGGGGAGTAGGGCTGTTGAAATAGGACTGGAGGAGACGACGCACACGATCTGTAGCATTTAAATAGAGTTGTATGTCAGACTGGTTGATTGCACCATCCAGAGAAAGCTGAGAAAGGTACCAAAATAAAAATAAATTAAATATTAATCTTTGATTACCTAGCAACACCAGATGTGATAAGTACCTTTCAGATAGCTTACATATGTTGCACATAACATGTCCTCGATGCTGTTTCAAGTCTAAATCTGATGAGTGCAATTTTAACTATGTACAAAAGAAATACCAGGATTCTTGTTTGTGTGTTTTACCCTTTAAGTATAAATGTACACATTCATACACTTGCCCATCATCTGTGCCTGCTTTGTATAATTCAGGTTCATGGGGCAAAAGACTACTGTGATATCATTAGCTGCAAAGCTGTTGTCTTATTTATAGACAATAGCTGCATACATCAGCATTTGGCATGTATAAAATTTTGTAACAAAATAAAGTTATCTAATGTTAAAGAATCCTGAAATAAAGATTATTCTTTTACACATCAACTTTAATATGGCAATGGGAAAACTACTGAATACATTCCATTTCATTTTCAGGGTAAGACACATCCCAGTAATCAATTTGGTGTTCATGATACATTTGCAGTGTAGGAAAAAGAAAAAGCCCTAAAATGTTAGCTTTATATTAATAAAGGTGGAATAATCTCAATTGAAAGTAATGAGAGATTAAGGTTAATAAAAGTGACTGGAAACCAGCTTTGGCAGTGGAGGTTCCTGCTTTTGGGTGACTAGGGAACTTTCAATTACAAAATTCATCTATATAGATAAATTAGTTTTCATCTGAGTTAAACAGGGAGCTAGTGTAGTGAGAGGGAGAATCATTAGATCATGTTTACACTAATGGAAGTTTGTGTGGGAGGGAGGTGTTGAAGGGATCAGAACAACAAATAATAATTTGTGAGAAAAATAAAATGCTTCCAACAGCAATTAAATTACATGAGGCAACCAAGTAACCAAGGTTCAGAGAGAAATAGTAAAGCAAACCGTAGCTGAGAGGTAATCAACAGAGAAGATTAGCAAATAATAATCATCTGAAGTGATAATTTATGAAAGAAAAGAGAATGGGGAGCTGAACTGCACAAAAGGCTCTTAGAGAATATGTTGTAGTGGGAACAGGGCTAACAACAGGTGACTGCCACATCCTGATAAGTGTAAAAGTATGATTTGACTCTTTAATGGCAGCTGTCCTTTAAATGGCTTAGTAAACTACTTTTAAAGAAGGCTAATTAGGGTCTGTACTATGATGGAAAAGTTGCATTTTATGATTTGTGCTAATGGAAAGGAAAAGGAGCTGGCAATCCCTTGCAACCTGACCAGTGGACTGGAAAGTGACTTCTGAAGGTGACCTCTGAGACTTTTGTATACTTTACAAGATAAACAGGACCTCAAAGAGAGGGCTTTGCCAAAAGAACAGTAGGCACCAATGTTTAAGTTATTACATGAACAATGTCTACATTAATTTTTTTCACCATATGAATCTGACCCACACTATCTATTGCATATTTGCTAGGTAAAATGGGGATCAAAAGTTTGCACACATGTATTGAAATTTGAGCTTTAGTTGAACAGTAAAGAATAGCAAAAACAAATCATGTTAGACATTCTTTTCAACTTATAGCTTGCAACAAATAATATTTAAGTGTAAATGACTGAATATATATATATATA
>JANRMT010062804.1:23282367-23305890 GCA_026402145.1 Polypterus bichir lapradei
AAACCTGCCCAACTTTTGTAAGGAAGCTGTAAGGAATAAGCCTGCCAAATTTCAGCCTTCTACCTACACGGGAAGTTGGAGAATTAGTGATGAGTCAGTCAGTCAGTCAGTCAGTGAGTCAGTGAGTGAGGGCTTTGCCGTTTATTAGTATAGATATATATATTTAAAAATAGTTAAAAATAAGGATGTTTCAGTGCCTTCCTGCTGAAATTTAAATAAGGTTTTATATGCTTTCGATATAAACTGCAGTTCCCAATTATTACTGACCAGAGCAGAGGAGGGATTGTGGGATTAGCTTGACATAAAGTAAACATTTTGGGGCAAACATTTAAAAAGGAAGTCATAGAGGAAAAGGAAACATATTCTGAAATGTTCAAAGTTGGTGTAATATTGATAATGTCTTTATGACTTGCGATATGCATATTTAGTGCAAAACAAACTAGGCACGAATGAGTGTAATTATGTAGTGCTAGTAACCACTCTAGCAAAAGGTTTCTGTGAAGGCCTCAATTTAACATTTTAAATTTACTCATATATAGCACGCTTAAATTACAAGTCTAACATGCAGTCTATACATTTGCACATGAAGTAGAGTTAACATACAAAAAACAGTGATATACGGTATATATATAAACACAATGATGAATGTAAAAACACCATTTAATATGTACATAGAAATATACATTTATAAAGTACTAAACAGAATTTTTCAGATAATTTTAAAGTTTTCAAGTGTTGCTGGATTACAAGTAATGGTTACACAAAAATGTGCAGTATTAGGTTTGAGCCACATTTAGCACTTTAAATCTTTTTCAATATCTTCTTTTGCTAAACTGCAGGCTTTTCTGACACTCTGCTGTACAGGCTGATCTTATGTAGAAGTTTGGATCTTCCACATTTATTTCACTCTCAACCCCTGAAATCTGTAGGTATTCCAGGATTATTGTTGGCAGCATCCCTCAACCCAGAACCTATAAATCATTATTGTGTTTGGTTCCTGACTTTGATAAACTTTCTTTTCTAAGCAGTGGATGGATGGTGGGATAGAGCTGTCAGTTCTTGGTTACTGAGCCAACAGATGTAAATCCAAATACTTTTAATGTTTTCTTGATCCCTTTACCTGAGTAATGCATTTTAACTGCTTTCTCATTGGTATCCTTAAAATATTTTTTTTAGTTTTCATGACATGGCTTTTTTCAGATTAATTGTATACATAATGCTCCTTTAACACTTTTATATTTTTTACCCATAAAATATGATAGTGACTCCTGTGGTACTCAGACAAAGGCCAACACTAGAGCAATTATGTACTCACTGGGGCAATTACTGTGAAGCTTATAACTTGCCAGAAAACAGGATCTGTTATTTATCAGAGCAACATATTTCAGTTTTTGACTTTAAGATATATGCTGATAAATAACTAACCATGCTTTTAACATTTTTTTTCAGCATGTTTGCAAGGAAAATGTACTGTAGTTTGGAACAAGGTTTATATCTATATGACATCCTAAGCTAGAACAAAAGCTTCCAAAGTCCATATCTTTATCAATATTAGCTTTTTTAGTAAACATAATGCACAAAAGATAGATAGATAGATAGATAGATAGATAGATAGATAGAACTTTATATGTCCTAAAGAGGGAATTTGACTTTTTTATTGTCATTAAATAAATAAATGGGAAAATAAATAAATAAGTACACACACAAACATTGGCCTGAAAACACACACACAAAAAAATGAAAAAGAAAGAAAAGTCCTGCCTTGGCAGTCACAGTCACAGTGAGGCATTATGCTACAGCATTTTTTGACACGCTTCTGCTGAATAATTTATTGGCTGAAAATACTCAGTGTTAATGTATCAGAGAGAGGATGTGCAGCATTGCTCATATAAAAGGTTGAACATAAAAGTATCAACTAAGTAATGGTAAATCAAACTTGAGTTGCCTCATTGATCTGGCGATATAGGTATAGATCAGTTTATTAGGTGGGATGACTTGCCCACTTGCCAACTGCCCAAAAGAGAGCACCACAAGCTCTCCCACATTTCACTCAGTGTTATTCTTTGTGTCAGTATTTTCTTGCACCTGTTTTGTCAGTCCTTATCCCAACTAAACTAGTAGTACAGACCCTCATGTGGCAATTGCCTGTTATGCTTCCATACTATGTTTTTTCTAACGTCAACGACTCATTGCCAGCCAGACAATATGTGACAATGTTTACTCTGTTATCCAGCAAGAATTCAGAAGTTTCAAAAAGCATAACACTTTTGCGTGAAGCCTTATGTAAACATTTCATAAAACCTCAGAGAAAACGGGCAATGCCGAAATTAGAGTATCATTTGAAGCCAGTCGCCTTTACACTATAAAGTACAAAATAAAAAAAAAAACAAAGGAGAGCTCTTTTACCAAAGTCCTAACCTACAGTTTTTAAGTTGTAAAACAAGCTATAACCCAAAAACTGGAAAGGTACATGAGAATATGTTGAGAAAGCAAAAAGATAGAATAAATGTATACCACTGATGACAAAGCATGATTCAGAAAGGTTATAAACCATTTACAAAAGCAAACAGTGTAATGTATTAGATATGAACATTCATAATGTCTTGTTTTACACAAAAGGGAATACACTGGGATAGAAAAAACTGTACTACCAACATTGTAAAACTTAACTCAGGAAGGCAATATCATATAGGAAACTCACACATGCTTTTACTAATTTATGAACTGACGTTTCCTACAGTATGGTCATAACACCAGGATAAATTCTTAGTAATTACACCACAGAGACTGAATTCAATTTAAAAAATCAATTCCCGTAATTTTAATAAAATCAGTTTAACTAGGTAGTTGGAGAGAAGGCTTTCTAGACTATACAAAGACTATAGACTAGATATAATAAAAGCTTATAAGACCTGAATTCCTATCTCTATTATACTTTATGTAATGTTACTTTTTACGTTGGCAGCCCTGATTCATAAATTAGGATATTAAGCTAAGTTGTGCTCCTTATTGTCAAGAAAAAGTAACCAGAACTTTAACATATTAATTGTGTGTAACATAAGAATGGAAATATTATCCAAAATATTGTAATAGCAACAACATTACAGGCACCACATACAGCAAAATGACGTTCATCAGATTGCTGCCATTAACCAGTGAAAGGGAATTTCCACCAATTCTGACAGGGCATTTACTATTTTAGCAGGTTAGAAGAAAAATATACATGCACAAACAAGGACAAATGACATACCCTAGCAGCCCGTAGCAGCGTCAGTCCCTGGAAATTCTCATGAGGAGTATGGGGGGAACGACGTCCACGGTAACCATCTCCGGCAGCAGCAGCAATCTTTTAGAAATCAAATATAGGTTACATGAATGCACCATCTTCACTCATGCTTGGACACATAGACAGGCATGCAACACTTATCATTTACATTTGCCAGTTGTAGCAAAGTGCTGCACTCTTCATTGTTTAGCAACCCATCCAACACAACTCTGTTGGATCCATTTAAATTTTCAGAACTTTGTGCAACAACAACACCCTGTAGTGGAATGGAGCCACCTACAAAAAAAGAAAGGGGTAATTAGCAACAAGAAGGGAGCAAATAGATAATAATATGTACTGCAGATAAATAACCAATAAAAAGGCAGATAACCAGGTCCCTTAATATGGAAGAAGCACAAAAACATCAATCTGATCTTACTAGCATTAAGATGATAAGAAATTTAAATATGTAAAATCAAAAAGAAAACACATTGAACGGCTGTTCTCTGTCTTGATTTGGGGATGTATTTGATAGGAATTGGCTGGGAATGGAACCATGCCCTAATTTTACCTGCTGTTTGCAACTGGCTCCTTCTGTTTGCGTCTGTTAAAAAGCAGCTGTAATTACATAGTAGTCACAGGATGAATGAAGCAGGGGAAGTAAAAAAGTGGAGGTTGGATATTATAATTTCTCTAGCCTTTAATACCACTGTATCATTGCAAATGTCACCTTTCAAGATCTACTAGTGTTTCTTGTTCAGTTATTTAAATTGTTTGTGTTTTAGGGTTTTGTTTTTGTGTATTACTTTTGCCTAGGATTTAATGGAGAATAGGATCTTTTACCCATTCCCATGACTACTCTTTTGGACTACAGGCTTTGAATGAACTACAGTTGTATTTTACTACTTCATCATGTCACTCAAGTAATGGCACATTTTATCTGTCAAGCCTGAAGGGATACTGCCTTGGATGACCACCCTCATGGGAAGGATTCTTCATGTGAGAAGCTGAGAGAGCACATTCCTTTGAAGGTGCAATGTAGCATTATGCACCTGCCAGTACTAAAAAATGTCAACTTTAATTCATTATTGTTGATTTTGCCTCTGGTTTTGGGTATATGGTGACCATTATGCAGTGTATCATGTCTAGTAAAGAACAAAAAAACATATTCAAACCTTAAAAATATTCAAACAAATAAAAGCCAATTTGAAGATAATGTAGTTGCTCCAGATGATGCATTATAATGCACATCACAGGAGTAAGATGCTGCAAGTTCATTGTGTATCTGTTTGGTTTACTAACAAATGTCCCAGTAACAAGAAACTTTGAATATTAAACATTTGAAATTAAAGTATATCATCAAATAAATAAACAGATTCATCATATATTCAGAGTAAACTTTAATAATTTTGTCTGCGCCTCCCTGTCACCAGTTTACAAAAGATAAGCAACTTGGAAATGGCTTGTACTGCTATCCTGGGTAAAGCCAAACAATTTCCTAAAAGCAGGGGTAACTAGTGATGGGCGATACTGTTGATCTTCTTTACAATCCGATACCGGGTGATACTGAGGCCAGTATTGATGATACTTATATAAAAACTTACAGTATGTGTAGACATCAAAAAGTCAACTTGCATTAGTATACTATTGCATATAATGCCAAAGATCAGAATTCTTTGCTTATTTATTAACAGAAATTATTAAACATGTTAAGTCCTTTTTTCCTGTACAAAAGCATGTAAAAAGTACTGCATTTTTTTGCTCAAAGAATTACATTTTTATTTTTTACTGTGTAAAACGTGCAAAACATTAAACGTACACAGTCAGAAGTGTAAAAAGTATAAAGATGCAAATACTGAGCGAGCGTCACATTCGGATTCATCACACCCAATTTCGCTTTCACTGTCTTTTCCAGTTTTACTGACTGAAGGCAGATTCACTTCGTCATAACTGCTGATGAGAGGCACCTCAACATCACTGCTCGTATCAATGTTAACAGTGTGGAACACTTGGACTGCTGAAAAACGTTTTTATGAGATACAATTATTATAAGCATGCCTACAGGTGAGAGGAGAAGATGCAGCTACAGTCATATGAAAATGTTTGGGAGCCCCTCTTAATTCTTTGGATTTTTGTTTATCATTGGCTGAGCTTTCAAAGTAGCAACTTCCTTTTAATATATGACATGCCTTATGGAAACAGTAGTATTTCAGCAGTGATATTAAGTTTATTGGATTAACAGAAAATATGCAATATGCATCATAACAAAATTAGACAGGTGCATAAATGTGGGCACCCCAACAGAAATATTACATCAATACTTAGTTGAGTCTCCTTTTGCAAATATAACAGCCTCTAGACACCTCCTATAGCCTTTGATGAGTGTCTGGATTCTGGATGGAGGTATTTATGATCATTCTTCCATACAAAATCTCTCCAGTTCAGTTAAATTTGATGGCTGCCGAGCACGGACAGCCTGCTTCAATTCATCCCATAGATTTTTGATGATATTCAAGTCAGGGGACTGTGACAGCCATTCCAGAACATTGTACTTCTCCCTCTGCATGAATGCCATTGTAGATTTTGAACTGTGTTTTGGGTCATTGTCTTGTTGGAATATCCAACCCCTGCGTAACTTCAACTTTGTGACTGATACTTGAACATTATCCTGAAGAATTTATTGATATTGGGTTGAATTCATCTGATCCTCGACTTTAACAAGGGCCCCAGTCCGTGAACTAGCCACACAGCCCCACAGCATGATGGAACCTCCACCAAATTTGACAGTAGGTAGCAGGCGTTTTTCTTGGAATGCAGTGTTCTTCTTCCGCCATGCAAAGCGCTTTTTGTTATGACCAAATAACTAAATTTTTGTCTCGTCAGTTCAAAGCACTTTGTTCCAAAATGAACCTGGCCTGTCTAAATGAGCATTTGCATACAACAAGCGACTCTGTTTGTGGCGTGAGTGCAGAAAGAGCTTTTTTCTCATCACCCTGCCATACAGATGTTCTTTGTGCAAATTGCAATGAATTGTAGAACGATGTACAGATATACCATCTGCAGCAAGATGTTCTTGCATGTCTTTGGAGGTGATCTGTGGGTTGTCTGTAAATTCTCACAATCCTGCGCATATGCCGCTCCTGTAATTTTCTTGGCCTACCAGCATTGGGTTTAACAACAACTGTGCCTGTGGCCTGCCATTTCCTGATTGCATTTCTTACAGTTGAAACTGACAGTTTAAACCTCTGAGATAGCTTTTTGTAGCCTTCCCCTAAACCATGATACTGAACAGTCTTTGTTTTCAGATCTTTTGAGAGTTGCTTTGAGGATCCCATGCTGTCACTCTTCAGAGGAGAGTCAAAGGGAAGCACAACTTGCAATTGACCACCTTAAATACCTTTTGTTATGAATGGACACACCTGTCTATGAAGTTCAAGGCTTAATGAGCGAATCCAACCAATTTGGTGTTGCAAGTAATCAGTATTGAGCAGTTACATGCATTCAAATCAGCAAAATTACAAGGGGACCCAAATTTTTGCACAGCCAGTTTTTCACATTTCATTTAATTTCATACAACTAAATACTGCTTCACTAAAAATCTTTGTTTGGAAAAAACCCCAGTACTCAGATGTTACTAGGAAATAAAAGACATGCCACTGTTATCTTTTTTGTTGAAAGTAAATTATTATGCAGGCTGAGAGGGGTTCCCAAACTTTTTCATATGACTGTATATCAATGCCCGGGTAACGCTCAAGACTACCACTTTTAGCATTGTTAATACAGCCCAAGTGAAGTAAAGCTAATATTGAGTAATTTTTTTTTTTTTATAAAATGGACATAATACAGAAAATTTTAAAATGTGTTCTAAGTATGTCCATTCATCAAGCTATAAATGTAATATGCTCCTCACTAAAAACAGACATTGATTTTTTTTTTTTCTATTCAAACAATTACAACAACCCCATATCAGTTTATAGTACTAACATTACCTGGTTACTGCCTGCCTTTCTAGAAAGCTTCTTTAAGAGTAGACTACAGCCCTTTGGCAGTCGTGCCAGACTTTTTAGCTTGTGTGTCTGTTCTCTATTCTGATCACCTCTGTTGTAACTCCTCATGTTTGGCAATGTGACTGACTTCCAGGTGAAATACCAGGTTTGTGGTGTTGCCGCAATAACATACGGTCTTCTGAAACACATCACTTTTTGCTTCATTATTGTTCACTGGAGTTAAATAACTCTAAACAACACTTCACTTTCTTTCCACCACTGGCTCACATACACAGTCACACTGGGTTGGCTGGTGGACTGCAGCACTGACAGTGTGAATTCAGGATGATGAAAAGTGTGAAAGGAAATGAAGCTCCCGTTTTACACAATATGACATGTTTAATGTAATAATCATGCTCTCACAATTAACTGCTTTTAAATATAATTTCTAATAAACTTGCATATTATTGAAAATGTGTAATATTGATACTTTTAATGTGAACATTGATGTTTAAATTCAAAGGTCAGGATCGGAAGCATTGATACTTTAGTATTGATCCGCCCATCCCTAGAGGTAACACTACTTTACCTGTTCTAAACTATTTCAATTTTTATCTTTGCTCCACTTTTTTCCCCCCATGTATATCACCACTACAAGGCCACATGGGCATAGTTGACACAGTCATGCTTAGAACAGTGGAGAGTTTGGAGATTCAATATAACTGTTGTAAGAAGTTACTGAAAATCAAAACCACTGATCATAGTTAGCTTTTGCATATTAATTCTTTAAATATCAAATTGAATTGAAAGTTCTTTATATCTCTCATCCCTGCTTGGAAACTGTATGGAAGGAAGGGCCCTAGTGTTTTATAAAAAGTGAGTACACCTATAAGTGCTATAACTAAAAGACAAAAGATTGAACAGACTACAAAAACTTGGATTTTTTTTTCCCTTGACAAACTTATTCTACTGAATATTCAGCATTGTTTTAGGGAATATAAGAAGTTTGGATTTAACAGAATTTGCTTTGCTTTGACAGAGTGGAATTGTGATTGATAAGGTTTTCATAGGACGGTTGTGTGGTCTTGCTTGCAGTTCTTTTTGCTTTGTTGTATAATTGGTCATATGCAAAATTTGGAAATACACAAAATAAAATGCATCACTTCTCAATATTTTCTTACTAAGCAGTTTCAAAATAGGTTAATAAGTTGAGCTCCCTATTGCGTTATTAATCTCCACCTTGGAACGAGAAGGAATGAACATGGGTAACTAGTTTGTAGGTATGAGTGTGCTGTAAACACAAATCATCCATACAGAGTTGTTTCATCCTATCCATCTGATGATACCAAGATGGACTCTAGCATCCTAAGACCCTAAAATATTCTTTGCTGGTGTCAATAATGGATGGTTTATTTTATTTTCTTATCAAGGCATTTGGATTATAAAAACAAAAAACATAACCAAGGAAGAGAAAACTAAGAGAATGTAACAAAATTTTAAATGTGTGTAAATCTTTTGTCATCTTACCACGTCTATGATTACAACAATGTAGGATAGTATAACATTCTCAAATCTGCTTAATTCATTTCGGGGTCACAAGGGGACTGGAGTCCATTAAGACAGCATCAGGTGCAAGGCAGGAAGCATACACCCTTTCTGGCAAAGGGACAATTCAGAGGTGCCAGTTGACATAAAACATACATATTTGCAGATATGCAAGGAAAACTGTAGTGCTCAGAAGAAAACAAGACAAACTCAAGATTCCGGGTTTGTGAAGGAGAAGCACTAATCACTTGTCTTTATATTGCCAACAAGGTAAAATACACTCCACACCGTTTACTTTGGCTTACCTTCCTATTTTAATCACATACTTTCTGGATTTTTGGGAGTATCCCATGTAAAAGAGAATCTTAAGCATGACATTCATTTCTAATAAAATAAACTGCTGCACTACTTCAAGTGCAGAACCTGTATTTGCCAATTAATTGATATACAATGTTAATCAATATTCTATACTTTGATTCTTCCTTACCAAGAGACCCACCTGCAATAGCACTCAAGCCCATGGCAGTCATAACTAGATATCAGATCAAGGATCTATATGCATGGAGGAGCAATTATCTGCCCATAATTCACCAGTTAAAGCAATGCACAACAACTAAAATTCATAAAACCAAACAAGATGGTCCACTTAGTGTTGTGGGGTACCTGGAATCAACTGAAGTAAAAGATTTTACAATATAAGAAGTTGACTTTAAGCAGCTGCCAGATAATCGTACCAAGCCTAAAGATACTGGAATTATCCTGCTGACAGTGTACCGTTGCAGCAATAGTGATACTATTTGAATACAAGGACCATGTTCACATACCACAGTTACCAGTTCAGATTCAGGAATCAAGTCAAGAAACTGACTTAACAATACATGCAACTCCTCTCTACCAACACCACATATGCATATATGATGCTGGCTTATTTAATATTTAGAGTGCAGAGAAAACTGAGCAAGAAATTTAATTAAGCAGTTTTTTCCTTTACTGGCAGGAATTGAAAATGAAACCCTGCAACCACTACAGCCCTCTGGGACCAAGGTTTCCTTCCCAACACACATTCATCTTTCATTGCTTTGCTGACTATACCAGCTCACAGTTAATTATAATTACTATGTGATTTGCAAGATTAAAGTATCTCACAAGCATGCCAGCAAAACACTCAGTGAATTAAAGAGTCTCTGGAGAAAAAAACAACTGAAAGAAATAGTTTGTATGCCAGCAGTAGAGATACAGCACTCCTAGGGAGTAAACAGATGGAAAATTCTGCATACACAGAAGAAACAGCATGGGTCTCCCTGGCTAGTGTGATACATTGCTGTAGAGAACAGCCAGGCACCTACAGGGTGAGAAAGTAAATGAGAACACAAAAGAAAACATTTACAAGAAGACAAACAAGTCATTGGAGCACAAAGAGGAAGCACACTCAAGTATGGTAAGGAAGAAACTGGTCCAAAAAAAAATAACCTACCTTCAATGAACACTGACTCTTCCTCTTTAGTGTGACCTTCAGATTCATTACCATATGCTGCCTGGTCAGCTCTGTATACAGTAAACACAACATGTCACTTCTATTTGTCCCCTTTCTACATCTGCATCTATATGATCTTTCTGTTTGAAACTCGAGTTCACTTTCTCATCACATTTCTTATTGTATTGGAATCTTTAAAGAGGTATGTGAAAATGTGATGTATAGATTTCATTCCAAGGTATATAATAATAAAAGAAGATCGGACACTGTGGTTTTCTCCACATCACAAAGACATGCAGGTTAGGTTAACTGGTGTGTTCAAACAGGCCTGATGTGGCTGAGTGTTGGAATGTGATGAGCTGGTGCACTGCCCAAAGTTTGCTCAATCAAGGACCCTTTATTGGAGTCAAATTTGTATATAGCATCTATAGTATTTGTATAGTACATTTTATGTTATTTTATCCCCAAAGACTCATGGGAAGGACTTTCTGAGTTGAAGACCTGCCTCTCTCTGTCTTTCGTTGGTTAAGAATCCTGTCTCCAATTCAAAAAGTCCCTCCTGTGAATCTTTGAGTTTATTATTTACTTAGCCCCTGATAATTCACAAAATAACTAACAACATTTTAACAAAAAAGCATTTTTGCATGTTTTGAGGTAGCAATGGTATGAAAGACATTTTTCACGTTTGCCATTGTCCGTTGATGGTCACATATTGAACCTGTTTACAACAATCTCTTATTTACCTTCTCCAATTAAACTTAAGATTAAAAAAAAATTCTTTGCCACCACTACAAAGGACATGAGTTAAGTAACATAAAAAATCATTTTTGGGTGGAGCATTCTTTTAATTTCACTTCATGCAGCAAAACTTACTAAAACCTCTATTTTATATGGCACTTTTAAGAGTGAAAGTCAAAGCAATTTACATGAAAAGGGCTAGATAAATTTTACACAAAGACTGCAGAGATATAAACAAAATAGTAGCAAGTCGAAATGCCCTGCACCTTCTAAGGCTTCTGGCAATGAATACGGGCTTGCATGAATTACAGTACATATAGCAGTAACATCAGTATTTTATATTCTAGCACTGCGGGTGACATATCAGTACAGTACTGTACAGTATGCAAGTTAACCTTTACATTCTTTTTTTTAGTTAATGTAATAAGCTGAGTTTGAAATTAAATTAAAGTATTTTGGGGGCATATTTAGGGTTTAAACTATAAAAATAGGCATTTTTTAACCACATCCAAAATTTGCGGTTTTTCACAATTCACGGGTGCTGTAGGAACGTAACAACCGTAAATTTTGGGGGTGTACTGTATATTTAATTGTAACAAAATAAAAAGTTTGAACATGAGTTCAGCTATCCAGCATTGGTTTAATGTAACCCTGAGATCAGCTGATAACAAGTAAATATTAAGCATTTACTTTCTGTTATGAAAAGTTACTATTTAAAATACAAACTTTCTTACTGTGAGACACTTAAAAATAGACTTCATACAGTATATATATTATTTGTGTTCATTAAAATTTTGTCTCATCATACAGAGCAAAACTTTATCACAGTTTTTGCCAGTAAAAATACAAACAAATTACTGTAATCTAGGTAAATCACTTATGTTGCATTTAGACATTGGCCTTGGTTTATTATTTTGAAATTCCTCCAAATAATCATTCAACTTTTATTCATATAACACTTTTTTTAGGATATATTACTGAAACATGAAGTAATGCACAAAATTACAATATTTGATAAAAGGTATCAAACAAAGAGAACTTAGCTAATATAACCATTACAGTTAGGCCAGCAGAACAGTTAATCAAAGAAAGAGAAATTACAGATTTTGGGAAGTATATCTTAGAAACAGAAACTTGTAAGATGTGTTGTTATTTATAATAGGTAAACCTAGATTAAACTGTCTCAGCTGAAAGAGTCTTGGATAAAAGCAAATTGGGCACCAGTATACTGATTTAGCAGCTTATTCAAATGTGTTTACTGTATATACAGATTTATGTAGTATTACATATTAAAATAAATAATCCTTTGCAAAAGGGTTACTTTATAAAATGAAACAGTAGAAAATGGGTTGCATTGTAATAAACCATAATGTAAGCTCTGTAAACTACTGTACTGTGAGACAATGCAGTAAAATGTGATCTTACTCCCCAGTACTCTATATATACCCCTTATTCCCCATGCTTTCTCCATCCTTCTTACCGCCAGGCTTCACGTAAGGATTCTGGAACAACAGACTCTGGGGTCCAAGTATCCTGAAATGAGTAAAGAATGCCACTATGAATGGCAATAAATCAAAGAAATACCGGGAAACTACCAAAAGGAACCTAGGGCACTTATAGAGTTAGTGGCACTGACCGGGTCTTTGAAAAAAGGAAACCCCAGGTTCTCAACACCAAAAAACAATAGCCGCTTTTCTTCAAGAGACTGCTGGACAAAGGCTTGTACATCCTGAAAGGGAAGGTATATATGAGTGAAATGTTTTGACAGGCCTAGGCTGCAACTAAACCCTCAAGAATATAATTTTCTTGAAAGCAAGACCTAATCTTTTTTAGGTTAGAACAAAAGAATTGACCTTTGACAAATATTTAAAGGTTAAAGTTTAGAGGATTTCACTCATTTATTATGCTGTGTCCTAAAGTCCTAAATTATATTTCTGTTTAATGACACTAAAACCAAAATAAACTAAAAAAACACATTCTAGTTCACTGCTTGTTTTCAGACACATGAAAAAATAAGCAGTCAAGAAGTGGTCACTTAGCTAAAGAAGAGTTGAAAAGAGAGAGGTTTTCTGTTTACTTCTTAAAGGAGATCTGTAAATGGACTCACTTAAGAAGGTCAAAGAAAATGCATTACAGACCAAATCACATCCTAATGAACAATGACAAATTAATGGACATCAATCCTGTTATTTATATCCCTGCCCACTTTTTTTCACCATAGGCCCTTCAGGTGGAGAATTGGGTGTAAACAGGCTGCCAGTATAACGGAGAAACAAGGCCTCACAGGCATACCTAATGTGTAACATTTATTTATAACTATAATTTACAGCTTCCACACTAATACTGACATTTTGTTTCCACCTATGTGAAAGTGACAATTTTTTATGATTATCAAACAGGACATCTGCGGTGGGCTGGCACCCAGCCCGGGGTTTGTTTCCTGCCTTGTGCCCTGTGTTGGCTGGGATTGGGTCCAACAGACCCCCATGACCCTGTAGTTAGGATGTAGCAGGTTGGATAATGGATGGATGGAAACAGGACATCTTTGATATTAAAAAGCAAGTGTAATTTGAGATTACTGGTTGGAAATTTTCAACCTATAAAATACTGAGGCTTAGCAACACAAACTTAAAAAGAGGAGACCCTTAGTACTGTTTGAAGCATCTGCTTTGTTTATTTGTTACTGTGCATGTTTTCTTAAGAGCAAGTACAGTATTTTTAAAGTTTCTATGCAGGGTGATTATATTGCATATATTAAATTCAATATGTCATGTCAATATGGAGCTTGAAATAATGGGTACAAAAAAAGTAGTGCACACTTTTTGTTTAGAAAAAAAGTAGACATGCCGGTTTACTCTACAAACAGTATAAGGTGACTTTTGGTCAAAACTGGGAGTGATGCTCGATTATATATTGTTATATAATGTATATAAGTGAACGCTATCTTACTTCCCATGCCTACCTTCCTATACTATATGACTACCAATGCTATCTTATCAATTTTCTAAACTTGATTAATTTAAATTAATTCAAAGTTGAGCTCAACGTACAGCATTGAAGGGTACACTGACATGAGCTCACAGAAGACCTCTTTACAGTCACCAACAAATGACACATTCTCATCTTTGTGATGTTGAAGGAAATTAGACTGCCCACAGAAAGTCCTACACAGAAAGAGAAAAAGATCATGCAAACTCTAATCAGGTGGTGACCATGCCAAGATTTGAACTTAGTCTCTTGGAAATGTGAGGTAGAAAAGCTCTCTTTCAATACCGCTAATATCACTTCACTTAAATATGAAAACTAAAGAATATTATTTTCAGGTTAAACAATAACAAAAAGATTAATCTCTTCCAACATCTGCATAACTTTCCCATAATTTTAAAATCCACATATGCTACTTATGATGCTACTTTAACATTAATATTTGAAAACTATAAATGCTTTAATTGTGCAAACATCCTACAAGTTGACAATTTGTTTTACACCTTTATTAATATTCAGTGTAATTATTTGGCATTTATTTTGAGCAGCACCTTGATAAAGCTTGTATATTTTCTCAAAATAATGTATTGCTTCCTGGCTTGGTTTTAATACATTTTCAGTTATTTGCTTAGAGAAGGAGAAACAATTGGCCACTGATAAAAAAAAAATCTTTGATAGACTAAAGAATCATTGCTTTTTCTACTTTAAGAAAAATTAAGGGCACACAGAAAGGTCATGGCAAATGTCCAAAACAATGAAAATAAATAGCTGTTTATTGATTATTTGTTTAGGCAGTACTCATCAAAGATGACAGATGTGAGCATTGTGTATTCTCCATAATATACTGTAGTATGTATTCCATAAGTAAAAATAGCTCTTTTTTAGTCTTGGAAAGTCAAAAGTTTAGTGACCACTAGTTGTAACTAACAAAATGAGCTCACAGGAAGTTTTGTGTTAGCCTGCAGGAGTTTTTTAATTTATAAATAGCATACTGTCAATTAGATCACTTTGGTTAGCACTACTGTCTCAAAAATTCTGCATCCTAGTTTTAAATGCAACAGAGGCCTCATGCATAATGCCATGTGTAGAACTGACACTAAAACGTGGCGTATGAACAAAACTTGAAATGTGCATATGCACAAAAAAATCCACATGCATAAACATGTGCATACACGAAGTTATACACACTTCTCCTTTATAAATCCAAATAAACGTGACATTTAACGCACATGCATGTGCCTACAGCCCCACCCTGACTCCTTCAACAATGTTGCATATTTGAATATGAAAATCAATTTAAATAGCCCCTTCCGTTCAGTGTTTGTGCAAAAGACAATGGCAAATGCACGTGGAAACAAGAAGAATTACAGCAAATGCAAAGTCGAGGCAAGGAAAATGCACTATTTGTTGGCTTAAGCAACAAAAGGAAGATATGGAGTGATACAGCTTGGCAAAGACACTCAAAAGTTCAAGTGCAGAAAGTCGCACAGTGCCCAAAATAAAAAAAAAAGTGGTCAGATATTAAAATCAACATGAAAAGGCAAGCCACAGCCCACTGGCTGTTTATTCTGTTTCAGAAAATATTACAAAAGCTGACCCCAGTGCCAAGGACACGAATGCACATGATGATGGTGCTGCTGTGCCCAGCACATCTTCAGGCACTGGATGCTCACACACCACTGCCTCAGAAACCGGTGTGCGTCCATGTGGCTGTGTCCTGAGAAATGCTGTTCTGGAATCTCAAAATGCAATAGTAGATGCTGTAAGAGTTGTGGTCAGTGAACTAAAGAATTTAAGGGCTGTACTATGTGATATTGACCACAAATTAAATGAACTGGTTAAAAAATAAATGCTGGATCTGATTACCTGTTTTCACAGTCTGCTAATTACATTAAATGAAGTTGTAATGCTGTCCGATTTGGCTGATCTTTTTATGGGCGAGGTTCCACATTATGCAGCATGCTACATGCTTCCACAATGCAACACACTTTCTGTAGACTATAGAGAAGCACATTAATAGAGTGGAAATGGTTTCTATTTACATAAGCAAATTCATTCTCTGAAGGTACCGTTACAGTTTAGCGTTGGCACCGAGTGCCACAACGGATAGATTCTCTGCTCTTTATATGGCTCTTTGAGGTGACTCGCTATCCTTAAAAGCACTGCTTGCCTTTTGCTGCACTAGCTAGAAATAACACGTGTGACAGTGCAGAGTTGTCATGTTTATAAGCTCTCCTACTGTAGATGATGTAATGCCAGCTCATCCTTTCGGCTGATGTAACTTGTCTAGTGTTGTTGCAATAGAAATGTGCATGCAGTTGACCACTCTGATTACATTTGGTAAACAGACCATGCTGCGAATTGCACTTTTCCATTTGCCAGTTCAACCATAGTGTAAGAAAATCTTATACATACAGATGACAAGTGGATAATACCATTCCATATAGCTGCAGCGTGGTGCAACTCAGTGATGTTTCTGACATACTCAATCTGTCAGCAAATTCATGTTGAAATGCTCCTGTGGCTAAAAACCCGAGAATGAACAGAACTGGCAAAGGAGCAGGTAGAGCACAATTCCTCAAAGTCTGCCTTTGTAAAGCTGATGCCAGTGCAGCACAAAACTCTAAGAGGATAGCTTGGAAATCGAAATTGACTTAGAAGCCAGTCATCTTCGTGTATAAATATGCACTCATTTCTAATTCTTCTATTTGTCATGTCTTCTAACAACGCTAAAGCAGCTATGGTAGTTGGAATATTTTGGCCATTCCGTGCACCATTATATTGTTACAGAATGATTACAATCAAGTGAATTGGGCGTAAGCAACATTTTTATGTGTATGCACCGTATATACATGAGGCCCCTGGTCTGTATCATTGTAGAGGGAGTCATGTTCTTCCAACATTTCCATGGATTTCCTTTTGGGTATGCTAGTTTTCCTCCCACACTGCATAAAACATACAGTTGGGTTTAACTGGTAATTCTAAACTGGGCTCATGGGTGTGAATGAGCCATGCAAATTACTGATGACTTGTCTAGGGCTGTTTCTGGCCTCGCACCCACTGCTGTCAGCATGGACTCCATCCCACATGAATTGTATTAAGTAGACTGTGATTGATGTTACTCTCATTAATTATTGTTACTTTGTTTCTGATGTTCTGACTTGCATAAAACCTGTTCAAAAAATGGATGAATGAATGCTACCATGCTTTCTAAAGTCAAAATAAAATAAAATAGCATCAGGTTTTGTGCAGCTTTTATCTAATATTAAATAAAATGCTTAAGTAACAAAACTGTAATGCCAGGCACTGTTGAGGAAATACTAAGAGTTAAACCTAAAGTTGCTTATAAATTTCATAACCATTCAATGCACAATGGTGCAAGGGTTAGTGCTGATGCCCCATGGGTTAAGCTTCCAGGGTTTGTTGTGTGTGGAGTTTGCACTATGCCTGTTGGGGTTATTTTCTATGTTATTCCCAAAGATGTGCTGGTGAGTTTATTTGGCAGTTACAAATTTGACCCTGTGTGAATATGTGTGTGAGTAGTCTCTACATTGAATTAATTCTCTGTCCAGGATGGGTTCCCGAAATGTACCCAGTACTGTTGTGATAGGCTTCAGTCCCCCACAACCCTGAATTGCATTAAGGATGGTTGCTTTTATGTTATATCATTTTATAGGACTTGGGTGAAATGGTAAATAGCATTTTTTACAATAAAGAGAAATCCATCCATTTTCCTTCACAGGGCAGCATACAGGCAAAGGCTGTACTGACAATATCCAGCAGTGAATAAGACTCTAGTTCAGCACAGGACACAGTCATTCAAACTGTAAAAGTTTAGAGTCATTAATTAACCCATGTCACAGGAATGTGACTCAAGTACCTCGAGAAAACTCACAAAACAAAGGAGAGAATGTGTAGACTCATCACAGTTATCAGCTGGGACATCTGGCAGAATCCCTAATTATTGTGCCACAATAACTCCAGCTGTTAGACAAAAATATTTTAAATGAATTAACTAAATTTCTGTTGTTCTGCATGCTGCCCTCTTTATAGTATTTACAAAAGCAAAAAATTGCTGTGCAGATACAATTCTCACCTTTTTAAGTGATAAAATCTGAACACTGGGGAGGAAGGCAATGTCTGTGTGAAGAATGCCCATAAACTCCCCAGGGTACAAAGGATTATAAAGGCTTATATGATGACGCATGTTACCATAACAAAGTGCATTTCATTAAGCTGTCAGTGTAGGAGAATACAAAATATTATACAGGGACATTTTTGCATTTAAATACAATGCATCACTTAGGATTTGAAACTTAGGCATATGCAATAAATTGGACAGCTAAGGTAAACAAGTGGCAAGATGTGCAGCAATTATATACACATATTTTCACCTTTACTGTATTTTCAAACAATACAAGTAACTATCTGTGCTGATAAGTAGTGGGATGTAAATCACTTGATCAGGTGGCTGCCTCCTTGGGATCCCTATAGTAGTTACCTGGTTTACCTTATGGTTAAGTTGTCTTATCTTCCTGCAAGCTATCTTTACAAAAAGTATTCATCTCCATTTCTCTTCTTCTAACCACAGCACAGAGGACTTCTTTTAATGGATATGTTACTTGTGGGACTAATCCCATCAACCCCATCATCCTTACCTTCCTAGCAATAACTGTGCGCTCATCATCTTTTCCTTCAGATTGTAAATACTGTTGCAGACTTTCATTTATTTCTTTGTCATCTGGGTAGAACAACTGTAGGGTCTTAGCGGCCTGAACTGCTTGGTTTAGGAGTCCAGCTAAACACAAAAACATCAGCAGTGATGCATTTAAATAAACAGGGATCACTGACTTGATAAAATATTTGTTTGCATGATAAGGAAAAACCCACCAGTCTGAGCACTGTAGTAGAGTCGTCTAAATAAACTTGGAAGGAAATCCTCATATGCTGAAAGGCGCCCAGGCTTAGTGGCCACCTGCAAGGCACAGCCCTGACGACATGACAGGACCTGCAAAAAATGAGCTGGAGACATTTGTTTAAAGATGTTAATGTAAGGACTACCAAAGTCATCATGTGGCACACAAGTAGAATGTATCAGACGTTAAACAAAGGTACCTGCAGTTTTCTGGTAAAGGTCGCGCAAGTCATTCAAGTAATCTTCATCCTCCCCATACTGGTATGGCCCCTCACATTTTGCCCGACACTGGTTTAGTGCTGCCAGTGACTCATTCACACACTTCTCCCAATGCTGCATTGCTCCCACGAAGTCATTCTTCTCCTCACAAAGTATAGCACTGTCATATGCCAGCTTGATGCCGGTGAGAGACAGAGATGGTGAGAGTGCACTCTGGGAACCAGGCGCTGTGATATAGCCTGCATATGGTCTAGTAGAGGAAAGAGATATTGGTACAGCCAACACACAAGCTGACGGAAGAATATTGATGCAGCCGATACAAAGGAAAAAAAAAAAAAACGAAACAGCCAATAAACAACTTGAGGCAAATACAAATGTAGTCGCCATACAAACTAAATGGATACAAGGAAAGCAAGAATACAGCGGAATGTATGGTGGCAGACAAACGAATGAAGCCAATGTGTAGAGAAGTAAAACTAGTGCTGAAAGATACATTGCCATTAAACATTTGATGCATTGTAGTACACTCTGCAAGCATCTAACAGACATTATAAGGAGGTCATAATGCAGTTATAGTAATATTATAACAGACCAACAAACTAAGCTACCAGTACAGATTTCTACCACTGCACAACATGCGTGTAAAACAAAATTTTTAAATTCAATGTAGTGTGACATGCATCAGCAAGTGCAAAAACAAAATCTTGAAATTGGCTGTAGTGTGACACAAATCAGTGAATGCAAACTAGCAAGACATTGTGCCTCTGACTAGCATGTGTTCAAACTTGAATGTAACTTTATATATTTCATCATGTAATAAAATCTAAATATGCTCTGTTTAAAAACATAAAAAACACTGACCACCTGTAACACAGTCTAAAAAATTAAATGCATCTGTACAAATCGCTGTCTTTGCAATGACTACTGAACTTGTAATTACAGTATACTAAAAATGGGATAGAAAGAAGGCACGCAGTTAGGCACAGAATACAACCTTTGATCCATTTAAATACAAGAGCAGACTCCAAAATGAAATGTTGCTGGGACTCATTCATTATTTAACTCACTGTAAAATGAAGTACTAAAATTATTTGAAATACTGAAGAAGCCCACCTAATGTATAATAAAGAAATTGCAGGACATTAATACATGCTACAATTCATTGTCACTAGTCCTAAAGTTACGGTGGAACTGAATAACACAGTAGATGTCATACATCATTGAGTGTATACATCTATAGATGTAAGCTGAGCTGCAGCTCTATTTGTTAACAGACCTTTTACAAGACATCACTGTTAAATTTCACGCATAAAGAGGCTTTGGTGAGCCCAGAAGGGGGCACTTTCCCTGTTGTGACTGGACCCTAATGTCCCAATTGAGTGATTGGAACACTGTTTGTAAAAAACTGGAGCCATCCTTCAAATGAGAAATAAAACATGTGGACTATCTGTGGTCATAAAAGATCCATAGGCATCCTTCAGAGATGGGTGTTTATCCCACTAACCATCTCCTGTCCCTTATTGCTCTCTAACAAGCTTTCTCACCCCATTACCTAACATAATAGTCAATGTGTGGTAAGCGTACAGACACAGTGCTACACATTGATGAGTGTTGATGTGGTTCCCCACTGTCTATTTAAAGTGCTTTGAGTAGGTTAGAAGAATGTTACATAAATTAATTATTATTATTATGAGTGCAGCTCAATAGTTAATTGTTTACTTCAGACCTTTCTGGGTACATACCATATGAAAGTACTTCACAGTGGCTTCAGTGATGTGTAGACTGCAGACAAATTAAAACATTTGTCACCAGTAGTAGGAAAGTAACTTTGTAACCTTCAAGGTTTCCATTTTTCCATTTTCTCTACTAGGCCACACTATCTAAACTATACCCACTATTTGTCTATATAAACAGTTTTTTTCAAGTGGCACATGACCCTTTTTACACAGTTAAGAAAGGTGCATCTTTACATTTGAAATGTAGGCAGTTCAACTGAATTGGCACAGAGATCCAAGCAATAGTGAGTCAATGAGAACCGAGCCTGATACCTAGTGGTTGCAATTCCAGTTTCTCATATCTTAGGCCACCCTGTCAGCAAAACAGTGGCAGAAGAAAGGAAAGGACAGAGGGAGAATAGTTTATCTCATGCCCAGTGCAACAGAAAGCCTACTGAAAATACAGTAAAGAGGAATGTGGACACAGTTGTCTCACCCAGTGCCCCTGCGCCTCTCTATCAACGAACGCCTCCTCAGACAGTCCCTTTATTTTCCGATAGCTGCGAATATTCATCTTCATCTCAATATGGTTTGGGTTTGACACAAAAAACGTGTGGGCAGCTGACACTGCTTTGTCAAACTTCTTTAACTGCAGAGATGGGAAGGAAGGACAAACTTGAATGGGATTTAAAGACTTTTAAAATTGCACACTTAATCAAAGCCATAACAAATTGCACGTTTACACTGCACATGCCTACCTTGTAGTAGGCGACCTGCAGAAAGTTGTATGGCACCCGCTTGTTGAAATCCGCCTGCACATCCTCAGAAACAGGGGCCCGCGCTGCTGGTTCCAGACGGCTCCGTTCACAAAAACTCAGACACTCACCCCGACGCAGGACTGCCTGAAAAAAGTTCAAGTCGGACACAAGAGGATCCGCATCTCGTGCAATCTCATCAAGTCTGCACCCACTGTGGCAGCCAAACCGGACCTGACTCACATCGTCTTGGGTCTGCAGAGCCCATTCCAGCAGCGTGACTACTTTCTCCCAGTCTTTCTTAAAGTATGCTCGGACCCCGTCGTGGTACAAACTGTCGTAGGACTGCAGCAGGGCAGCGCTGGAATGCATATGCGACCCAACTGGGACGAGCCATGCGAGGGAAATCTGTAACAACAACCCAGCTGGCGGATGAAAAAGAAAAAGTGAGAAAACTGATGCCACGTCTGCAAGCGAGGTAGCCATGATCGTCCACGAAGAGCAGGCTGAGCGATAGCGAGGAGGCGCTACAGGCTCCTACAAGTTTGTGAAAATCCGACAAGGGGAGGGAGGGACAGGGAAAAGCTGAAGACTAAGCAGCGGTTTCGCAGCCCATGGTGTGTTGCTAAGCAACCAGAATGTCCAGCCTTATTTCTTCCCCATCTCGCTTCTGCCGCGTGTCATCTCGTTTCTTTAATGTTATTTTTGTCTCTTCGTTTACAAACATCACAGGAAACACGGAGTTAGCTTGTTTTTATGTTTGTTTACCGTGTGTGTGTGTGTGTGTGTATAATTTTTCTTCGGGTACTGCAGTTTCCCAGTAACACGCGAAAGACGTGCGTGAGTATGCTTTGAAATGGATCGCCCTCCCGTCCAGGGTTTGACGTTATGTACCACGGGATACGCGTATTCTAACCGCAACATATCAAATCGGGTAAATGAATGGCAATTACTGATTCGCTCTGTACAGCGAATATAACCAAACATACCTTCTAATATACGACTAGCAGAGGTAGCTGGCGTCGACAGGGTGGAATGAAAGTTCGGTTCCTAAATAAGTTGAAGAATATGTCCCCAAACAAAAATGTAACTAACTAAACCAAACGTTGGGAGCAACTTTTCATATCTGTGCCAAGTTAAAATATGCCTCCTATGGGAACTTCCAATAGAGCACGGGTCCGATAACTAAGTAAAATTCCCCTAGGGGAAAACATTGCCGAACGAACCATAGCCCCGTGGCCTTCCCCTGTGCAAATAGGGAATAGGTTCAAAACAGACCTGTAAAAATATGTATAGTGACTAGAAACAAAAGTGCATGTTAGGTTACCTTGCTTCATTAAACTGGAATAGCGGTCATATCACACCTGTCTATAATGTAAACCCTATAATGTGTTATGATCAGATATTCCTGTGCTGTCTCTTTAACTGTACTAGCAGAGAAAAAACTAATTAAAAAGAAACAAAATGAAATTTCACCATAGTTCAAAAAAGGCGTATATTGCTTTCTTCAGTAAAACAAATTTGGCGCAAAATACCAGTTCAGACCTGAAATGTGAGGCAGATGATTAACTCTTTCTTGCATAGTAAGATTAAGCAGAAACTTTTTTTTTTAAAATACGTTAGTTATACTCTGTTTAACCTCTGACATAATTGTAGGCCCAAGCTGCAGCTACAGTGAATTCAAAAAGAATTCAAGCAAATTGAGATTCTGCACACATTTTGTGCTGCAGATTTGATTTAAAATGGATACATTTACCTTTTTTACCCATCAAAATACACTTATTAACCCATGACAAAGTGAAAACATATTTTCAGAAAGGTTTGCTAATTTATTAAAAATCAAAAACTGAAGTCTCTCATTCATATACATATTTAGACCCTTAATCCTCCCACAGTCCAAAGACATGCAGGTTAGGTGCATTGGCG
>JANRMT010062804.1:23305990-23429912 GCA_026402145.1 Polypterus bichir lapradei
ATATATATATATATATATATATATATATATATATATATATATACACAGTGGAACCTCGGGTCACGACTGTAATTCATTCCAAAACTCTGGTCACAACCCAATTTGGTCATGACCCGAAGTAATTTCCCCCATGGGATTTTATGTAAATACAATTAATCCATTCCAGACCGTACGAACTGTATGTAAATATATATTTTTTTTAAATTTGTAAGCACAAAAATAGTTAATTATACCATAGAATGCACAGTGTAATATTAAACTAAATGTAAAAACATTGAATAACACTGAGAAAACCTTGAACAGAGAAAACTAACACTGCAAGAGTTCACGCTATAGCCTTACGAACCGATCGCTGTAACACCTTTTTTAATGAGTTTTAAGCACAGGGAAAAAAATTAACATTTGAAAAACCCGTAATTTATACAAAAACTAACCATAAACAACCAAGAAAACTAACCTTGGAGGAGTTCACGCAAAGCCTTATGAACCGATTGCTGTAAATACTTTTTTTAATGAGTTTTAAGCACAAGGAAAAAAATGAACATTTGAAAAATCCGTAATTTAATAAACAACGAAGAAAAGTAACATTGCAACAATTAACGCTACAAACCGCTTGCTGTAAACACTTTTTTTAATGAGTTTTAAGCACAGGGAAAAAAATGAACATTTGAAAAATCCGTAATTTAATAAACAACCAAGAAAGTAACATTGCAACAATTCACGCTATGAACCGAAAAATGAACATTTGAAAAATCCGTAATACAAAAACTAACCATAAACTAACCTTGCATGAGTCGAGTTCTGGCATGAAGGAAGTGAGGAGGAACTGGGTGGAGAGGAGATTACAGTTTTGAGGTAAAGTCTGTGATGATGCGGGTTCGCTGCATGCTCCCATCTCGCTTCCGGGAGCCCTTAAACCCGTTACCGTCGGTAATGTTACCGATGAGCACAGCAGTGAGGCACTTCTGTACAATAGAGCAAGGGGATAGTGCAAAAAGTACAAAGTGCTTTTATTAAAATCAACAAAACAACAATCAAAAACAAAGTTCAAATTAAATAAAGTGCAGTACTTTCAGAATCCTTCAATAAATAAATAATCCCATAAAAACAGAAGTGAAGTTGAGGCTAAAATCCAATAGAAAAAAGTCTTCATTAAATACAACAAGGTTAAAACAATGCTGGAAGCAGTCTCTTTAAAAACAAGCCCGGTGCATTCTTTAACTGATGACCTTCCACTGCCTTCTCAGCCTTACGCAGCCAACCGTCCTCATTCTAGCTCCTTGATCACTCAGCTGGAGCAACCGCTTCCTTCTGCCCCACCCCTGCTTGGGCTCACTGTCCAGCTGCCTGCCTGCCTGCAAGCACGCGCTCGCTCGCTAACACCGGTTCTTTCCACAGTGCTTCCTGCTTACTACCTCACTCCACAACGTCTGTCTTTCTTTTCTTGTTCCTCCCTTTAGCCGCCCCGCGCTTCTATTTATGGAGAGGACGTGGCAGCTGTAGCGTGGCAATTATTTATTTAAAACTGGCCTCTTGATGTGAGCTGTGGACCAGCTATACCACAAAGTCCTTCTGCGCGATGCATGTCTGACCGAGAACAATGTACTTGTACAGGGAGAGTATGAACATGTGCGTAAATCACCGGCGCATACGAACCGGAAGGGAAATGAAATAAAGCACAAAGAGTTCACAGCGAATGCACAGGGAGAGACTGAACACATGCGGAAATCATCGGCACGTACGAACCAGAAGGGAAACTGGCTTGTTCGTCACCCAAGTGTGTGGTCGTGAACAGATGCAAAAGTTTGGCGAACTTTTTGGTCGTAACCTGATTTGTATGTGGTCCGAGACGTTCATGACCCGAGGTTCCACTGTGTATATATATTATATATATATAAAGACATTCACACCAGTGGCCTGCTGGAGGTCACTTTGTAGGGCTCTGGCAGTGCTCATCTTGTTCCTCCTTGCCCAAAGAAACATATACCGGTCCTGATGATGGCTTATGGACCTTCTACGGCCCTGTCCAGCTCTCCTAGAGTAACTGCCTGTCTCCTAGAATCTCCTCCATGCCCTTGAGACTGTGCTGGGAGACACATTAAACCTTCTGGCAATGACACATATTGATGTGCCATCCTGGAGAAGTTGGACTACCTGTGCAACCTCTGTAGGGTCCAGGTATTGCCTCATACTAACAGTAGTGACACTGACCGTAGCCAAGTACAAAACTAGTGAAAAAACAGTCAGAAAAGATGGCCTCCACCTGCTAAACCATTCCTGTTTTGGGGGTCATCAAATTGTTGCCCCTTTAGTGCACCTGTTGTTAATTTCATTAACACCAAAGCAACTGAAACTGATTAAAAGCCCCCTCTGCTACTTAACTGAACAGATCAATATCCCAGAACTTTCATTGACTTGATTTTATATGCCGTCCACTATTATTGGCACCCCTTGTAAAAAATTAGTAAGAAGAGTTAGAAAAAATCACTGTTTGCTGAAGAGCTATCATCTTCCACAGAAAAAATGAAAAACATCTGACTTTTAATTGAAACAAGTTAATTCAAAGAATAACAAAGCCCTCCTCAAGAAATAAATATTTTTTAACAAAAACACATTTTCTGCTTAATTTTACTATTCAAGAAAGAGTTAAAAATCAGCCTCACAAAAAATAAGAAGTACACAAGCTTTTACCATTGAATTATTTATTTATAGTAATTTTATTACTCATGGCACACTGATGACACTTGCCTGCTCCTTTCCATTTGCTGTGGCATTGCCACCATGACAGTCAGAATCACGCTTTCTGCAACACTTTTCTAATGTTTTTTCTTGGAACTTCTATGCACATATTCTGTGTTCTGGATACTTGTATGAAGAAAGGGGCTGAGCTGTCAATTGTTCACCACTTGTAAGTGAGTTGGGTCAGATGGTGAGGGAAGCGACTAGACAGACCTGGAAAGCCCAAGTGAGTAGTAAGGGTGGACTGGGAGTATCTGGGTGAGGCCCCTGACAAGAAGACTTTCCAAACCTCCAAAAGAGCTTTCCCTGCATCCCAGGTGAGGCTGGAAAAATAGAGTCTGAATGGACCTTGCTAAAAGCCCCCATTGTGGAAGTAGCTGTAAATAGCTGTGGCCTGATGGCCAAAGGTGCCTCATGAGGTGGCAATCCAAGGACCCAAAGGTGGACACCAGAGGTGAAGGATGCCATCAGGCTGAAAAAGGAGGCCTTTCATGTGTGGTTAGTACTGAACACTTCTGAAGCAGCAGAGAGGTACCTAGAAGCGAAAAGGGCTGCAGTCTTGGCGGTCATGTAAGCAAAAACCTGGTAGTTTGGAGAGACCATGGAAAGTGACTATCGATTAGGCTCAAAGAGGTTCTGTCAAATCATCATCTGGGGGTGGGGGGGTTTGGGAGAGATTTGCCCAGAAATAATGAAGGCTCTGGATACTGTTGGACTGTCATGATTGACACACGTTTTCAGTGTTGATTGGTCATCAGTAGCTGTGCCTTTGGAGTGACAGACTGGGGTGGTTGTCCCCATTTTTAAAATGTGGGACAGGAGGGTGCGCTCCAACTATCAGGTGAATCACATTCCTCAGCTTCCCTGGAAAAGCTTTTGCCAGGGTACTATAAAGGAGACTCAGCCCAGTCATGGAACCTCAGATCCAGGAGGAGCAATGTTGATTCTGTTAATGCCATGGAATGATGGACCAGCTCTTTACACACATGAGGATTCTGGAGGTGGTATGGGAGCACATCCAGTTGGTTTACATGTGTTTTGTGGACTTAGAGAAGGTGTATGACTGGATTCCTCGAGGAATTCTATGGGGGGTGCTGGGAGAGTATGGGGTTCTGGGGCCCCTAATAAGGGCTATTCAGTCACGATATAATTGCAGTGAGGACTGCCTGTAAAAGAGCTGTGAAAAGCATCAGCACCGTTCCAGTGGGCGTGGGACTCCACCAAGGCTGTGGTTTTTCTCCTGTCCTGTTTGTAATTTTCATTAACAAGCTATCAAGGCACAGATGGGGAGGAGTGTCTAGTTGGGTGGCCTTATAATCACAGATGATGTGGTTTACAACTGAATGTGAAGTGGCAGTGATAAGGATCAGCACCTCCAAATCTGAAGCCATAGTTCTCAGTAGGAAAAAAGTGAACTGTCTTCTCAGAGTGGGAGGTGAGATAATACTTCAAGTGGAGGAAGTTAAGTACCTCATGGCACTTAATAGTGAGGGATACTTAAGGGATGGTGAGATTGGCAGGCAGATTGGGGTGGCAAGTACAATTATGTGGTAACTATAGTGATTTGTAATAATGAAGAAGGAGCTAAGTCAGAAGGCAAAGCTCTCAATTTACTAGCCAATTTTTGTCCCTACCGTCACTGATGATCATGAGCTTTGAATAATGACCAAAAGAATGAGATCACGGGTACAAGATGCCGAAATTAGCTTTCTCCACAGTGTGGCTGAGCTCTCCTTTAGAGAGATGGCAAGAAGTGCAGACATTTGGGAGAGGCTCAGAGTAGAACCACTGCATCGAGAGGAGCCAGTTGAGGTGGTTCAGGCATCTGATACGCATGCCTCCTGGACACCTCCCTGTGGAAGTTGTATAGGCACGACAAGCTCGGAGGAGAATCTGGCGAAGACCCTGGGCTTGCTGGGAGGATTACATCTCCCAGATGGCATGGGAACTCCTTGGGATTCCACAGTGTGTGTTGGCAAGTGTGGCTGGGGAAAGGGATGTATGGGCCTCACTGTTAAGACTGTTGCTCCTGTGACCCAGCTTCTGATAAGCAGTGGAAAATGAATGAATGAACTTCTGTGCGTTGCATTTCTTATGTTATTTGAATGGGTTTTCCCACAAAGTTACTATTTTCTTGTTTTTCATCTTGGATTAGCATCTATTCCCCATTTTGATTTTTGTTACTCCTTTCTTTTTGGTGTTTGTTGTTTATTTGCACTAAGGAGCACAATAGTTTGAAGGCTTCACAGTTCTAGTGAGTTGAATAAGGCTCATGCAAATGTTGCTAGTGTAACATAATTTGCTGGTTTAGCTCTCCCAGTTACTACAAGCAGGTATTTATTTTTTAATGTCGCCATGTTCCATACTACCAGCAAAGATCATTACGAGGACTAGGAATTTTAATCATGTAACTCTAGTTGTTAAAACTCTCCTTTTCAAATTGTAAATTGCCATTTTT
Organism: Polypterus bichir lapradei; assembly: GCA_026402145.1. NCBI lineage: Eukaryota > Metazoa > Chordata > Cladistia > Polypteriformes > Polypteridae > Polypterus > Polypterus bichir. The sequence continues at coordinate 23,311,188 of JANRMT010062804.1, forward strand.
TACCGTATGGTACTCATTAATACCTATACCTCAGACCGTATGCTTCAGTCACAATATGCTGGTCTTAAAGTTTCGAGAATAAATAAAAATATAGCATAAGGCAGAGTCTATTGCTCAGTGGTTCCATTGATTTCAATATGTAAATCATGACCAAGGGATCATTATTTTTAGCATAGAATACTGTTGCTGAAGTCGATGGTGAGACTGTTCACAATTAGTACCTGTTTATCTTTTGGACAGTCTTTGTCATTGTCGGTTACTGAATCTTTCTCATTTTCTCTGTAAACTCTGTGCGATATCATGGTACCTAGAGTCACTATCATTTTTATCAAATTATCCCTACTGGAAACAGAACAAGGTCTTTCAGTCAGTGTGCCATAATAAATAACAGAACCAGCTTTGATATTTTTTCATTTTTTGCTAGAGCAAACTAGCCTACAGCCTGTCCCTGTGTGGTATCTTGTCATAGCTGGAATTTGGTAATTGAATATCCTTCCTTCACATAAACATAAGAAAGTGTGTTAGTATTGGGTGAAGGAGCACAAAGACTCCACACTATTTCCTGATCTAACAAATTTTGGATTCTGCTGATTCATGGTTATGGGAGGACAGAGTATGTAGAAAATAAATGTACCCACGAATCTATCCTTGTGGGATTCAGAAAGACTGACAAGTGGTGACTGTGAAATGGTATGGGGTGTGTTTTTCATGACACACATTAGGTCCCTGGATATAATGTATGTAAAGCAACACTTTTCCTAAACCATTTCTTTTTTTTTTTTGTTTGTTTACTAGTGATGTCATTGCTTCCAGGGGCCAAGATGGCCTTGTCCTTGTCTTGATCTTGACCATAGTACATTATTACAACTATGTTCAGTGTTATATACTTTTCAGTGCATTGTAACAGACTGTTGCTGATACTAAAAAACCTCATGCAAAGAACAATAATACAATACTGTAAACATTCTTCATTATTTAACTATCATAATTCATTTTAGTTAAATTACTGTTGAAGCCGACTTTTAACTTTGTTAATATTAAATGCCATTAAAGAAACAAACCAACAAGCAAGGAATAAACTGACAAACAACATAGTCTGAGCAAAATAGGCCTTGAAAGGTCACATCCATTAAGCTGCTAAAAGCCTAGAATGTGATATAATTTAAAATTTAGTTATCAAGACTCCAATTAAGTTATTGCTGTCTTTTGCAACAATGTCTGCCAATTCATTTTGCATTCTGTCAGTGCCTGTTTTATCAGTCTGACTGATCTGAGGAACACAGAAATTGGTTTATTGAAGATATTTATCTCCATGATCAGTGGCTAGTAAATTTATACCACTCAGCCATATTCTATAGTGTTGAACCATTATTATGAGAGTTGTAGTCTTTCGTTTTCTTTTTATCTTTCCTGCCTGGCTATTTTCTTAGGTTTAAATCTTGGCATCTGTAATGTTTGTCTGAGTCACAGTTCAGGCATCTGAATTACAGTTAAAAGCAATTTTTAGTTTTTTTTTTTCCCTGGGAGTGCACAGCACAAAGCTATACTACTAACACAGAAGCTGAACAGAACAAAGAGGACCTTAGCTTCTTTAATGACCACTGAAACACTCTACCCCTTCATATCACCCTATTCCATATTTTATTAACAATCATATGTTAGTACTTAGCCAATGCCTCAAAGAGCATGACCTTACCAACTATAGGCTCTGCTACAGCATAGCTCACTCCAATAATTTAAAGGACATGCAGTAGTCCAGTGCTCCCTGGAAGGGTTCAGTTTTTTTCCTAATTTCCCTATGTCAATTCTTTAGAAAAGGAGAGGCCATCCCACGTATATTCCCAAGTTTTCACACCTTTCCATGGTCAGTAACAACTATGCCTTTATGCTTTATGCTCCTGTCTTTTGACCAGAATCTCCACTATAAGAATTTGGTCTGAAATATCAGTAAAAAACTGCATGGCATCAACAATGAATTGGAGTCCCATCTAGAATGAGTTGTTATTTCTGATGTGTTTTGCACAGGTTCCAGGTTGTCCTGAAATGGATGACAAGGGCCAAAAGTGAATGACAGTTACTTAAAGATATGTGGGGTCCCAAGATTAAAGTGATTGACAAGTGTTAGCAAATTAGTTATATTGGTAAGAGCAAGATTGAATAATGCTTTAGTAGTATTTAAAGGTATGAGAAAAATGGAAAGACCCGAGGTACATATGAAAATCTGTCCAACGTTTGAACATATTATTTTATGACATTTCTACAGCCTAATTTGAACGTTATAAAAATGTGCATTCATTTTTTAGGATCTTGCAGTAATGGATGTTGTGATAGCTTAGAAATATTTTGAAGCCTTATTTTAGAAGTGTTGCCAGTATGCTAAATGATAAGTGGATTAAAGATGATACTGCACCATTTCTTTAATTAACCCATTACTTTAATTAAACCATTAGTTGCATTTCTAGTCACTTTTATTTTTTGCATTTTATAGTTTTTGGCAGTCTAGCATTAAAATTTTTTTGTTGTAAACAAATTATTAAGAATATTTCTTTCACTTGGCTTTTAACCATAGTAAGGCACTAAAACAGAACAGTTCTTTCCATATTGCACTACATTAGTGCTTGCTGAGATAGTCTCCAGCATCCCTGCAATCTTTCTCAGGATAAGAGGGTTTGGAAAATGGATGGATAGATAATGTTAGTGGTTTGAGGGATTGCAGGTGGCATACCTTAAATTTGTTTTAAAAAAAGGAAAACACTCTGGGAGGTTAAGTATCAAATATGCACAGCTGAGTTTGGTAACAGAAAATGCTAAAAGCACCAGGGAGAATCACAAACTGTGACTTTAGAATGAAATGAAATATGATAAGCAAGTCAGACTCACGAGGAAATAGTGAAAAGTTATTTTTTAAAAAGGTGTCAAAAGTTTAAAAAGCCATCTTTTGACACAATAATATAGTGCTATCCACAAGGGGGTAACAGCTGAGTTGCGTGAAAGTTGAGTCAGGTCTAATATATGGCAGACAAAACTTATCATTAAAAACAATCCATGAACAACGCTGCGCTCCAATGGTTTGCTCATAGTAAGCTACCTTTTACACTTCAACTTCTTCAGAGGTCTGTTTTAAAACTTTTCATTTAATAAATGGAAATTAGTATCACAACATATAAAGAGTATAGTTCCTGTAAACAATATAAATTGCAGTTTATTTTGGCCTACTCTGACAATATTTCTAAATTAATTGACAAAAATGAAAAGGTTAGATTTATATGATAATGCAACTGTTTGGAAACTGTTTTGCCAACACCCATAAAAAACTTGGAACATAACACAGGAGGCTTACATACAAGACACCATCAAAAACAAAGAATAATGCGCATAATCAAAAAAGTGACATTAACATAATTAGCATAAATGAAATAGTCAAAAATGAACCAAAGAAACATAGAACATGTATTTGAACCCCAGCAAGGGGAGAAACCCTGGCTGAAACATGACAACATCAAGGTTACCTATGTATTCTTAGATGGCCCAGGAGTGCAGTCTTTGTGCTGCAGATCTTGGGGTTGTGAGGACAGGATGTTATTTTTAGGAGCTGCTTCTGAAAATCTGGCATCTCCTCCCTCTGTTTTACCATTTTGTCCACTTAATGAAAGATGTGCTCCGTCTCAACAAGAAGAACCATCTGATGAATCAAGCAGTACCATAGAGGAAGTTTGACGACTCTCCTAATTAGTTACGTTGATTTGACCCTTTCCACAAAAGGCTTTGAGTGTATCTTTGGTCATCCTGGCCTCTTTGACCTTGACCTAACTGGGTGTCGAGACCTTGTCCTTGGAGACAGTGGCCTGTTCAAAGGAGTTGGTTCCACAGAATTATGAGTTCTGTGTTGGTCATCTTGTGGAGGAAGCTGAAATTAGCAAGGAGATTCTTGCATCTGATACTGCAGTCTTGTTTACAGCACAAATGGAAATATGCTAAGTAACATCAGAAGCAACTGAACTTTTTCCTCGATACAGTGTCTAAAACAGACACCTCTGGAAATTCTTGAATCGTCCAGCACCAGGTCAACTACAATATAATCTTCTTTTATCAACTTAAGAATTTGGGATGGCTAAGCATGATGGATTTAAGCAGAGACTTAAAAAAATGGGCATTTCACAAACTTTAGTGGCAGAAGAGTCTTCATTTGAAGAGAGTAGATATTGGCATTTGGTTAGTAACCCATATTCTTTGCTGATATGCAGAGTTGCTGATGATTATAAAACATTCTCCACTTGGACAAAACATACAGTCCTGAGGGAGTGCAATCATTCTGCATCTCATAAGCATTAGTCAGTATGCAATTACTTGAAGCATAATTATAAAATTACTGTATATATTGCCCTGTGGAATTCCGAGTAGATCACTGGACAAACAATGTTTCTATCTGTGACTATAATCATTGTAGACAGCACTGGGTGTCAACAGTTAACATTTCTGCTTTTAGCTCCAAATTTCGCTTGCATTTTTTACGTGATTTTCTGTTTGTCTGGGCCAATTTTTCAATCAATTTTTTATCTACTTTTACCAAACCAATTTCCTTCAAACTTTGCATTCGTGCTGATCTCCAGTGACAATGCAATGTTTAACCATTTTTGATCCGGGATCCATACGTTAATTACGTCAAATTTAAATTTCTCATTTCCTTACATTACATTTTTAGCAAATACACACACATATATATATATATATATACTGTATATATATAGTGCTTTTAGCCAACACACATATGTATAAATTAGTGGTGTTGGCTAGGTGGTTAGCATGTAGGACTTTCGATCAAACGGTTGAAGGTTCAAGACCAATTTAGACAAATTAAAAAAATAATAATTTTGTTTGATATTGAAATTTTGTCAAATTACTTCAGTAAAAAAATTAAGCAGCATTGGTCAAGTGCTTAGCGTGTTGGACGTTTATTTAATTTGCCGTCTCTGCTTATCTGGGGCAAATTTTGCAATCAATTTTTTACCCACTTTTACCGAACTGATTTCCTTCAAACTCTGCATACATGCTGATCTCTGGTGACAATGCAATATTTCATCAGTTTTGACGCGAGATCTGTACATTAATTCTGTCAAATTTAAATCAACTTTTAAATGATGTGTCATTTTCTTTCCATAGTTAAGCTGGTTAGAAATTTCACTTTGACAAGTCTATGCATTTTAATTGAATTAAGTTAATTCTCTTATGGGTGCCCCACAATTTTATTTTTAGTCACATATGACCAGCAGAATCTTAGAACAAGAAAAAAAAAATTTTTACTTTTTAGTTTTTGCATTTTTGAACACAACTGTGTCACTTAAAAATATTTTTTTATATATTTTTTTCCTTGAGCCAACCTATCTTCATCAGTTGATGAGCAGCATTAACTGAACTACAGTTGCATGATGGGGTGGCAAGAGAAATATAAAGGGAAGCCAGGCCACATTTGTGTTGTGTATTTTGACTACCGTAAAAGCCTATCTAATTCTGTGCTCCCAAACTGACGATTTTGTTTTTGTATTTAGTGTTCTGACTCTTTGCCAGCCTTCTAACTATGTCTCTGTGTCTTTTTTTGGATACCATTGCCTGATTGTGTTGCCTGCATTATGTTTTGATCTATCTGTTTTGTGGACTGTCCCACACATAAATTAGTTGTCACCTCCTTGTTACCTTTATATGGAGTGTCTGCTCTATGATAAATCTATTCTTGTTGTTCATTATCCTCATCTTAGAGGGCAGTTTGGGAAAGTTGTGTGAGCGGACACCGTTCTCTGAAGAAGTAACCATTCAGCATTTGCCTAACACTGAGGCATTGTAAGATATTGTGCTATTTGAATTGCTTGCTTCGGCATACTGTATAGAGGAGTTTAAGGTGTGCTAAAAGCAAGCTAAATATATCACTGCCATGGTTACTGAGGAGAAATTAAACAGTTTCAGTGTGGCTGAAGTACAATGCCAGAGAGCACACACCTATCACTAAATACACATTGTGATTCAGGTCTGAACTTAGTGATCAGTGCTGGGATTGTTTTTACACATTACTGTAGTGTTAGAAGATGTCATTCAAAAGTAAAATATTTTCATTTGCATGCTGAAGACACTCAGCTGTATCTATCAACAAAATAATAGTGGACAGCATTTGGGGTTTGTTTTTTTATAAGGCTGTCTATTTTTTCTTCCCAAACCCGGATGGAAAAGGAGGAAGGTTGGGCGTCGGGCCAGCACTCCGACCCCATAAAAATAAAACCCGCTACTGAAACGGCAAGAGAATCACAACAAATTCAACTAAACAGCAACGGAGGCCGATCCCCTGTGACGGTGCTGGAACAAAGCCCATTTGTGGCCATCCAACACCTGATGCATGGCTCTCTATTCAATGCTAAGACACTAACACGAATCAGAATATGGAATGTACGATCGCTCTATCGAATGGGCTACCTTGCCCAGGTGATCCGAGCGCTCAATGACTACCACCTGAACATTTTAGGCCTCGCCGAGGTACGATGGGCGGGGTCAGGACGCATAATTAACAATGGAAAAATGCTTCTCTACTCTGGCCATAGCACCGAACATGCGCGTGGCGTTGGACTCGTACTATTGCTACAGGCGACAGCAGTGCTAACAGAGTGGAAACCGGTCTCCGACCGAATTATCACCGCCCGCTTCTGATCCCAACAGGTGAAAGTCACAGTCATCCAGATATACGCCCCAACACAGGAATCTGATGAAGCAGCAAAGGAAGCGTTCTACGACCAGCTCCAAGACGAGCTGACGATTGCACCACGCCATGATTTGCTCCTTGTCGTCGGCGATTTCAATGCTCAGTTAAACAGTGACCGTTCGGGCTTTAAGGTGACAATGGGTCCGAATGGATCAGGAGCTCGAACAAATGACAACGGCGAGCGACTGTGCTCACTCTGCGCCATGAACAATCTACTTTTTTCCATCACAAAAGGATCCATAAGATGACGTGTCGGTCTACAGGAGGACTATACAAAAACGTACAAACATCCCGGTCTCCATCGGCCAACAACAGCTTGAGGAAGTCAACCGCTTCACCTACCTCGGCAGCACCATGGCGCCTAACGGGGGGACAGACACCAACGTAGCCTGCCCTATTGGGAAAGCGTCATCACTAATGCGACAACTGGGACCAATATGGCGATCCAACGCCATTACACTGCCAACGAAGATACGACTGCTAAATACGATCGTTATCCCTACGGCGATATATGTGAGCGAAATTTGGAAGTCATCTGCAGTGATTACGAGACGCCTGAACATCTTTCAGCAATGCTGCCTACGGCGAATACTGAAGGTCCCCTACCAGGACCACGTCAGTAATGACGAAATCCATCAACGAACAGCTACCCAACCTCTAGCGAGCACTGTAGTGGAACGCCGCTTTCGATTTGCTGGTCACATCCTCCGGCAAACGATACATCGCCTTCCAAAGATCATTAGCTGGATGCCCGCCCGTGGTACACGAAAGCATGGCCGCCCAAAACAAACATGGCGACGTTCTTTCAACAAAGACCTACGCGCTATAGATATATCACGGGACGAAGCCGCTGCTGCTGACCGAATTCGTTGGCAATTTCTTGGTGCCTAATGCGCCAAATGGCGTAGGAGGAACTAAGTCTAAGTAAGTCTATTCTTTCTTAAGTACATGTATTAGTAATTTTTTATATTATGATCTGATTTGTATTATAATAGCTTGTTTGTTTTAATGTATTGGCCTTTTCGATTAAAAAATAAAATCAATAAAACCAAATGATGTTCCTTCAAATGTGGCCTTAACCGATTTCATGAAATGAATGAAAATATGAATGACTCGTCCGTTGCGAGAGATGGATGTCTGAAGTGGAGCTCCACTAGCAGCAGTGTTATTTTTCATATTATCTGCTTATTATCCTGAGATATCCTGTACTTATTCAACCCGAGGGGCACTGCTATAGTATATGTAAACATATATAAACATGGCCAACAAGAAAGGGGATTCGAAAGAACCGAAAACTGAAGCTGCATCCAAGCTAAGATCAGCAAGCCCTAGTTCAAGATACGGCCTTTCAGAGACTGATCAAATGGGCGAAAGCCCAGACTCCTCAGGACCACGGTCCGCCACATCGTTGCCGGCTGAGAGCGAAATGGGGAGCGAATGTACGAGCATGAGTGAAGCAGGTCTCGATAGCTCTCCGATTGGAGAAGATCACCTGAAACTGGAAAAGGCCTTGCAGTCCGCGGTTTCAATTACTCCACGCGAGCCGGGAACAGCTGGGACACCGGCTACAATAGAGCCTGCCGCTTCACCTACGGTGCAAGAAAGCACAATTGAACTGTCTGAACTGAAGGTGGTGTTCGCTGAGCTCATGCAAGAGATAAAGAAAAGCGAGAAAGCAAATGAGAAAGCAAGGGTAAAGGCAAATGAGAACCTACGACAGGAGCTGCAACAGGCAAATGATAAACTGCGACAAGAACTGCAACAGGAGCTGCGACAGATGCTGGGTAAAATTGAAGAGCACATTCAGGAAAACTTGGTTAAACTGAGCACGCTTACTGATCAACTGGAGGATGTCAAGGAGACATTTACGACTCGGATTGAAATAGCTGAAAATTTAGCTGCCAGTGCCGAAGAAAAAGAAGTAAATGCCAGCTCCGAATGCAAAAAACTTGGAGACAGACTGGCTGCTTTGGAAGATGGAAGCAGAAGGAGCAATGTCACAATTGAAGGTCTGCCTGAGAATCGAGAAAGTCCAAACCCTGTGAAATATGCAGCTGAACTTTTTCTAAAATAATTGGGGAGGACTTTAAAGCAGATTCTGAGATAGCAGCGGCTTATCGCATACGCGGATCAAATACCGTTAGACCTAGATCTTTTATTATTCGCTTTGAACGATTATCATTTAAGCTAGAGGTGATGGCACTCCTCAGAAACAAGCAAGAGATTATATATGAAAATAACCACATTTGTATCTTCTACAACATTAAACAGCGGTTACGGCAAGCCAACGTCAAATACAGCCTCTTGTATCCGGCCAAACTGAAAGTGGAATTGCAGGGTCAATTCTATGTCTTCGCTAGCAAGGAAGAAGCAGAAAAGGAATTAAGAAAGCTGATCCCAGGACTATTCTGATACATAATAGTGAGTCATGGCCGTTAATGATATGGCAAGGATTAATAATCTACTGTCTGATCTATTTGTTTAAAATACGGGTTTTTATCATCATATATTCTCATTATCACTCATTATTACTCAGGCGCTATCTGTTTATGTTTTATTGTGCTTAATAACATTTTCTTTTTTTTCTTTGTTTTTCTTTCCCTTTCCTTTTTTATTATTTAATTATTTTCTCTCTACCCTAAACGAGACTGTTCAACATCATACCCTTGGTTTATTGTTATTGCTATTATTGCATTAAGACTTATTATGCTTATTCTGACCATTTTCTAACACCGTTCCCTGGGTTTATTATCCGGGTGTATTATCTTAATACACTAAGATTGCTGAAGATTATATATATTCTAAGTGCACAATTTTTTAGACTATATTGGTAATAGATATCTCTATCTTTTAATCCTAAAACGCCGCTGCGTGGGGGCTTGTTTTGCTTTGGACGTGCTCTGTCTCTGGGTATGTCAGAGGACTGGGACTGTGTGAAGTGGGTTCTAGCCTCACATGGGGAGGCAAAAGGGGAGGGTGGGGGGATTAAGGGGGGGAGAGAAAGAGAGCAGGCTTGATCTATACCTAATTTATCCTTTTAATCTTTATAATTATAACTACCAATGTAATAATAGGCTGCATGGCAATAACTCTTGGGGAATTAGGAAATTAAGGCCAAAGCTGTCTCACTTCCAGTTAAGACTATAAAATGACATCAAAAACTCAGAATCAATGTCTCCACGATGGGACAATTAACTTCGTGAGCTGGAATGTTAAAGGCCTGAATCATGAAGAAAGAAAGTACTCTCTCACCTAACAGGTCTGAACACTAAAATAGTATTTTTACAGGAGACCCATTTACTAAGCAAGGATCAGTTCCGGCTGCAAAAAGACTGGACTGGCCAAATGTTCCATTCTAGTTTTACAAAGAAATCTAGAGGTGTGGGAATTCTCATACATAGAACAGTCTCATTTGTAGCATCAGATGTAGTATTGGATCCTGAAGGGAGATATGTAATGGTCATGGGAGACTTATCTAACTGTAAAATGATTTTGATAAATGTTTATGCACCTAATGCTGATGATAAGGAATTTATACAAAATTTATTTGCATTCATTCCCAATCTGAACATTCATAAAATTATAATGGCTGGGGACTTTAATTGTGTTTTAAATCAACTCTTAGATAGGACTTCTTCCACGGGGGAACGGCATCTAACACCGCAAACATAATTACAAAGTTTATAGCTGATCACAACTTATAAGACCCCTGGAGGTTTTTAAACCCAAACTCAAGAACATATTCTTTCTACTCACCAGTACATCATTGCTACTCAAGGATTGATTATCTCTTTATAGATAATAACTTCTTGCCTATGATTAAACCTTGCAAATACGATGCTATTGTTATTTCTGATCACGCACCTCGCAGATGGCGTCTCAACCCGCTTCTATTAGCAGACGAGAATTGTACAGAATTCATATCCAAACAAATCATTTTTTTCCTAGAGACAAATACATCCTCAGAGATTTCTGCAGGAATACTCTGGGAAACTCTTAAGGCCTTCTTAAGAGGACAGATTATCTCATATCTTTCCCACAGAAATAAATTAGAAACCAAGAAAGTAGCAGAGATAAAAAGTGAAATTACTAGAATAGATGAAGAACATGCCAGACTACAAGCGAGACTCTACATAGGAAAAGGCGGGCTCTGTATTCAGAACTAAACCTCTTGACAACTAAAGAAACTGAACAACTAATTCATAAATCCAGACATCATTACCATGAACAATGAGAGAAAGCTAATAAGCTTTTAGCTCAACAAATTCACAAGCAAGAAGTGCGCAACGCAATCTCAGTAATCACCAACGCGAACGGAGTTAAAATCATCGACCACAAAAATATAATGCACACTTTCAGAGACTACTATAAATCCCTATCTACTACTGAGTTTAAAGAAGACAATACACAATCTAATACATTTCTGGATACATTACAAATACCACAAATAGACACTTTTAGTGTGGAGGAACTTGATAAACCTCTGGCGTTATCAGAATTACTAGATGCTATAAAGTCTCTTCAGGGTGGGAAAGCAGCAGGCCCTGATGGCTACCCTGCAGAATTTTACAAGAAATTCTCCGCTCAGCTAGCTCCCCTCCTATTAGCAACATTTACAGAAGCCAGAGATAACCAAACTCTTCCTCAATCTTTTCGCCAAGCACTAATCACCGTTTTTCCAAAACAAAATAAGGACTTATTACAGTGTGCATCATACAGACCAATTTCACTTTTGAATAATGACTTAAAATACTCTCTAAAATCATTGCTAGAAGGATGGAGAATGCGCTCCCCTCGGTAATATCACAAGATCAAACTGGATTTATCAGGGGCCGACACTTATCTTCAAATCTTCGATGACTGTTTAATGTAATATACTCACCAACTAAATCAAACACCCCAGAAATATTATTATCATTGGATGCAGAAAAAGCATTTGACATGATTGAATGGAAATACCTTTTTACTACATTGGTTTGGGTTTGGCCCGAACATTTGTGCATGGATCAAATTACTGTATACTAACCCAGAAGCTTCAGTATATATCATCAACATTTGTTCAGACTACTTTAAACTAGAACGTGGTACTAGACAAGGATGCCCCTTGTCACCGCTACTAAATTTCACGCCGTTTGCCTTGCTCTCTCTCTCAGGGGTGGGGATCGATTTGTCCTTAACTCAATTTTTCCTTTTTGTAAAAAATTGATTGATTTGTATAGATTGCAATAAAATTAATAAAACTTCAAAAAAAAAAAAAAAAAAGGAACAAAAGAATGAATGACTGATAAATAACTTCATTTAAAGCTGATTATTATTATTATGCAAAACAATAAAGCAAAGGTTATGGTCTATAACAGACCAGTTAATACAAATGTGCAAAAGGCATTAATGTGTTAATTGGATTGTGAGCAGGGCTCAACAAGTTCATTATGGATTGGTCTACTCTCACACACCCTAAGCTTAACACAAACACAGAATCCTGTCATACTTGCACTTACACAATGATTTTATGGAATGCATGCACAGCCTATTGCTCCTTAGTGGTTCACTTAGGGACTCACTAGCTTGTGCTTAAACAGATCAGATGGGTGTCCCCTAGACAACAGAGGCCAATACACCTTTGTTATTGCCACTTATCAATGATGCTTTACTCCTTATTATGTTGTTCATTATTAGAAGTGTCCCTCCTTAGCCATTAACCCTGTAGGAATGAAGTGTCAGTCTGCCCACACCAGGTGCCATGAATTTATCTCAGTCACCCAAGATGTGGAGACAAATTGTGGAAATATTAAAGCAAATGAATATTTATTAAAGTGGAATAATTGCAGAAAAAGTATAAATGAAATAAGTGATAGAAAATATAAATTAATAATAGCATAGTCTGGATGTAAAGCCCCAAATAAAAATGCCCCTTTGTTTCAAAGTCAAAAAAGCTTAAACAATTCATTGTTTAAGGATATGAAAGCAGACGAATGATACCATAGGAAACTGTGTGAGGGAAAGAGCTTGAGAAAACAGGGAGACTTGTCTTAATAGTGGCTTGCCTGAACCAGACATCAAACTGATTTATGTACAGCTTCTTTGTGGCCCAGTTGGATACTTTTCTTCTTTATGCCAAAAGGACCATATAGGGTTTTGGATCTCATGATGTTACACACAACTATGGTAATGAACAACTTATCCCAGAAACATTGATCATGTGTAACACACTTACTTTGTCAAGGGTATTTTTACAGTATTCATTTTCCTTGTGGTAAAGACTTCCATCTGGCATTTGAGTGAGAGACTGAATGATCATTCTAACCTTGGAATAAGTGTGAGTTATACACAGAGATAAAATAAAAAGAAAATAGGCATAAACCTAGACTGAAAACATGAGATAATAAATTAATACATAAAATATTCTCACAGTGTTCATCTGCATGAAACATCTGTGAGTAAAGTTACAGACTCATAGACAGAGGAGAATTCAGAGTTCAATTACAGTTCATCAATCTCACCTAAACAAGAAGAAATCCACTGCAGTCACCTAGTATTCATACGTATTTTTAGATTATAGTGACAGAGATGAATGTTGTCTACACAAAAAGTGAGAACCAAACTAGTAGCCCAAAACAATCCTGATCCTATCCACTAAGCAATTGTATTTTTTTCACCAAGCTATATTTTCACTAAACTTCTAGACAGAATTTTATTGTTCCTGTATGTAAACAAAGTTCAGACAACAAAACAATATGGTACTTGTGCTTTGATATAAAATGGCCAATATGACATCACATTTTAATGATTTATACACATGCATGGCTGCAGGACAGCAAAAGATCATTTGCTGCAGGTTTCAGATAATTTCATCTGTGTGCCTGACATTCAAAGCAACCGAATTTAATTAATATTGTGCACAGCCAGGAACTGGGAACCGACCCCAGATGCAACAGTAGGCCATTGCAGGACACATACATACATACACACTCACTTTACTTATTAATTTTATGTATAAGCAGATTATCTTAGATAATTTGTATATGCTGATATGATGTAGCACAAATAAAAATTGGTGTCGTTTGGAAAAAACATTTAAATTTGCTGATCCAATACATAGAACATACAATGTTGAAGCATATAAGCTTTGTCTGCCTCAGTTGTACGACATATGTCAGATGGTGAGGATGGGGTGGTGAAATAGAGATTTTCAGAAGACCGGAGGACATGATCATGTTTTTGATTACATTTAGGCCAGATTTCCATTTTTAAACATACTATGTAAAGTTTAAATATGTTCTAATCATACATAGATTTCTTTTTACTTGTATGTTTACCACCAGTAAAAAGAAATATAAATTAATATGCTTTTAATTCCTCCAGAATTCTTGTTAACCAATAAGATTTATTGTATATACTTTATCTGAATTTTAATCGATAAAATAATGAAAATAATAAGACAGATAGATGCAGTAATAGTAGTAATGTCATACAGATTACAGTGAAATTCTTAATTTTAATGTCTAACCACCATGCAACATGCTGACACTCTCTACAGCCATGATAAATAAGAACTTCATTGCAATTAATAGTAAACACAAATCATCGTACTGATTTACTCCTTGGTCCGGACTTTATTTCTTTATTTACATACACAAATGATCTTGAAAGGATAGATAGATAGATAGATAGATAGATAGATAGACAATGCAAAAAATAATTTGAATGTTAAAGGCACAAAGCCACACTGATTGCTTTTCCAATCTGAAAACTGACAACCATGTGTCAGTCCGAATTGCTTTGGCTCTTCATAGCTTTGCTTTTCATTGACAGCCAGAAAAATTCTAGAATGATGCACTGAAGCATTGTTGTGAAGACGCAATTCATCATGACTCAAGTTGCCATGGAGATTGTCTTTAATATCGTCTCTTAATATGTGTAATGGGGAATCTTTTCTAAAGCTGAATTAAACTTGTGGACTAAAGCTGACTCCATATCAAGCTTCATTTCTGAATTAATGCTGAAACTACCTCAGCATTCACTTGTAACACAAATACTGTATGTTAAGAAAATGCAGTGTAAGTGAAGGGAAGAGAGAAGAAGAGTAAGAACAGATATGTCTGTGAGGTGACAAGACAGAGAATGGTTTCAGATAATATAAATATGCCTTATAACAATATGCCTCTTTTTTTCAAATCTATAACCCAATATATCATTAGATTTACATTATACTAGCAGTCAGGTAGGAGGGGCCTAAAGGTTAAGTCTTGGGTTGCAACTCAGCAGGATGCAGGTTCAAATCCCATTACTAGTTCTATAAATTGTACAAGTCATTTAACATCTTTGTACTGAAGTTGCATAATAGTGCAGTTAAAACTAGACTGGACTTCAGATTGATTCCTCTTACTTTACACACCATGAAGATCTTTCAGAGGCTCATTCTGAAACAGCTCTGATCCATGGTTTCAGAACATCTCTGTTTTTTCCCTATCAGGTACATATAAGTGTGGAGGATGCCCTGGTCTACATATTCCACAGAGCCTTACTCCCACTTGGACAAAAGTGGCACTACACTCAGGGTAATGTTCTTTGATTTTTCCAGCGCCTTTAACACCATACTACCCTTATTGACTGCCAAAAAAGCTGAAAATGCTCCCATAATCTCCTGGATCATGGACTACCTGATAAACAGAAAGCAGCTTATGAGGCTCAGAGTGTGTTAGAAATGATGGAATGTAACAATGGGACACTTCAAGTAACTGTTCTGTCTCCCTTCCTGTCCATTCTTTACGCAGTGGAGTTTCAGTATAATACCAGCACTCCATCATAGGTTGCATTTATAGTGGAGATGTGTTGGAGTACAGGAGGCTTATGGAGAACTTTGTCTTATGGTGCAGGGAGAACAACCTGCAGCTCAACATCAGCAGGACAAAAGAGTTGGCGGTGGACGTCTAATGTGCCAAATAACCTCTGAGACTAGTCGCCAATTAGGGAGAGGATGTGTAAATGGTGCAGAGCTACCATTACCTGGAAGATCACATAAACAACAAACTAGACTCTTCTGACAACACACTGTACAAGAAGGCACGGAGAAGATTATACTTCCCAGAGTATACTTTTGATATATGCAGCAGGCTGCTGGAAGCATTTTACCAGTCTATAGTAACCAGTATAACTTCCGGGGAAGCAACCTCACAAGAAAAGCAAGTCTGCTTTGTCACAGGGCTAACCTTGGACACACTGGAAGCTGTTGTGAAAAAGAGAACACTAGCAAAATTAGATGCCATTGAGTAAAATCCTCTTCATCCTCTCCAGGAGACGCTGTCTTGGAGCACTTTTAGCAACACACATTCACTCCTCTACATTGTGTTAAGAAGCGCCTATGGGGATCTTTTTTTACCCACTGCTATTAGGCAATTCAATGTTTCCTCCCAACGTCCCAGACTGAACGCTGTAATTTGCTATTTCTGCACAATATTTCTTTGTAATGCATTATTTATCTATTGATGGATTGTATTATTTGTCATGTGAGTCTGTATTTATTTGTTTCTGCTGCTGTATACATTTAAATTTCCCTTTGGGATTATATAATCTAATCAAATCTAATCAAAAAGTAAATGTTACTGAGTGAGGCGCATTGAAAAGTTATAATGCTGCCACAGAAGCTACATGTTCTACTTGACTGCACTTAAAATTTCTGAAATGTTCTTACTCTCAAATATTAAATTTATATAGATTTAGATTTTCAATAATAAGTGAAACTTCACATTAGTCTTGGACTGTTTACCCCGTATTTGTTTTTGAAATGAGAAATATAAAACTATGTTCATTTACTGTGGGTTGATTCATTTCCCCTTCAGACTGATAAAAACATACAGTATCTTTTGAAAACACGATGTACTCTATACCATATGTTTAAAGTGTTTTGGCATGAAATACTGGTCATGACATTCTCAGACCTGCTTAATTCAATTCAGGCTCTGATGAGGTTGTAGCCTATTGCAGACACATTGTGTACAAGGCAGGAACTAACTGTGGAGAGGGTACCAAATTATTTGAGGGTCTATTTATTCACGGGCTCCAAAATCACACTGAGCAACTTTAGAGTCACAATTTAACATGTGTATTTTGGTGATGTGGGAGAAAAACCAAAGTGCTCAAAGAAAAACAGATGCATATATTGTGAGAATGTGAACATTTTACAGCCAGCGAGCAGACATTGAATTTAACCCTGGAACACCAGATCTGTGAGACCACTAACCACTCCACCACCACGGTTCCTAAAGCGCTCTACATACACTTAAATAAAAATATTCAGTTAATTTTCAATCCTGCCTGTTCCTGTACTGAATTGTTGCAGGTTGCAGACCATTCTTACAAAAATCTTAAAAGGTGTCATTCCATTGCAGCACAAATCTTTGTTACATGATTAGGACTCCCATATAGATAGTAGCAGAATATGCAACCCAGACAGTGACTAAGCTTTAATCTAATCATATAGTCTCCAAAACTTTGAAGTATCAAACCCCTCATCAAGAAGCAGTATTGACTACATGGATTTGAAAACAAATGATATGGGAGTGTCTTGGGCTGGGTGCGATAATCTGTATGCCATAATTAGTTACAGTTAATGTATAAAAAAAACTGAACCTGTGATACAGGCTGTCACTCTGGGTAAGTCATTGTGTCAATCACACCAAGTTCTTCTCAGTTTTGGACTGGTTCTTTGTCAATTCAAACTGAAACATCATTGACCTGCAACCTAACTCTTTGAGTCATTCTATGAGTACGCATCCTGATTGCATTTTTTATTTACATCACAAGTAAGTCACTCAGAACACTAATGAGTTTTAATTCTATTTATTAATCATCCATACACTTACACTTACAAACATCCTCACACACACACGCACACACACACGCACTCTATGTAGAGTTGATGTCAGGCTTCTCTTGCTCTTGGACACTGAGGGTACTGGCTGTTGTGACCTGGATCCTTGGGAGGCCTGTCCTGCAGGTCTGGCTTTGAGTTCTCTGGTTCTGAAGTGGCCCACTTACTGAGGCTCTCCTCCCAGATGGGTAATATGACCTTGCTAAACCATCTCTCGTAAGTGCTGTTGGATGCTGTGTCTGTGGTCCTATGGTGTAGTCTGTCCTGGATCCGCCAATGATTGCCAGTGAGGCTCGTCTTCCTCTGTCACCTGTGGGACAATAGTGTCGAGGAGTGGCAGGGAAGTCATCGTCAATAAATCGCGTCACTTCTTGTCTTGAGAAACAGGAAGAGGAGACATTCGTCTGTTTCCTACAAGATAGGTAATTAGACATGGGTATATCATAATTTAAAATGGGAATATCAACCATTAAGTTAGCGTTTATTATTAGCCAAAATATTTTTATATAGCATAATTTGCTGAAGAATATTATTCGGTTAAAGAATCAAGACATTTTTAGAAATAGAATTAGGAATGTCTGACTCCATCTGTTGTCCTACCTTGGGGAATCAGCAGGAGGAAGCAGCTCCAGAAAGTTATGAAGGGACAAGAGCCCTCCTCCTGCCGGATTCCGGTAACGACTATTGCAGATGTCATCTGAGGATGACCAGCGGGGCAGCATGGAACTTGGAGGCCCATGACCCCAGAAGTCTTTGTCATCATGGGAGTGTCTTCGATTAGCTGGGACCTAGAGGTAAAATAAAAAAGTGGAACATGATCAGAGGCCACAGTTTGAACCAAACGTATTTATTCAGTGTGTACTTGACCAGAGGGTACAGGATGAGAAAAGATTCCTCACTCAGTAAAATTACAATGTGTGGAAAGAGCTCCACAAAACAGAATATCTACTCAATCATGTATTTTGATCTAGTAATACTTATTTAAGGCAAGCAATGTGAAAAAACATAAAACCGAAACCCTTAGGAAAATTATGACACAGATTAATGTACTGTGCTACACTATGACTGTGAAGGGAAATCTTAATCCCAGAATTACTATGAGGTCCTCTTGAGCAAGGATGTAAATTGAACTTAAACAGTGAGAATCGGAGATCGGCAATTGCTACTGTCTGATTATATGCGCTACTTCAAACTCACACGTATTTTTCTAGCCAGCAAAACCCCATGGCAAATTCTAATAGAAATCCGTTAGATGTTTCATCACATTTTCACCGCTTTTGTAATCACATTTTCTGCTGGAAGCAGTTCTAATGACAGGCAAAATTAGATTAGATTGCTCAAAACTCTCTATTTTCATGCTGTTCATTAAATTCTGACAAATGAATGATCATGTTTCCCAAAATCTCTGTATAATATACCACCTCTAGTAATAATGCTATAAATGTTTGTAATATACCACATAAATAATAATATGAATTCTGCCTTAGGCATCAACATTTAAAGGATGCCTTAGAATTATGGCCAGAAGAAGCCTGTGGAAATAAGCACTGCATTGCTTTAGAACATGAAGTCATAAAAACATTACAATTCATTCAAGGGCATCACCAAAGTGTGGGCTATGGGACAATGTGTTCCTGTCTCAGAAGGCTATTGATAGGACTGCAGTGGTATGCAGGGGCTGTGGTAATGTGGCTGTGACACCATACAGCCTACTGATTCAGTCACCATGCCTAACTCACTGCAGGTCACTTACCCTGCTTGTGCTCCCCCCACCTATAAACATAGTTTATGCTCTATATTTCTGTTAAAATATAGCAAATAGCATTACAAAAAGCAATATTAAAAAATGGTTGCTTGTTTGTATACTTATCAGATGTGCTGTTTGATAATATTGTTATTACCAGTTGATGACATGGGGGATTGAAGCCAAATGTTTTTTCATTGTTTCATTATAATCAAATAACCGTTTTTTATTATTATTTTATTATGCATATTATTATATAGAATGCATGTACATTTCAAGCAAAACAGATGGTATGGAAGCATAGACACTGTGCATTTTTGTCATTGATTTAGATCTATTATGTCTGTCCTTCTGTCCATCATCATGTCTCTCTCTATCTTCATTTATCTATTTTTCAATTGCAGTCATCAATCTATCCACAATATGTGTCTGTTTATGTATTTTTCTAAATCTGTGAATGTATCTGGCACGTACACTTGTCCATAAGTATATCTATCTTACCACCTGTTTGTCAGACTATCAATAAAGTAAGTCGGTGCATCCATCTAAGAGTACTTATGTTCAGTGCACTCTCATCCCAGTCCAGTGCATTTTGTTACATTAATTTACTATGGATTCCTCAAGCCAGAACTGCTCAAGTGGATCAGAAAAGACACTCATTTAATGACTAAAGGTTGAAAGGGTACTAAGTAAAAATCGACTTAAGCTGAAGAAAAACTATGTAGACAAAAATGTACTTATTTAAATGTATCTTACACGAAAACAACTGTAGTAAAAGTAAATAAATTGGCTTGGAAAAATGATTCACGTAAAAGTACAATTTAATGAAATAGTAAATACTAGCCAAAGCCTGCCGTAGCATATGGCGGTGTAAGAATAGGAACGGAAAACGGTGAGAAAGGAATTCAGTATAACAAAGGCTTAGGAAACCACCGTCGCAGTATAATGAAAATAGCAAGGAGCAAAACCAATGCCAATGGTCGATAGAGTACCTTCCTGTAGCAGGCTATGGCAAACATAGACATATATAGATAGAAGCCGCATTTACTGTGTTGCCCAGTCGACATGATAAATCAGCGCGTCCGCCCTATTGCGAGTGGTAAAAGTGCCATTTAAACTAATACAGGTAGACGTGGCAACCAGGTTTTCTGATGAAAAAACAATAACATTTTAAACAGTATCGTTTACATACAACAGATTTTGGCGAATCGTTTACATGCTATTATTTATATCCATTTATACACTAAATACGTGCGTATCCCATGGTCTTAGAGTTGGTGGGAGGGGCTCTGTGAGTTGGTGGGCGTGGCTCTCTGTCTTGCTTGCCCTTAGTTAGAGTTGGCGGGTGGGGCTCTGTGTCTTGCGTGCGGTGTAAAGTCAACGTGGCTCAGAGGTGTATGTGGACTTTTGCACAGACGAAAGTGACTGAGGCTGTGTTTGGTGAGTTGTTGCGTGTCTCGAGAGCGACGCTAGACTCAGGAGGAAGGTTACAGTTGGCATGGGTGGCTCTGTCGTGCGTATCCCATGAGGCGGTAGGAGGGTTAGAGTTGGTGGGCGGGGCTCTGTCTTGCTTGCGCTCACTGTCTTGCGTGCCCTCAGTGTCTTGCTTGTGCTCAGTGTCTTGCGTGCCCTTAGTGAATTATATATATAGATAGATGGCTAGATATCCATGATGTGCAATAGGAAGTATAAGCAGAATATACATAGCAATAAACTAGGTTTTTATTTATCAAAAGACATATATGCACACTTAGATAAAGAAATGGTGTACTATCCTTTATATGGAAATGACATTTCAAACAAACTTATCTGCTGTGGTGGGCTGGGATGCCTAGTTCTTTAAAAGTGCCCGGGATTTGTTCCTGCCTTGAGCCCTGTGTTGGCTGGGATTGGCTCCAGCAAACCCCCATGACCCTGTGTTAGGCTATAACGGGTTGGAAAATTACTTACTGACTGACTGACAAATTAATTTGTGCTTTTTCATGAAATACAAAACATTTTGTAAGAAAGTCTAAAGTACACAGCAGCCTTATTAATTTCAAATTGCAACTATTATTGTACACTTGCAAACTGTGCCCATTTTTATTGCAAAGCACACTGTACTCCCCTCCAATCTAATGAGGTTTAAAGTTATGGAAACGGACCGCGTATGTTTATTGCTAGAAGTACACAATAGTAATTAAAATAGGAATTCAGAACGGCTGCAAATTTCTCTTTTAGATTATGTTAAAAAAAATGTCTCATGAGCATAAACTCAATAGAAAACCTTACATGCAAAACAGCAACAGTCACTGGACCCTTCATCAACAACAAAGTACCTCTTACTCTCAGAAGAGCTGAATATATTAAAACAAGTCAACATGTTTTTATTATTAGATCCTAATTGCAATTTGAAATCAATAATAAGGCTGCTACATTATTTAGATTGTTTTAAAAAAAATCGTTGACCCCACTCATCCCAGCCTATTACACTGAATCAACTTGGATATTTCAAATACTAAAACATTCAAAAAATGATACTATGGCAATGAATGCATTGTATGCAAGTAATCAGCATCTTCTTTATATATCCGCTGACAATGTAGTCTGTAGTTATCATTATATATATAATTTGAGACAGCAAAGACTTCAGTGGAGAGAAAAGCTTACTGTTTTCCAAATAAAGTGCAGTAGCAGACAAAAGGCTTTTGAATCATGTTGACATTAGGCAATTAAATTGTGCATAGAACCAGCATATAGAAGCAAATTTTAAAACTCCAGCCAGAGTTAATATGTTATCTCTAAATAGCAAAGCAGAACACCAATGCAAAACCTACACCCTTAAATACATGAGTGTGGAAAAAGGAAAAAAAAAACACATAGGTACAAGTAGGTGTATGTGGGATCATTGGGAGATAAGCAGAAATACTTATATTTTGTCAACCGTTGCTTAATTGAAATATTTGCTTAGACAAATACTGCATACGTGTATTTAATTTAACATTGAAAGAGTTTTTTGTTTTTTTGCTAATACCTACATGTAACCAGTTCTTAGGTGTTGCCTGCACCAAAATGGCAGGTGCTATATGCTCTTATTATTAACATTCTTAGTGTGGAGCTTTTTGCTGTAATCTTCCTCAAATGGTGAAACCAATAATTTTGCAAGCACCTATATTCTTACACAGAAACTTTCTGCTAAACATTCCAAACTTACTAATGCACACTATGCACATTTAGGAAATGATGTATGTGCTAAATGAACTTCACTTCATTATTACGCACTGAAAGGGGACATCTTTTTAAAAGTGATGCCGCCTGTTATCCTAGCTTATTCTTTTGGACAACTGGGCATTGTTTTGAAATTTACTGTAGTATTTTTCAGTACAGTTAACAATGATTTGTATCATTTATGCTACATTTTAACTCCGGTCCTGGAGGGCCACCGTGGCTACAGGTTTTCATTCAAACCCCGTTTTTAATGAGTGTCCTGTTTGTGCTGCTAATTAACTTCTTGTGAATTAATTTTAATTGAAATGCTTTTTTAAGATTTGTTCCCCTGAATTTCTTCATTGTTCCTCTGAATTGCTTCATTTCTTTCCTTAAATGGCACCCAAACAGAAATGAAATGTGAAGTGAGTGAGCTAAGAGAAGACCCACTAAGTCAGGGCCTCAAACGCCAACCAATTTCACTCCAACCAGCTGCTTAATGAGGTACTGATTCTTGTCGTTAATTAAACCCGTTCTTTAATCCTTTGGCTTGTTGCTGCTCTTGTGGTGCATTAGCAGACATTTCTGAAATTGTTGATTTTCTCTTTCTAAGAGCACTGTTCAAATGTTTTGGGGACCTGAGCAGATCAACATTCCCGAGACCTTCATCGTTCTTTATTTTCAGATATTGTATGATGGACACCAGTTGTCTTGGCTCATTTTGTATCTCATTATTGTTTGGCTGCTAATTAAGGACAAAGAAACAATTAAGGTGTCTGAGTCCTCAAAAGCAAGTCAATTAAAGTTAGTTCAAAAGAAGTTAATTAGCAGCAGAAACAGGACAATAATTAAGAAAAGGGGTTAGAATGAAAACCTGCAGCCACGGTGGTCCTCCAGGACTGGAGTTGGCGACCCCTGTTTTAAACACCCTGCTAGACCAGATTACTTTTGTGGGTTTTGCAAATTTGAGGAAGAATTGTATGCTGCATAATAAAGCTCTTTTGATGTATGTCATTGAGGCTGGATAGCTCTTCATTAAATATGTGTATAGAACCATCCCTACTGCCACTGCACAGAGACCTTTCTACTGCATCATCCATTGCACATGTCCATGCACAGCAAAAACATAAAATCACTACAGACCTGATTTAAGGGGGGAGCGTCTGCACACACTCAGCTCTTAGCCAGTACACAGGAGCATTGCACCATGCTCTGCTGACATGCATCTTCTTACTCAGCAAACGAAAAAACTGCACAGCTGCTACATTATTTACTAAAATATCTAGCACTTCCAGATCATGAGTTATGACCCCCAAAATTTTTGCTTTTAATTTTAACTGCTCAGTGTGGAACTCTGAATTTTGAACACACCAAATCAATTGTATTTCGTAATGAACCACCTTGAAAATTATAATGAGGGTTTGTTACAAAATAAACATACTTTTCAAAGACTAAAAATGTTTCCATTTAAAATACTTAAAAATTACAGTGTTCTAAAGTACTGCAACGAAAGTCAATGTAATTCATTACATTTCACCACATCTACTGAGTGTGATTTTGTTCTCCTAATTACTGTAGCGTCTTTTTTTTATTATGCATGTTTTTGATAATGACACGAGCAAACGTTTTATAAATTAGTGTCTTTTTTAATGTTGCATGTTTTTGATAAGTAATTGCATATATTTTAACAGTCTCAATTTATACTGTGTCAGTAGATTCTAATGTGATTTAAGTGTGAGAAACTATTGAATTGAGAACTGTGGGAGAAATAAAGAGTGCTTGGCTCTAGATGTTAGCCCGGATAATAAAACCTGAACTACGACTATCCACTCTATCTGCCCCTTTTTTATTTGGTGGACTGGTGGGTAGCTGTCTTAACACGAGATACCAAAATTAGTAGCATGGCATATGGATCAAGATGAAACACATGTTAAAGAATGTGATTACCTAGAAAACATTGTCTTCAAGTCTGAAATGAACTGAAATCCATATTACAACTCTTGTTATTTAATTTATACTCATTTTTGATCCTGAGCAAGTCATTTAACCTGACAATATATCATTTGTACATAATGCACTTAATAAAGGCCACTTAACTTAAACATGATATTGCAGAAAATAAAAGTTGTTGATCTGCATTTCAGCCATCATTTATTACTTTAGATCAGGGGTGGGCAAAGTCATTCCTGGAGGGCCACAGTGGCTGCAGGTTTTTGTTCCATCCCAGTTACTTAATCAGAAGCACTTATTGCTCAAGTAACACTTTTTCATTTTAGTTGTCTTGCTCATTAAGATTTTGAACGCTTATTGCCTATTTTAGTCTTAAACAGCTGTATTCTTGGTTTTTAATTGCTCCTTATTAGCAATAAGATGCAAATGACAAAAGAAACTAGCATGTCTCCATTTAACTTGTTTCCATTTACACCTGTGTGTATTTAATGTGCACTATTTGGTTTAATTAAATACTTAGAAGGAAAGTGAAGAGAAAAAAGCGAAGGGCTAATAATTAATCCTCAATTTTACAATTGGAATAATTTGAACAATATCCTTAGAAAGAAAAAAAATCTAGGTATGAGAATGACCTGACGTGGCAGATTTAAAGCATTAACAAGTCATGAAATTAAATTATTGGCAAAATTAAATTAAGCAACTGGGTTGGAACAAAAACCTGCAGCCACTGCGGCCCTCCAGGACTGACTTTGCCCTCCCCTGCTTTAGATAGATAAATAGATAGATAGATAGATGGTGGTACAGATCTAATTATGTAGATCCAGATCATCTGGATGACTTTGATTTATGCGGAGATGATTCCAGTTCGGCACAAAGACAATTCTTCATGTCGTCAGTTCACACACTTATCGATGGTCCGGGATTTTTCAGGTGATTTTCTATGTAATAAACTTAATAAGTTATAGGGTAATGAAAATTGCATAATTAGATCTGGACCACCCTATAGAATGTGTGGTATGTGGCCGGCTTGTCATCCCGGCCAATACCCCCAGGCCGCCAGATGGAGCCCTCCCTGCAGTATGGAGGTGCCCCTAAGGCCAGCAGGGAGTCATGGACTTTGTAGTTTTTATCCTCAGCCCTACTAAAGTAATCGTTTGGACTTTTACCTGGTGTCTGGAGTCGTGGACAGGGGTTCAAGGGAGCGATAGCGCCCCCAATCTGTCACAATAGATAGATAGATACTTTATTAATCCCAAGAGGAAAGTCACATTATGAAAATGCCTGATGAGTTACCAATAAAATCTAAAATACAAAGAACGACAGGCATGTTCAATCCATTCTCTACTCTGATTGAAACGGCTCATTTGTGTACAAAGAGACACAAAAAATAAAGTTAGCATGTTTACAATATCATCATTGTCCAGTAAGGTCATGGTCAGGGATACCATGGTGTGCATAAATTAAGCTAATAAAACTAAGTCTTCCTTTCTTAAAATGCCAGCAAAATAGATCAAGCTTTTGCTTAAGTGGTTCTCAAAAATAGTGTAAGAAATAGCCCTAATGATGAATAAGCTATTGCATGGTGATTTCCTTAAAGGACTAGGCAGACAGTTTTACAATATAGGAATTTCATTGACATGGATTTAAAGCTTCAGCGTCTAAGGAGAAATTGAAAGTTTAATAATAGTAGGCACTGAACAAAAATACCAAGAAAACAGCATCTTAAAGCAATGAGTCAACAGTAAGTGCTGTCAGCGTCACAGAGCTAAAAAGTGTGTTAGTCACAGAGTGCCTGGCCGTACAGTGCTGGTACCTGCTAAATGTACAAACTAGCACAATGAATTGTCTAGCTCTCTGTCTGCATCGATCAGTTCAAAACAAACAGATGTCCATATGAAAAGATAAAGGTATGTTGCAGATAATTTTATAAGACCAATGACAGTTCTACCTTGTGGGATGTGATATTTTAAATTAAACATGTTATCTCTCCATACTGCCTCGATACTTAAAGTGCTGAATAAAAAATAGCTAAAATAGAGTTTTACGCTGATTGGTGTGTCCATTGCAAATGATACTACTCTAGGGAATGTTGAAAGTATAATTAAAAAAAGACCTAAACAACAAAATCTGGAACATATGTGGTACTAATTTCAGAATGCTGCTTGTGTTTATAGAGCAGTTGCTAATGGGAAGCTGAAATTAGTAACAGCAGCAGCCAGCACAAAGAAAAACCCACACATAAAAACAATGATATCACATTGAGTAGTCTGCAATATGACATTTTACAGTAATTTATAACACATTTATATGGAAGTAGGCAGGTAAAAAGTCACAGGGTTTACATTAAAACACCATTTACGCGGCACATGCCTTTTCACAATAGCCAGTATCCACTCAATGATCAAAGAATTGGTGATAAATGTAAGAAAAATCATTAACAAGATCATAAGAATCTTTTAGTTAATCTGTGATTAATGCAGTGCTGCCATTTTGAAGTATATGAAGGACAACTAAATGAAAAAAAGAAAATACTGAGTATCTACATTATAAGGACCACTTGCACCTTCTCTGTGACTGTTTTCTTAGTGACAGCACAGTATGTGTAGACTATCCTACTGGAAGTAGTCTGTTACGTCTCAATGGATCAATTATATGTTCAGTTCAGAGGAAGAAATAAAATAACACAAGATTTAAATGGTTTTGTACTAATCATGGTGGTGGTTACCAGCTGCACTGGAATGAGTGTACAGCATTACACACAAGCACTATCTTGTCTGGGTTATTCCCCAGTGACATTGCCATATGCATATGATGGACAAGGGCCTCACCAAAAAAACTTCCAGCCAATAACAGTTCTGGTGGTGTGGTGTGAAAGAGACAGTTGACAAAAGGATTCAACAGAGGCTGACATGACTTGTGCAGAGTGAAAAAACAAACAACAGCTATTTATTTAATGACTATTATTATTTAATCAGCTCATCTGAGTTCCACTACTCTCAGCAAAAAAAAAAAAAAGGTGAGGCCATTGCACATGGACAGTGAACTCAAAACATGTCACGTATTTTGATAAAAGTAAATCACTTAGCTGAAAAAATTAACATAAGTTAACATAACATAAGTTATCTCCTAAGATATGGTTAACCATATCTCCTAAGTGTTTTTCAGACTTTTCCCATATATACTACCTTTTTTTAAAAGGACTAGACTAAGTTGTAACATTGTTCATTTGGAATTTAAAAAGTCCTTGCATTAAAAAAACTACAGATACCTAAAGAAGAAGAAGGCATAACTTTGTATTAAATGCACTGGGCTGCAGACACACTGTATCAAGTCAAGTTGGGGAGCATGCACTGATACAGTGCATTGCTGCACCTGCCACGTGACAAAACAGCTCAGGATCCTGGTTGTCAACCCCCAAGGCAGACACATGGTCCAGTCCCACCCTCCAGAAATAACCCTCTATCTACGGCAGCCGGGCGTTACGTGGGTGACACCTTGGCCTGGTCCAGCCACTCGGGTCCCCAACAATGAGGATCCTACGAGCTGGATCTCCCTCAGGGAATCGCGTCACATTGCGGTAGTGCCGTAACTGACGCTCTCTCACAATGCAGGTAACGTGCCTCATTCGGGACTCCATGAGCAACCGCTCATTCGATACAAAGTCAAACCAACGGTAGCCAAGGATTTTCCGGAGAGACACAGTACCAAAGGAGTCCAGTCTTCATCTGTGGTCACTGGATAGCATCAATGTCTCGCAACCATGTAGCAAGACAGGAAGCACCAGAGCTCTAAAGACTTGGACCTTCTTCCTTTTGCATAGATATCGGGAGTGCCACACACCCCTTTCCTGTAAGTACACTAATATTTTGGTAAGGGGACAGAAGTCAGTGGTACAAAATTCTCTCTGTTTCCTTTGCTATTTGCTCCAATCATTTCCAAGTATAGTTAGTTTACAATCATCAACCCTTTGGACCATCATTCACTTAAGATATGGTATCACTGTAGAACATATTTAAAGAAAAGGCTGCTTTTATGAGCTGCACCCATGTTTAATAGCCTTCTATCAGCCTTCTTTAACCTATTCAGTATTCCACTTCACTCACTTCACTGGGTATTCAGTCCTTAAAGGATCTTTATATGGACAACACATATTTGATTGTTGAATTGCTAATTTCCCAAAAACACATTATTTCTTTCCATATTCAGGATATATATTTTATGAAAAATAATATGCCTAATTGTCCCCACCTTCTTCCAGTTTCTGCTTCTGAAGCAGTAGTGGCTGGGTTTTATGAAGATACCGGGAGTGTTTTGTGATATTATCAACAAATATTAAGGAATTTATGACTAATGATTTATATCACAGACAATGATGGGAAAAAGATCTTTCAGTTAGAATTTCAGATAAAGATTGGGACTCAGCTATTCATAAAATATACCCCTCTTCAATTTATGCAAAGCATGCTATTAATTCACCAAAAATTGTATATTGTGCACACATAACTGACTCAAAACTGTTGTAAGTGCAGGCGTGGGTTTGACTGGCTTTCCAACTGGTTTTGAGGAAAATGTCCTACCTGGCCAGGAGGCCATAATGGAGGGAGCACAAGAATAGAGGCATAACTCGGCTGGGAAGATCGTACATTTCTACCTCATTCAGAAGGAACAATTAATGAATGGGCAATATGTCCCCCAGAATGACAGGTGGCTTCGCTCCTCTGACTGGGTCCTGATTTGGACACCCACAGGGTTGTCTGGGATTTGTAGTATGGAAGGGTAACCCTGTCGGGGTCCTTGGGTGCCACCAGGTGGTGTTGTTGGGAGAGGACCTCCCTGTTATAGGCAACATCTGTGTGACCAGGAAATGCTTCTGTCATGCAATCCTGCAGCACCAGAAGTGCTTCCAGTGCAAAATAAAAGGAGGCATCTCACCTCACTCAGGGAATTGGAGTTGGGTGGAAGCACAAAGCTCACCTGGAGCAGTGGAAGGAGACTGTAAAAGAGAATGGGAAGAACACAAGTGTTGTGTTACGTTCAAAGCCTTTTATAAGGTACTTTATTGTAATTAAACTTGTATTTGAGCCTGGGATATGTTTCGTGCTGGTTGTGTCTGGAGTTTGTGGTGTTGCAAAGCCACCTACTGGTCACTCTGTCTATGCAGGACACTTCACTCAGATCATTTCAATTTAAAACGTTTTCCATATCTATCGGGAAGCCTTTGAATCAAAATCACTCCTAACCTTGTAAAAGCAAAATCTGGAGCAACACCATCTACAGTGGTGTTTTTGGCATGGTATTTTTGGTATATCTGTGCAGACCTCTCTAATGTTCACATTAACTTACTTAACTAATATCTATCCATCTTTTGCTAAAGACTGTAGAACCATGAAAGTTCACATGCCTTTTACATCACAAAAAAATCAATCAAACAATGGAATGCTAGTGCCTGGTCTGTCTCTATTCACATCACATAAGTGTGATATCCTGTGACATCATCATCTTATCACAAAATACAGCCATATAGACTTAAACACTAAGTAAAGTGAAAGTCTGCTAGTCAGGAAAGTATATTAGCTAAAGGCAGACAAAATTGAAACAGCAACACCTAAAGTTTACTATAAAATGGTTCTGAGATAAAAAAAAAGTCTAGACACAATAACTTAGAAAGAATATGCAGACTGCATACTCCACAGTACTAGAACTGAATGCTACATGTCCAGTAGCAGCACTAACTATGGTGTAGGTATAAGTTTGCTGGTCAGCATGAGGCCAGCAAACAAGTAAAAGAATGATCTTCTACATACATACCTGTTCTTTCTGAACCAGAATTATGCACTTCTTTGAAACACGCACAAAAATACTACTGGCTTCTTTTCCAAAAAATGAAAGGAGCACATGCAGACTTCCTTGGTGATTTTTTCAAAATAAATGCAGTACTCCTTAGTGGTGGGTGAAAATGAAGATGCAGTATAATGTCTTGTGAATGATGAATTCCTAATATCAATCTCTTTTTTTTCAAATTACTGTGACCATGTTTAAGGGAGTAAATGATTTTGGACTGAGGACTTTGAAAGTTCAGGTTGGACATGCGCAAACACACCGAAGGGTTTAGAGAACATCGTAAGACCAACTGGTCGAGCCATTTAATTGGAAATAGACTTGTAGCACCTGACATGCACAGTTTTGCATACTACAAGAAGCAATGTTTTTCTAGATAAGTAATTACATTGAACATATGACAGAAAATATAAAACAGGGCTTTTCAGCAGGAGATTATTCCATGCCATAATGCAAGGAAAGCAGAATAGTTCAAGAAATGTGACATGCAGTGGCCACCCCATTACCAGATCTTAATTGATTCAAATATGTATGATATGACATGGAGTAAAAAATTGCTTATTCTAGATTAGGGACATGAGGAGCAGGAGCAGGAGACTGTTCTTGCAAGATTATGTGCATTGCACGAGACCAACCTACCATCTCTCCTACAGAAGAGAAAATGTTTATAGTAGCTAGGGTAAGCAATGGACTGAACATGGATACGTGCCCATGTATGTCTTTTTGGAAGCCAAGCCAAATTCATCATGTAACCTTTCATCTACTTATTCTAGTCATTCTTTTAGCATTCTAACCTACTATTGGGCTTTTGGAATAACAATTAATACTAAAGATTGAAAAAAAAAATCAAATACTGTGGTAAACTCTTGACAAACACTTAATAATTGAAAATTTTTTTTAGTATCAAATATAATATGTGCATTTTCAGAGAGATCATAAGCCCTACCTCACTTCTTGCAAAAGACTGACCAGCTCTCTGGCATACACCCCTCTATCCTAGTAGTGATTTGGACACATTGTCACATTGCTATGCTAGTCAAAAGAGCATACAAATATGTGTGTATATATATTTATGTATTTACTTGTTTGTGGTATTTATTTATTTAAAGAGCTTCTGTAAAAAGCCACATTTCCCTCTGGGTGCAGCTAAAGTTCTACATTATCGTATCTTGTCTTATCTTATCTTACAGATACACAACATAGTTCACAAACTTACCATGGACAAAAGGGTCCTAGCATACTATAATAAGGGTAAAGAAGACAGCATTATAAACAACACAAGGAAAACACCCACTCTGAAGCGTTAAAGATATCAAAAGTTAGGGTTGCTGCCTCGTAAAGAAACTCAGACTGTATTCAAAGCAATCACCCACATTCTGGAGTGCTTAACAAAGAAAATGCTTTTTGGCACAAGCTGATTAAATCTGCCTATCCATTAATCAGTTCATCAATTTTCTGGACTCCCAATTCCAAGCTAATAGCATAAAATGAATATGCTTATAACAAAGAATAAAATATTAAAAGTCATGTTGTTAATAGTCACATCAGCAGGACTGGTGCACTCACTACATCCGCTCCTTACCTGTAAATATTGCACTCTCTTTTGGGCCAGTGGGATTGGACTATTGAGGAAAGGCTTTCCTGCTCCTCGTTCTGAAGCAAAAAGCGTGGCTCGCTTTACATCTGCTGATCCAGTGACCACAGCAATGGAATCCAAGTCATCACGGGCACTATCTGTAATCACGTAAGGCAGATACAGCGGAATTTAATTTATTCACTTGTCAAGACAGGTTTTAATAAAGTATAACACAACACAGGCCACAGAGGGTCACAGTCAGTGCAGAATTTCCATTTTTGCCAGGCTAATTAGAGTCACCTATTGAACTCATCATTTAATTACACTTGTTCTTATCCGGTACTGAGTTCTGGTCAAAGAATTAAAAAAAAATAACAATAATTAGTCTGCTGCCATGTTTAGTGAACTTCTCTTTGCAAAAATGCACTCAGTCTTTTGGACAAGTCGGTTGCTACTGCTTTAAAATGAATGTGATGTTCAATTTCATTAGACAGGCATTAAACAAAAGTAAAAAGCCCAGCAAAGGAACTATATTATATCTATATGCTTCACATTATCCACTATTTAGATCCAAAATAATAGCAAAATACCAGTGAGCCTGCATCACAACTTCATTATTTTTAGTGGAGAAATAGGATAGCAAGGAGCCAGATGAGCAATGGAGTTCAGAAGAGTTAGCCTGTAATTGATTGATTAAATAAAAATTGTGAGCCACTGTGGTCTTTTGCAGATCACTACACTACAAGATAGAGAGATAAATCAAATAATGAAAATCTTAAACTTTATAAACAACCTAGGCAATCAAATTATTTGTGTAATAGGGCTCCTTTAATTACTTTGGGTTTTAAGATATGTGTGTATGTCTAATTATTTAAATAATTAGCTTGATTAATAATAATAATTCATTACATTTATATAGCACTTTTCTCAGTACTCAAAGCGCTATCCACACAGGGAGGAACCAAACCCACAATCTTCCACAGTCTCCTTACTGCAAAGCAGCAGCACTACCACTGCACCACCATATACATAATATATATAATATAATATATAATTAATATTTAGATAACTCCTTAAAATAAATGAATTCCAGTTATTGAAACGAAGATGCACAAGTAAATTGAAATCCCAAAGACTTTACTGTGATTGTGAACCTGAGGTAAGTACAAATCTGCAGCAAAACTTTAACTAACAGTCTACCATTGTTGTCAGTTCATTTGTCTCAGTACAGTGCTGTGTCAGTTTTTTTCTGGAGCCAGAAGCCTTCTCTTTAAAACATTATAAATCTTACATTATTGCCATATGAAACTTATTTTATTTAGCTTCATGTAGAGCTGTTGAACAATATACAAATATTCCAACAATGTTCATGGCACTACCTGAGTGGTCCAGCAAGGGGATTCCAAGACCCAGATGCTGTAGGTGAGTATGCAGTTTGAATGATCCCAGCCTGCAGCCATAATAGAGCCATTACTCAGGTGTCTGATCTGTTATTGTGTCCAAATGACATGAAGCCATCAGGGACATAGCTTTTATGAAGTATAAATTAATCCTATTAAGCTGCCTTGAAAGACCTTAATGTGAACAAGCCTATAGTCAGCATGATCATGATAGGACTAGTAAAATGTAATAGTCTATCAAATGCGGGCCAAAGAACTGTAGCTCAGATTAAATGTAAGTGAGAAATAAAGTATATCAAATTTCAGATAAAGGTGGACACTAGAGCTATAGGTAATCTAAGAGTATTATAAAACTTTTTTTTATTATTATTAAGTGTTAACTTATATTTTGGATAACATATATTTAACTATTGCTGAAGTGTTTAGTTGTTAGGTTAATTTGCAGGTATTCTCTTTTCTTATTTACTAGAAAGAACAAAACTTTCCTAAAGCAAAAGGGACTTAATGGAAGTAGGCTGACAGGAACAATGAAAGATAGCTGCTCATTTACCTATTGTACTGTGAATCTATAGGCTTATTGTTTTCATAAACAAATTGTATAACAACAACAACGATAATAAATTTAGACAAGATATGTTGTTTCCTACTTGCCTTATGTATAGTGTATGATATATTAGTTATGATATGCAGGGTAATTCTGTTTATATATTAAGGTGTAGCATTCAGTAAACAAAATCAATAATTAGCATGACAGTGCGGTTTGTTTAATTAGTTATGGAGACATGGTTTATTTGGTTATATTTGCATATTTTAGATATTGAGATTTGGTTGGCATTTAACCACAGATATAAAACTATTTTAGACTGTGCTAGAAATATGAAATGTTCCATGAACTGTGAAACAAGGTCTCTTTGAAAGGCAGATATTTAGTAACACATTTTAAAGCAAAATACAGCTGAAGGTCAAACGTAACAAATTTTTTTTATAACTAAAAACTTGTGAAAATATTCAAGATATAGAAAGAAGGAGGGAAAATAAGGTGTTTATTTTGAATTGTATAATTATATAGGGGGGTGGGTTGGAAGCATTGCGGCACCCACCACATGACAAGCCACCTGTATTGGGACAGGTTTGAATGGAACAATGTGAGCTTTTTTTTTTTTCTTTATCTGGAGTGCCAATCCTACCACCAACCTCCAAGTTTTCCCTGTAAGTTGGAGGACCTGCTTGCAGGGCTGGATGCAGATTAGCGGCATACCCAGGACGAAGCAATTGAAGGATAAGGGCCTTGCTCAAGGGCCTAATGGAGTAGAGTCACTTCTGAAGTTTATGGGATTCGAACCTCCCGAATGCTAGTGCAGATCCCTAGCCTCAGAGCCACCACTTTGCACTATATATGGGGTCATTCTTATAAAATATTATTTGAATAAGATGAGGATAAGAGATGCCTGAACATGCTGTTTGCTTGCTGGATGTCAGTCTACCATACTGGTTTAACATCTGAGTGCTGTCTTGTTGGAATTCTGTGATCCTTCCAGGCTTTGGTGTTTTTCCCTGAACTAAGTCACTTGGACACAGCTGAAGAGGTTAACCCTCACCCACAAAAAAAAAAAAAAAATTGCTCATGACCTTGTTGTATCAGATACTCTTGTTCTAATGTGTGGCCTTCTAATGCCCAGCTCAGCAGCGATTGCTATTAAACTTTCTAGAATATATGCCCTGATGGGTTATGATCGACCATTCCCCCTGGAATTAGTCTGACTGTTGTATTGGCTTTCTATTTGCAGTTTTGGTATGTTTTCATCAGTCATTTGGAACAATCTTGCACTGTAAGTAGGGTTACTCAATAGGGCTAAAAGTCACTTGAAAAGGACACATCCTTATCCAAGATGACACATTCCTAAACATCCCTTTTGCTTTGATCTTATTCATTTCATTCTTAAATAATTCATTTTTTTGATCCTTGCCTGTTTTTTGACTATGACTTTAGTTTGTTTTCATGATTTGATTGCTGATCATTAGTCTTTCCAGACACAATCATTTTTTAGTACTTTTGACCATGTTTCTTCTCATGGTTATGAATTTAAAACCATACCCTTGCTAGTGCTTCTAGCAGAACACTGACAATTATCTGTGGATTAATGTTGACATTCAATAGAAACCAAATAAACTGAGTTATTTGTATCATCAATATATCTTTGTTAAACTATTGCATTAAATAACATTTTAATGTTCAAATCTCTGTGGTGGGCTGGCGCCCTGCCCGGGGTTTATTTCCTGCCTTGTGCCCTGTGTTGCCTGGGATTGGCTCCAGCAGACCCCCGTGACCCTGTCGTTAGGATATAGCGGGTTGGATAATCGATGGATGGATGTTCAAATCTAATTGATCCAGTTCAGGGTATATAGTAAAATATTAGTTATGTAATCAATTTTTTTTTTCATTCTGGTGGCACTCCTTTCACAGGGCATTCCCATTGGAGTCCTGGCATGTGAAATTTGGTCCATACCTCACAGATTTAAAGAAAATCAGATGGTTCAAGTGACAATGAATTGGGTTTCTGACTACGAGGGTACCTGCTGCACCATGCTCATTCCATTTGAGCCCCACTGTACTTTCACATATACTTATCCATTTCCATCCATCCATCCTCTTCCGCTTATCCGAGGTTGGGTCGCGGGGGCAGCTGCTTGAGCAGAGAGGCCCAGACTTCCCTCTCCCCGGCCACTTCTTCCAGCTCTTCCAGGAGAATCCCAAGGCGTTCCCAAGCCAGCCGGGAGACACAGTCCCTCCAGCGTGTCCTGGGTCTTCCCCGGGACCTCCTCCCGGTTGGATGTGCCCGGAACACCTCACCAGGGAGGTGTCCAGGAGGCATCCTAATCAGATGCCCGAGCCACCTCATCTGACTCCTCTCTATGCGGAGGAGCAGTGGCTCTACTCTGAGCCCCTCCCGGATGACTGAGCTTCTCATCCTATCTTTAAGGGAAAGCCCAGACACCCTGCGGAGGAAACTCATTTCAGCCGCTTGTATTCGCGATCTTGTTCTTTCGGTCACTACCCATAGCTCATGACCATAGGTGAGGGTAGGAACGTAGATTGACTGGTAAACTGAGAGCTTTGCCTTATGGCTCAGCTCCTTTTTCACCACGACTGAGTGATGCAGAGCCCGCATCACTGCAGACGCCGCACCGAACTGCCTGTCGATCTCACGCTCCATTCTTCCCTCACTCGTGAACAAGACCCCGAGATACTTGAGCTCCTCCACTTGGGGCAGGAGGGCACTATTCATCCATTTCCTATTTAGCCAAATGATTTAGATGAGGCATAACTTAACAAATGTTGTTATCCAGAAAAAAAATTGGGAGACTTGAAAATCCAACCATCCATCCATCTCGCTACACCCTAACTACACAGTCACAGGGGTCTGCTGGAGTCAATTCTAGCAAACACAGGGTGCAAGGCAGGAAACAAACCCCGGGCAGGGTGCCAGCACACACCAGAGACAAGTTACGATCGCCAATGCACCTAACCTGCATGTCTTTGGACTGTGGGAGGAAACCCATGCAGACATGGGGAGAACATGCAAACTCCATGCAGGGAGGACCCGGGAAGCGAACCTGGGTCTTCTTAGTGCGAGGCAGCAGCGCTACCAATGCACCACCCTCGAGACTTGAAAATGTATGAATGTAATCTTAAAAAAACATCAAAAATGAAATGAAAAAAATGATGTCATGATGCAGTTCAGTTTCGCCTTTCTGTTCCTGCTTTTGTACCCAATATTAAGAGGATAGAATATACATGTCATTTAATACAAAAGAGAGTGAATTTGGGAATTCATGAGGGATGTCCACATGGGGGAAAATGGTGTATCTGAAATCAAAACTTAAGTTGCCATCAGTCAGTCTTAACTGGTAAGTTGTGGTATTGAAAAACAAAAAGTAACGGTAACTGTAACTGTAACTGTAACTGTAGACTGCACCAACACATTTTCGAACACTGTGCGAAAATGTGGCGCATCTCTTAGTCGTCTCTGTGCCACCCCACTGTTATTAGACACTTCTGGTCTGCGGCGACCTCAACAATAATAAATTCTAGATTTCAATTGCTGGCTTGTTTCCCACATTCACATATTTACGTCATAAGGAGATGCAGCTTAGTCTAGAAAAAATATGTTGAAGAATTGTATCTTAATAAATGCTTAAACTCCCAGTTTGCCACAATAGGATTCATCTGTTTCCTCTTTATTCAGTATTTGAGATATTTGCTGAAAGATTTGAAAAAGGGCACATTTATAAAATTGTTATTAGGGGCTATTTTTGTTTAATTCTGATACTTAGATTATTTCTGGAAATAACAATTGAAAAAAAGTAACATTTTAAAGGTTGGTTACCTTTTTGAAAACATTTTTCCATTGCTATAGCAACCATGCCTAAGGATTTTTAAGGTATTAGCTGTAAAACAGGTGATCTCAAGATTGGTTCAGAGTCACAGCTAAAGTGCTTGCCTGCTACTATGTCATAATGAGAGTTAAAACAGTTATTTCTCTATGGGTGGTTTGCACTTCATAACTCAGAAATGGTTGCTAAAACATCTTTGTGTGATTGTAGACTAAGCTTCTCTGTTGGACTGTGACAGGAAAATGATATAGGAAATGCCATTGTACTTCATTTTGGATGAATTTTATCCAGAAATGGACATTCTGCTACATCAGCGGCTAGGAAACAATAAGTAATTTGCATCCTAGTGATATCATGAAAAAACTTGACAGGTCAGTTTAATCAAAGCTGGTATTATAAACAATGACATGTCCTGGATGACCAAGGAGAATGCAAATCCAAACCACACCTTAGAAAGGGTTGTTCCATCTGCTGTTGGTGGAAAATGGCAGTGGAAATGTAACATTAAGAATAAAGTGTCATAATGAGTTGTAGAAGAAACAGTGCTGCAACATCCTGGCAAGTTATGCTAAAAAACGTACTACACCACTTTGCTTGGGGGATGGCTTACCATTATCTGTTGTTTCATCCTGAGCCAGTGCCCTTAGACAGCGGTCCCATACTGGTCTAGCCTTTGGACGGTATCTCTCAGACCCCCACACTAAGATCGGAAGTGGTAATGTCTGAAGCAGTGAAGACCACAACAGCAACACTTCCCCACAGGCAGGGGTGCTGTAAGACTGTACAGACACACAAGAGAGCACCTAGGTATAAATACAAAAAAAAACAAAACATATATATATTAAAACCTCCTGATGAAGACAATGTTCCATTCAGACTTGTAAAATAAACCTCTGGTGCAAGGCACTATATTTAGCTGTGTATGTCTTTTTCTTGGCTTTTCTAACTATACTTAGTGTTGAATACTTTATAAATTCTTAGCTGGCTTGCAAGTTTCCTGTCCATTCAAAATCATATTCGAACTTTGACACTTTCTTCCGTCCATATGGGTTGAAATGCTTATGAATTTTAACCATGCTATACGAGCACCTGAAATCTTCTGGTGTCTTCCTGCAATTCCAGTTTCTTGTTAGGTGACTTGGGGTGATCATTCCTTAGTTTGTTTAGTAACATGTACTTAATTCTTAACATTCAGATAAATGTTAATGGCTCACCATTCATGAGCTGTGGTTTTACTTTGACAGTTAAAGCTTTTAGTGCTTCCATTTTATGTATTACACAATTAGTGATGTACAATACTGTATCCAGGTCTGTTATTAATTGCATATGCTATTTCATACATTTTATACATATACAGCACAGTGCAATCTGAAAGTGCTATCAAGACAAGGTGCCACTTGGTTTTAGTTGGACATACGAAACAATGCATTGGAATGTATTGGGAAGACAGGTGAATCAAAATAAATACGAGTACATAGACCACAGCAGAAGAGAAAGTAAATGACATGACAAGAGCAAGGATGGTTGTAGACAATTGTGAGAAGAGGCATACATTTAAGAGTTCCAGAAAAAAATATAAAAAAGGAAACAGTCAAGTGTGGGCATACTGTCTTCAATGCATTTATGCTTTATTTTTTCACATAATTTAGCTGCATTGTGTTTGTGAGATACTTAGTGATTTAAGAGGGTGAGGAAAACATAATTCCTGTTTTTCTCTTTGAAAGAGTACTTAGAAGGAACTAGGGGGGTCTGGCAGTAAATGGAAACCACCGATCGTCCACTCATTTGTGAAAAGCAAGTCATTATTTCAAATGATTTTGCAGCAGGTTGTTGACTCATACAGCACTATAGTACCTAATATGGCTGTTTTGTCAATAGCTTGCAGACTCCTTACAGGGACAAAATGCTATAGAAACAAATCGTAAACATAAAACTAAGAAAATGGCCTTTACAATCCGGTTTATGTCTTATAAATCTATTTAAAGACCTACATTTTTTAAGTCACATTAATGCTATCAAGAGTGTAGGTAGGAAGTATTTGCTTGAGAATTTATGGGTTGAATACAATAAAAAAAGGCCTGTCACAGGTAGTCCATTTTATATCTATATAGATAGGAAAAATATAAACTCATTATTGCTTAGAATAATTTAATTTGTTCCTTAGAGCTGATTATCACAAAATAAAACATTCTAGTGCTGTTATTTGAAAAATAAGAAATAGAAGAAAATATAGATTACATTTAGTTTATCTACTCTCTATATATAAAATCCTGAGCCTATAAGTGCAACGATTTTGTGTAACAATTTTATGTGACCTTTTTTGTCACGCTTTAAATCGGCTTATTTTAAAACCTACATATACAGTATATGTTTGGTATCATTCTTTTCTGAATTTATCAAACTTTAATGTGATGTTGTTAGATATTCATATTCTTATTCAGTTTTTAAATTATAAACTAAAAAATATCAAGAACTCATGTCCTACGAGACGAGACGTAACCAAGAGTGCCAAAAGATTTAACCATGCCCGGGGCCGGAAATAAAAGACAAACAGTAGGACAGCTGCTGTACCTTCTTTTAAATGTTCTAAGTGCCATGCGAGATGCAGATTACGCAGCATGGCAGCAGCAAGCCAGCAGCTGATCGAGCAAAGAGGAGGTAAAAAAAAACTGTATTTGTTTCCCATTGTATCAACATTTAAGAGGCGGTTTTGGAGGAGTGACTGCATCTCCTTGGGGTGCGTTCAGCCCCCCTCTTCACAACGCGAGCAGCAGACTGGCCGCAACTGGGGGTTGGGCGCTGAAGGTGCCTGGGGGGCTTGCCCCCTAGTAAAAAAATAAATATATATGCACATATCTATCTATACATCTTATCAATTTCAGTATTGTAAACTGAAGCCTATCCAGTAACTTCAGGCAAAATATGACCCTTCCCTATCACCATCAGTCTGTCACAGAATGTACCACATTAACTACCTTCACTCACACCAGAATATTTACTCATCAACCCACCATGCATACATTTTTTGAATGTTGAAAGAAACTAGTTTGGATAAAATAGATAGATAGATAGATAGATAGATAGATAGATAGATAGATAGATAGATAGATAGATAGATAGACAGATAAATAGATATGACTTTATGTCCTAAGGAGAAACTTACCGGTTACTAAAGCTAAAGAAATATAGAAACATTATAACAAACAACAACAACAACTCTCCTCAAAAACACATAAGAATTATAACAGAGTAACACTTGGTTAATGATAAGACTCTAGTCATAGTGAGACATTATAAATGTGGTTTGACATGGGTATAAGGCAGCCCTGGTAGTGTTTCTTGACACATTTCGGCTGAATATTTCATTGACTAAAAGTACTTGATTATAATGTGTGTCAAAGAGAGTATGTGCAGCATGTTCATAATGGCCTTACGTTGTGTCATCATTCTCTTCTTCGCTGCTTCCTCCGGTGAGTCCAGAGTTTATCTCTAATCTTTCTAATTAGTTTGTTGATTCAGTGAGCCTCTCTTAAAGTGATGTTACTAGCCCAGTATATTACAACATAGAAAAGTCATACTTGTCAACACAGAAAACATGTAAAGGATGTCACCACTCAAATTAAAAGAATGCAGTCTTTTAAAAAAATGTTCTGCCCTTTTATATATGTGTGTTACGGTTACTAGTTCAGTTCAACTTGTCATTATGTGAACCAAAATGTTTCTGTAGCAGTCTACCACCTTCATGTCCATTACTTGAATAGTAAAGGGGCATAGATGCTCTTTGTTGTGGTGAATATCAATAATCTGTTCCTTGGTTTTGCTGATGCTGATTGTATAAAGAAACATTGAATGTACATTGGACGACAGTTGAAAACTCTGCACAGATGGTGGCTGGGTTGTGAATTCAACTCCAGCCATGAGGCAGCTGTGCCTACAACTGTACAGCCCGGGCTGTGTGTTCCTGTATTTATATGTATATATAGAAATTTAAATTACTTGTGAAGTATAGGAAACCCCCTTGAATGACACTCACACATGACTTCAAAGTGCATAAGGACACAACATGAGGGATAGCAGTGTTAAATGCTTTAAAAAGGGACAGAGGTACCATCAATTAGTCTCTTAGTGGTCACAGGTGAATTGCCCCTCCTGGGAGCAACAAAAAACAGAAAATGTATGAGGTAAGCAGATCTGATGTATGACAATCAGAGAAACAGTAGCGGAGACTGGAGTGAGGGGTCATGTGGCTCAGCTGTTTAAGCATAACTAGGACAGTTCTATACTGTAATGTGATCAGGAGATGTCTAGAATAGTGCCACAAATGCATTAGTCAGGGTGGGGACTTTTATAAAGGACTAAATAAAGGAGTGCAGGTTTAATTAATTTTTAAAGTAGTAGTTTCATATTCAGGATGGCAAGGCAGTGCAGTTGTAAGTGCTGATGCGTTATGGATCCAATATCCTTGGTTTGAATTTCGCACCCAGATGTTGCTGTTGTGGAGTTTGCTTGTTTTTCTCTATGTCTGTTTGTCGTACAAAATTTCCTGAGTAAAGCTGGGTAATACAGCAAGCCTACATACAGTACAGGCCAAAAGTTTGGACACACCTCCTCATTCAATGTGTTTTCTTTATTTTCATGACCATTTACAGCACTCCATCACTCTCCTTCTTGGTCAAATAGCCCTTACACAGCCTGGAGGTGTGTTTGGGGTCATTGTCCTGTTGAAAAATAAATGATCGTCCAACTAACCTGACTTCTGCACAACACAACTGCTG
Organism: Polypterus bichir lapradei; assembly: GCA_026402145.1. Taxonomy (NCBI): domain Eukaryota; kingdom Metazoa; phylum Chordata; class Cladistia; order Polypteriformes; family Polypteridae; genus Polypterus; species Polypterus bichir. Next base: position 23,353,664 of record JANRMT010062804.1, read on the forward strand.
GTCCCAACCCCATTGATAAAGCAAGAAATTCCACTAAATAACCCTGATAAGGCACACCTGTGAAGTGAAAACCATTTCAGGTGACTACCTGTTGAAGCACATCGAGAGAATGCCAAGAGTGTGCAAAGCAGTAATCAGAGCAAAGGGTGGCTATTTTGAAGAAACTAGAATATAAAACATGTTTTCAGTTATTTCACCTTTTTTTGTTAAGTACATAACTCCACATGTGTTCATTCAAAGTTTTGATGCCTTCAGTCATGAAAATAAAGAAAACACATTGAATGAGGAGCTGTGTCCAAAGTTTTGGCCTGTACTGTATATAATACACATATGAGAAATTGCCTTCTGTCCAGGGCCAGTTTCTGTCTCACACTTGATACTACTGCTTCTAGTCACATACTTAGACATATTAAATTTACTCCCACTGTGCATGTTGTTATCATGGTGAAGCCTACATTGACAACATGCTGAGTTAAAAAGCCTAAGCCAGATAATCTCAAACAACATTCTGTAGGTACTTGTTAGGATTTTGCAGGGGTTGTGGCTTGTGGCCAATAAAGAGAAATAGCTACTCCATCATGAGCTGGCTCTGCTCCTGGATCAAGCAGTGCCTAATACACCGGGAGATGCCTAAAGGACTAACCTCACTCGTCATTCAGACCTCTGTAACTTGCCACTCTAGATTGTTAGAAGCAGTACTTCTACTCAGGGTCCCTGCATGTTATTGAACTCCTCATCTTGTCTTGGAATATCAGCCTAGCTATTTGTCCTATTGTTTTGGTCACTACCCAGACTTTGTGACCATAGTTAAAGATGAATATGGACACTGGTCATTAAACAAATTCTTTTATTAGGGGGACATAGCTTCTCCTCGTCCTTTACAATATAGTATAAGGTTAGAAAAACTGTATGACATGCAACAGTGATCTAGGACCCTCTCACTCTTTCAACAGTATAAAGGCTCTCTGCTAAATGTGTACTGGGGTAGGCACATTTACTTTCAGAAGCCCTTTCTGACCACAACCTGTTTTCGTTAACTTTTATGATGTGCAAGTAGGCCTTAACTCAGATGGCACAGCTATAAAGCTGACACTGACTTTTTGCCAAAACATGACCTCGTGCAAAACAATGCTTATGGATAACCTTGTTTCTAAAAAGATGTTTATTATAGATAATTCTCAGCTTCAGCACAGCACAATAATGATAACAAACTACCAATCAAACAGATCAGGCTCCTAATCATGCCCCTCCATCTATGTCCCACATTTCCTATGTGAGCATTAAATTATCCCATTAGGACTCATACATATCGCCTTTTTGAGGGCCAAATTTACACTGTCTAGATATCAGAAATATTCTGAATATTTGCTAGGTGCATACATGAAAACAACAATGAAGATGTTCCTTTCTCTAATACAGAGTTTCTTTGAGGTGAATGTTTGCAATCCAGCAATAATGCCAACAGTACAGAATTCAGCCACATGCTTGTGAGGATCCCAAGATTTGCCTGTTGCTTGTTCTGTGAGGAAACACTATTTCAGGGTACATTCCTGCACATTCACTCATAAAGAGTCTGTCTTTCTCACTCTGAGGTGCATAGTATAGTGCTGTTTATGCAATTCATATATTTAAACCAGGAAGTCCCTGCAGCTGTGATTCGGCAGCGCTAATATCTGTTCCACTATGCCCCCAACCACACATGTATACCACACATATAATCAAGTTACTATTTTTTTGTTTCTTAAACCTCCTGCTGTTGGTTAATCTCCATCTCCCTTGAGATCATCTAGGATAAAGTGGGAGTAGAGAGGAACAGAGGAAGTTACTGTATATGAAGCTTCAAACAAGAAAAGACAGTGATCCTTAAGCAGGCATCAAATTACCCCCTTCAGCTAACTTCAAAAACGGAATAATGAATACAATATATCAAAGCAACTCCATCTCTACACCAGAGTACGCACATTTACTGAAACTAGATACTGATGCTGTACTGTAGCAATTGATTTTGCCAGAGCAAAACAAACTGATTTGCATCTTTTGTAGATTGCTGATGAATACACTTCTGTTATACATGTATTCTTGGGTATAGTGTTACATTAGCTTAATAAAGAATAAATGTGGTAAAAATAACCTGTAAATCTAATATATGGAATGTGAAATGAGGAACAGATACCTTTTATGCATACATGCATCCGTATATAGAAAAAATTACAATGTGTAGCATCAGACTTTAAATTATCATCTGTTTGCTCTAGAAGTATGTTATATTATGGGTTTTTTTTCTATTAGAAGGGTTAAGATTTTTATAACCTGAAAAAAAAAATTTGAAAATATGGTTCCTGTTGATTGGGTCAATTCAGGTAAATGGTAAACCTGAATGTATAGATTTTATGCTAGTTAAATATTTTTCATCATAGTAGCTTAGTTAAGTGTGAGATCGTAAGTTTAGAAAAGTAATACTGTTAAGGAAAAAAATACATCATTTTTCTATTAACCAGCTCAAGAAATAATAAATGTAGTTTTCCATCCTTTTAGCTGATCTTTAACATAAGTTTAAATTGCTTCAACAAACTATACAAATTGGAGGTGCTCTTCAAACTCAAAATAACACAAAGGAGGCCTAAGTATAGAAAATGTTGTGTTTGCTTAAAAGAAACAATGAAGAGATTAAAATGGGGGAGAACACAAAGTACCAAAGCAGCAACAACCCAAGGGCATCTGTTTCCTTGCTACACGGGACTCTCTCTCTCTTTATTTCTGCATCTCTCTTACTTTCTTCCTCTTGACTTTGGCCTCTGCCACCCACTAGTGAGCATTTCACTGAAACTCTCCTCCCATCTCTAGAGTTAGTTTATGTTCTACCAAGGCCAGAAACACATTTTGGGGTTATGGGTGGCCCTACAGAATATTTGCTACAGATATACACTTGTCTGGAACTAACCATCTTACACAAGCCTTTAATTTCCCTTCGATGGCTGGGTGTCACCCAGGTAGGCCCTACGAGGTTTACTCTCTTAAATAGACAGCATGGTAACATACTGCATACATTCCCACATGGGACTGTGTCTCTTGCCATAAATCCATGATGTCTGACTTTCCTCCAAAGAGATCAATTGGTCACACAACAGATAGCAATAAAAATAATAGAGAGAGAAATACTATCTAGATAATTATCTGTGTCTTTTTAAATAAGATTTGTATACGTATCAGCCTATATCTTATTGTCTTTTGAGGGTAATTATTTAGCCAAAGAAATCTTTTGGTTTAAATCTGGTCATGTAATGAGATGCAAAAATATGTTTTCAAAAATGGTCTCTAGAGCATAATTAAAAGTAAAATACATATGCTGATATTAATATGCAAATTAATGAACAAGTTAATTCTCAAGAAAGCAAGGGCAAAATCTACTGAGAAAAAATCTGATATGAATGGTAAAACATCCATCCATTTTCCAACCCGCTGAATCCAAACACAGGGTCACGGGGGTCTGCTGGAGCCAATCCCAGGGCACAAGGTGGCAACCAATCCCAGGCAGGGTGCCAATCCACCGCAGGATACACACAAACACACCAAGCACACACTAGGGCCAATTTAGAATCGCCAATCCACCTAACCTGCATGTCTTTGGACTGTGGGAGGAAACCGACACATACACGTGGAGAACATACAAACTCCACGCAGGGAGGATCCAGGAAGCGAACCTGGGTCTCCTAATTGCGAGACAGCAGCGCTACCCACTGCACCACCGTGCTGCTGGTAAAACATCAAACTGCAAAAATATGTAAATGATAATCATATAAACCTTACCTTTTTAAAAATATAAATGAGTTATTCAGGCACAACAAATAATCTGTAAGGACAGGCTACAGAATTAATTTGTTGATAGTATTCTTTGAGTTTTCTACCACAAATGTTTCAACGTGGCAGTCATTTAGTTTAGTACGTTTATCATACATGGCTTCACTCAGTTGAATGGCTTACATATTAAGACATAACGAACAAGCACCTAGTCCTACCATGCCTTAAACTTAGATAAATCTAACCTCAGATGACAACCAAAACCTAAGAGATGTTGCCATAACATTCTTATACTACCTTAGTCCAATTCAGGGTTCCAGGGGTTTCATGTCATTTTTTTCAACCAAAATAAACTTATGAAGCTGTGTGTACAAAATATAATCTTTCTGCTTCCATATCTGGGTACTGCTTATCAAGTGTATTTGATTATTTGAAGATTAGTTGATGCTGCTACCTCTACATAAAAGTAGACACTTCAGCAATTCAGACTGAAGCATTCAGATTTGTGCGAACACCAAGCCAAAGACAAAATGCATCTGCAGTAATACAAAAGAAAGAAACGTTGCTGGGAATCAGTCTGGCAAGGCTTTAAGGCTGCCTCATAACAACTGGAAGTCTGTCATTCTACTCAGAGAAGGATTACTTACAAATGGAGAACATTCCACTGCTGGTCTTCCCTGGAATAGAATCCGAAAGATCAGACTGTATGATGTTCAGAGAAATCATAAGATACCCGCAGATAAACATAGGGTTCCAGAGACCCCCATCAACATTGTACAAGAAAATGCTACAATATATGAGTTTATAGTCTAAAAAACATTAAAAAAGGAAGCCTTTCATAAAGTGGTAGGCAGATCATAGTCACTTCTCGTACAAAATAACATGGTAGAGTGTCTTGGGTTTGCAGTGTTACATTTGAATGAATCACAAGTTAGCTGAAACAATCTTGTCTGGAAAAGTGTTGCCAAAGTGGAATTGTGTTGTCATTATGCAAAACACCATGTTTGTCAAAAGCAAGCATCATATAATCAAAAGAGCCTTGTATAAACCTTTAAACACAGTGTGGCGGGCCAGTATTTTGGGATTGGTATGCAGCAACAGGACTGGGATGTTTCACAGTCTTTGAGTCTACCATGAACTGCTCTTTATACTGGAGTATTCTAAAAGAGAACATAAAGCCGCTTATATTACACTATTGACAGGTAAAGCTTGGCTGAAATTGGACATTGATCCCAAATCACCCCACCAAATGTCAAAAAAAAGAATTGTGCTTTTGGAATGGCCAACTCAACATTCTGATCCAACTGAGATGCTGATGCAGGGTGTTATGAGTATAGTCCATAAATGAATGCACTCAAACACCAATGATATGAAGCAATATTGTAAAAGCGAGTGCAGCAAAATCCCTTTAATATGTTAGAGATTAAACATGATTACTTGAGGTTATTGTTGTTAAAAGTGGTGCTACTGAATCATGGGGAGGACTGACTTTTTCACACATGGCTCTTACTTACTTGTATAGACAGCTGCAATCCCAGCAATCACTGGGCACAAGGCAGTAACAACACCTGGACAGCTATATATCTAGTAATATAAAGCAATTTACAGTAATAAAAGATTGCATGGCTAGTGAGGTATAACCAGAAACAAAGATGACACAAGAAGGGGAAGGCCAGCATGGACCTCAGGGAGAAAGAGAGACAGATTTTTTGCATGTCACTGTGGGAACACAGGGTTGCTACTCTGCCACACTTGACAGAAAGAGGTCATGGCGTTAGGGAACTCAGCATATACTATTGATTCATGACTCTTTAAGAGGGAGGTTTTGCTTTGGTTTACCTGCTCCTTTGTTTATTTTTTTGTGTGTTTTCCCTATAATCATCCCTCCATTGTGTATATAAATGTGTATAAATTAACATTCTCAGCTTTTCAAAATGGAAGGTACAGCGATGGAATTGCTTCTCACAGCTCCAAGAAGCTGGTTTTGAATATCAGCCTCGTCACTATTTATGTGGAATTTCACACATTCTCCCATTGCCTACGTGATATTTACTTGGTTAATAGGCAGTATGAGGTGGGTGTAACAGAGCAAGATCCAGAAGACAGGACGATATGGAAAAAGATGATCTGCTGTGGCAACCCCTAACAGGAGCAGCCGAAAGAAGAAGAAGAAGTAAATGTGGGTGTGTGATTTGAAGTGAACAGTAATGCAATTGTTACTGCCTGGCACCCAGTGTTGTTGTAATTGACTCTGGCTATCTATGACCCTTAAAAATGGGTTAAACTTACCTTTGTACTTCTTTGGCTCTTTATTCAGCACTGGAGAATTGCCGAGGGATGGCAGATAGTGATTACACCTTCTCTATACTAGGATTAATTACGGCTTGCATTCTGTAAGCTATTTACTTTTTCTCATGTATTGGATAACCTATTTATTATGATCATACTCTACATATAAGAGCAGAGGCAATTCTAGAATATTAATGACATACAGTACTTATGAACTAGATGCAGGGGCGTCGAACTCCGGGCCTGGAGGGCCGCAGTGGCTGCAGGTTTTCATTCTAATCCTTTTCCTAATCAGTGACCAGTTTTCACTGCTAATTAACTCCATTTCCCTTAATTTTAATAGACCTGTTTTTAAGGATTCCGTCCTCTGAATTGATTCCTTTCTTCATTAAATGACAGCCAAACAGAAATGAGACGTGAAATGAGCCAACAGATAACCAGCTGAACTGGGATTTCAAACTCCAACCAATCTCTTAATGACAAGCCAATTCTTGCTGGTAATTTAACCCGTTATTTAATTCCACGGCTTGTTGCTGCTCTCATTCTGCCACAGCAGACATTTCCAAAGCTGTTGATTTTTTTCTGTTTTTTCTTTTCTAAGAACACCATCAAGATGGTTTGGTGACCTGAGAGATCAACCTTACCGAGACCTTCACCTTTCTTTATTTTCAGATATTGTGTGATGGACACAGATAAGCTGGTCATGTGGCAGCTCGTTTTGTGTTTCATTATTGTTTGGCTGCTAATTAAGGAAAAAGAGACAACTAAGGGTCCTGAGTCAAGATAATTAAAACTAAAGCAAAAGAAGTTAATTAGTAGCAAAAACTGGTCACTAATGAAGAAGATGGTTAGAATGAAAACCTGTAGCCACTACGGCCCTCCAGGACTGGAGTTTGACACCGTGATAGAGTGATAATGTTAAACATCCAGCTAAGTAACTGTGCAGGAGCAAGTCAAACATGTGGACTAATAAAGAACAATGCAGGGTAGACAAAGGCAGTGACAGTTTTGCTTTTCTTAAAAGACCATCTTATAGTGCAATTAGTATAAGTTATAGAATGTTCTGTCAGGGAACTGGCAGATAAACGTTTGAGCAAAAACCCAGAGATGCATTTGTTAAAAAAACAAAACAAAACAAAAAATCTCTATATATAATCTTAATTTGGATCTTGATCTTTGTTTGTCCGCGAATGAATTAGAAGAAGAAGCACTAGATGGCAGTAGAGAGACAGCAAAAACATAGGCATTGCATTAAGAATCTCCATCAGGCTTATACTACTGAATACTGTAGAACTCCATTCACACCTCAAAACACAGACATTCAAACTAAACAAATTGTTGTGCTTTAAATTAACTAAAGAGATCTTCACTTAGATCTTGATCTTTGTTTGTCCGCGAATTCCACGCATGCGTAGACCACCTTCCAGTTTAGTATGTTGTTGTTACTCACGGATGTCAACAATGTGTCGGAATAACGAAAGGGGTGGTGGACAGTGTTACGCTGGTTAACTCCTGAGGCCTGGTTAGAGAATGAGATTGCCGAAGATAAAAGGTACGTGCCTATGTAACATATGAATGAAAGAAAGGCAGTGGGTAAAATGAATGACAACGTAACGGCACGTTCCAGAAATTATTATTATTACGTTGTAGCCGGCGAGTGCTGCGCGTCTCACAGTTGTACCGTGCCTTGCTCACATGTCAGTGAAGTGATCCCTATTTATGCTTTAAAGAGCCTGGATACCTATGTTTTCCCCTTTTATAACCATTGCTCCGTGTATATTGCCTTACTCTTTGGATTGCCACAAAGCAACCTGCGAGATTGGAGAAAGGTTGGGAAGAGATCGTGAGAAGAAACGACAGCGTCGTGAAAACAAGACGGACTGTATACGGACAGAAGCAGAAATGCTCCTACACCACCACATAATTACGATTCAGACAGTGATTCCGAGTAGGTCGTTCCTATCACATCAATATCCAAGGGTTTTCTTTTGTAATTTTGTTTCCCTTATAAAAAATCATAATGCTGTGCGACGAAGGGCCCAGTTCACGACTGGCAGCCGCGTTTAAATAGGGAGCCCTTCACAGACAACTTTAACACGCGTAACGTAGTTGGGCGCACATGGCTAGTATATAAATATTAAGTGAAAGATATAAAGTGGAAAGGAAACTGAAGCCCAGTATGAGAGACAAAAATCCTGGTCACAAGAACAAGAAGGTCAAAACTGAAAGTACACGCTAGAAAAGAGCACAAAGATAAACTTTGAATACTCCAGTTATTTGGTATCCACAGATCTGATGAGGATTTGCACTCATAGCTGTCCTTTTATCCCGTCTCGTTGATTATGTATGGGTCCCGACATCAGAGGCCAAAGCTAAAAGAGGACCTAATGATGGAAATAAACACTGGTAGCCTTGTAGGACCCGAAATCAAACCAAGTCATGACACAGAATACAGAAGACAGCAATGAAAAATTCAAAGGAAATCAAAAGCTGTTACTCTGCTTCCAGACAGTAAAATAAAATAAATACACATGTTAACACATAACAACTTAAAGTAGGAATGTATTGAATGCATTTAATTTTTTAGAACGATGTGGGAAAATGTTTTATCTCTGATTTTTTCACTCTTAAATTAACCTTTTGGTGGGACTTGATTTTTCTGGGCTTCATTGATCCATTCGTGAAAACCATATTTCCTTAGGCTGCCTGCAAATACTGTAACCAATAATCTCTTTAGTGCTTAGTGAGCTAGTCAGTCAGAGACACGTACACGTAGGGGTGATTTGCACTACAGTTCCCTTCTTCTAATGGATGTGGGGCAGGCTCTCAATTTGAACACTACCACACAGCTTTTACTAGTCATAGTCAATCATTGGAAAATGTGATCATATTGACTTGTTTTTCACACGTTCATACAGTGGTGTGAAAAACTATTTGCCCCCTTCCTGATTTCTTATTCTTTTGCATGTTTGTCACACAAAATGTTTCTGATCATCAAACACATTTAACCATTAGTCAAATATAACACAAGTAAACACAAAATGCAGTTTTTAAATGATGGTTTTTATTATTTAGGGAGAAAAAAAAATCCAAACCTACATGGCCCTGTGTGAAAAAGTAATTGCCCCCTGAACCTAATAACTGGTTGGGCCACCCTTAGCAGCAATAACTGCAATCAAGCGTTTGCGATAACTTGCAATGAGTCTTTTACAGCGCTCTGGAGGAATTTTGGCCCACTCATCTTTGCAGAATTGTTGTAATTCAGCTTTATTTGAGGGTTTTCTAGCATGAACCACCTTTTTAAGGTCATGCCATAGCATCTCAATTGGATTCAGGTCAGGACTTTGACTAGGCCACTCCAAAGTCTTCATTTTGTTTTTCTTCAGCCATTCAGAGGTGGATTTGCTGGTGTGTTTTGGGTCATTGTCCTGTTGCAGCACCCAAGATTGCTTCAGCTTGAGTTGACGAACAGATGGCCGGATATTCTCCTTCAGGATTTTTTGGTAGACAGTAGAATTCATGGTTCCATCTATCACAGCAAGCCTTCCAGGTCCTGAAGCAGCAAAACAACCCCAGACCATCACACTACCACCACCATATTTTACTGTTGGTATGATGTTCTTTTTCTGAAATGCTGTGTTCCTTTTACGCCAGATGTAACGGGACATTTGCCTTCCAAAAAGTTCAACTTTTGTCTCATCAGTCCACAAGGTATTTTCCCAAAAGTCTTGGCAATCATTGAGATGTTTCTTAGCAAAATTGAGACGAGCCCTAATGTTCTTTTTGCTTAACAGTGGTTTGCGTCTTGGAAATCTGCCATGCAGGCCATTTTTGCCCAGTCTCTTTCTTATGGTGGAGTCGTGAACACTGACCTTAATTGAGGCAAGTGAGGCCTGCAGTTCTTTAGACGTTGTCCTGGGGTCTTTTGTGACCTCTCGGATGAGTCGTCTCTGCGCTCTTGGGGTAATTTTGGTCGGCCGGCCACTCCTGGGAAGGTTCACCACTGTTCCATGTTTTTGCCATTTGTGGATAATGGCTCTCACTGTGGTTCGCTGGAGTCCCAAAGCTTTAGAAATGGCTTTATAACCTTTACCAGACTGATAGATCTCAATTACTTCTGTTCTCATTTGTTCCTGAATTTCTTTGGATCTTGGCATGATGTCTAGCTTTTGAGGTGCTTTTGGTCTACTTCTCTGTGTCAGGCAGCTCCTATTTAAGTGATTTCTTGATTGAAACAGGTGTGGCAGTAATCAGGCCTGGGGGTGGCTACGGAAATTGAACTCAGGTGTGATACACCACAGTTAGGTTATTTTTTAACAAGGGGGCAATTACTTTTTCACACAGGGCCATGTAGGTTTGGATTTTTTTTTCTCCCTAATAAAAACCATCATTTAAAAACTGCATTTTGTGTTTACTTGTGTTATATTTGACTAATGGTTAAATGTGTTTGATGATCAGAAAAATTTTGTGTGACAAACATGCAAAAGAATAAGAAATCAGGAAGGGGGCAAATAGCTTTTCACACCACTGTATACAAAAATCACGTTACTTCCGGAAGCGATCCGACTCGGTTGGACCCTTGAGGAAGGCCCTTAACCTCAAATTTGCTCCAGGGACACTATACAATGGCTGACCCTGCGCTCTGACCCCTGGAGATCATGTGAAAAGACAGTGTGGTATATCACAGTTTTACCATTATGTGAACAATTATTATATAAAAGAATAATTTTGTAATATGATTGCTGCAGTATGTGATATTTTTTCCAAAAATGTAATTGCTTTGTATATATGATTGTGAACATGTCTATGGTGTGTATATGTGCATATGTGTAGAGGGATTGTGTACATGATATGGAGCTAGAAAGGGCCTGAGACAATGTTCAAGTACAAAAATTAAACATAAAATACAAATATTACAATATTAATTCATTGCTGAAAGGGAAGGAGAATGGTGTCCTTAACATGTATCGCCTTTGTCACCACCTGTATACTGTATCGCTCCCAGGCCTAGCCTGTTCTTCAGCCTGTCAGCCTTCAACTAGGCTCTTGTCCAGACTGCAGATTTAAGATACCATGACCTTAGTTGGCTAAAGAAAACCCTGGGGCCCCTTCTACCCCTGGTCCTGGTATCGCTTTCTGTGCCAGTGTTCTCTTTGATTATGGCAACCTGTACTCTGTGTAACCCTGAAAGGTTCTGGGTCACCATACTGCTTAAATTGCTCAAGACACAGCACAGCACAGTCACATCTTTTCCCCCTCAAGATCAGATACCATCTTGTAGGATATTTTTCTTACTGCCATACCTCAGTTAAGAAGGTTAAGTGGTTCCTCCTTTTACAGAGAAGATTCCAGTTAGCAACCTGATGGTCCTTTGGCCATTCTTTTATGGCCTTGCTACTTCCTAGAGTAGAGGATCAGTGAGTGTTCGCCTGCCCAGTTCACCGCCAGCGTATCATCTACTGCCCCCTAGTGGTTCCTGCTTTCCCACACTGCCATACAGATGATCCCTCCTTTTGTCAGTTTGACTTTCTTTTTTTTTTTTTTTTGCTTAGAGGCTTTAAAGATCTTCTCCTGCCCCGTGCCTTCGCTCAGCCAAATAATTTTTGTGTATATACAATGTAAATGAGTTTTTACAATATAATACAATCTAATACTATACTACTAAAACATCTTTCAGTTCTTAAGCTTTCTAAAGAAAAATTTGGGAAAATTCCGAGAATGGATTGCAGTTGAATTTTTTGATAACTAAACAATTTTATGACAGGTCTTGGCATTTTTCAGGAAACCAATTATGCTCTCAGGGGACCTCACATACAGGCCTAGAAAAGCTAAGCAAGATGGGTGGCTGTGTACAATATGTGTAACAAAAAATGTTTATCTAAACATTTCTGAGAGGCATACAAATCTCTGACAAATTTGTGGTCTTTTTATAGCTCTCTAAACTGTCACCAAAAATGACTGGTATCTACTTGTCTTTTTTTAACCTGTAAGTAAACTATTTTAATTGAAATGTGTAAACTCTGCATGCGTCATAAAAATTATAGAATTGACATCAAAAGTGGTATTTATAGCCTCTAACCAACGTAAATACTTTAACAGTTTGCAAGTAAGTACTTAATTAATTCACGTCAGTACTGTCAAATATGCAGGTGTGACGCAAAGATCTTTAGGAGACAGAAATTATAATGCACAGGAATGAAAGGAGATCTGTGCAGCCTCTCAAATGGCTAAGACTTGCTTAAGCTAGAGATAATACTTTTGTATTGAGATGTCACTTGTCATTGTTCTTACAAAGAATGATGAATATTTTGGTAGGAAAGGTATTTCACGTGTTGATCTACAGCTGTCGAGTAGAAAAAAAGAATCATTCTTTAATACTTATTACATTCTGAGATATTCTCTGTCTCATGGGCAACCATTTCTCTCATTTCATGCCTCCTCCAGCAATACTGCTTATGGCGCTGGCATAGTTTCAAGTAAAGCACATCAAATGCACAGAAAACTTGCTCTCCTCCTCTTGGATTGTTGTTAGTATGCGTTGATCATATTATACAAGCAATCTAAAGCTGCAAATATTTTTTTTTCTGTGGGGAAATATGATCAAACAAAGCAGCTACACAATTTCGTGAAAGGCCCATTAGGGAAAGTGAATTAAAATCGCTACACTCTGGAGAGCTCCTTGTTTACACAGTGCACAGATTAAAAACTGAAAGCAGAACAACCAAATGAATACAGCTGCACTTATAACAATAAGGCAATAATAATTTTAAACAATTTACATAATTGCCATTCAAGGATAAAAATATCAGTCACGGGATTTTTACAGTTGTAACAAACAAGACAAGTTTATTTATACAAAGTCAAGCAATATATCCACAACATAAAAAACACATTATTCTGCAAAACAAACCCAGTTTCATTAACTAAATAAAAGTAAAAAAGATATATCCTGCTAATCTAATCTATATATATATATGTATATATAAAATCCTAAGCCTAAAAGAGCAACGATTTTGTGCAACAATTTTATGTCACTTTTTTGTCACACTTTAAATCGGGCTTATTTTAAAACCTACATATATATGTTTAGTATCATTCTTTTCAGAATGTATTGAACTTTAATGTGATGTTGTTAGATTTTCAGATTCTTATTCCGTTTTTAAATTATAAACTAAAAAATATCAAGAACTCACGTCCCACGAGATGAGACTTTGTGCCAAGAGATTTAACCACGCTCAGGGCCGGAAATAAAAGACAAAGAGTAGGACAGCTGCTGCACAGGCTTTCAAATGTTTGAAGCGCCGCGCGAGATGCAGATCACGCGGCACAGCAGCAGCAGCTGATCGAGCAAAGAGGAGGTAAAAAAAAAATTTATTTGTTTCCCATTGTATCACCGTTGATATCCGGTTTCGGAGGAGCGACCTTGTCTCCTTGGGGTACGTTCAGCCCCTCTCTTCACAACACGAGCGGCAGAGTAGCGAAGAGGCTGGCGTGTAGCGCAGGCCGGGGGGGTTGGCGAGTGAAGCGAGCAGGGGGCGAACACATAAAATTATGCAGGTGGTGGGTGTAACGGAGCGAGATGCAGAAGACAGGAGGATATGCAAAAAGATGATCTGCTGTGGCGACCCCTAATGGGAGTAGCCGAAAGAAGAAGAAGATGGAAGTATCATGTGTTCCTTCAGCATCAGGGGACAGTGCTGGAGTGAGTCTGGCTTAACTAACTCTGGTAACACTTTATAATAACTGCACACTATGAAGCATTAGTTAAGCATGACTAAATACTTTGTTCATCAGTTAGAAAGCATCGCTTCCACATTAATTGGCATTAGCAACCACTTTATAAATGCCATTATAAATGCTTTAGTACTGATCACAAAGCATATTTATAATGTCTTTGATAACTGCATTTACGATGCTTTATTAATGATCAATTAACTAATAATTAATATTTTTCAAAGAATCAGTACTAAAGCATTTATAATGGCATTTATAAAGTGGTTGCTAATGCCAATTAATGTGGAAGCGATGCTTTCTAACTGATGAACAAAGTATTTAGTCATGCTTAACTAATGCTTCATAGTGTGCAGTTATTATAAAGTGTTACCAATAGTCTGATTTTAAAATATGGTACCTAAAAAGTTTTATAAATTATGGCCTGTTGTCTAAAATTTTAGATCATAAGCCACCTGACTGCTGGTTCAGTCCGTACCTCTGTCTAATAGTGTGGTCCTAAGCATGTTACTTAAACCATTGTACTATAGCTGTGTACCTCTAAAGAGCCCTGAAATGGTGTTTGTTAAATACCATCTATAAAAAGTAAAGTCTCTTTGAAAATGAAGATTTGCATTTATTTGTATTCCCGACAGATAGGTCAACATTTATATACTGGCAAATTATGTTTGTTTGACAGCCACAAGCCAGATTCTTTCCACTGCCATTTAAAATATGACCCTGTCTGTCCCGATCATTCCCTGCTAAGCCTATGCCCGACAACACCAAAGTATGCCAATTTTATAATTTTCTGTATCTCTCCTACCTAATGAGTGTTTAACTGTAAAGAGGTGAGGGACAAGCAATTACAGCCAGGAAATGCAACGCAGCCCATTCAAAATTAAATTGTCACAACTTAGTCTTCCTCAATTTACATTTAATTCAAATGCAGTTTTTCAGTGCCACTATTAATAAACAAGTTGATTTAGAGTGGCCATGCACACTGATAGAACTCCTCTCATTGTTTGCGTTATGTGCTGTAAAACCAGCGTCAAGGTAAGGAAGGCTGGGCTTTTTTAGTGTAATAGGCAAATTAGCCAAAGTGCCTGTTTACTCTTGCTAAGCACGTACTTTAAAGAAGACTCATCTCAAGCAGACGGCAGTCATTTTCTGCCACGGCTGAAAATTAGCAGGCTGTGTAGCAAAAAGGGCAGTGGACCAAAAGATGAAGGGAATATCAGGGGTCAAAACCAGGAGTCAAATGAAAAAATCGAATCATGAGACAAAAATCAGAGCTTTAAATTCTATCCAAAAGATCCATTACATAGAATTTACAAACTAAAAATTATTTGCAAAAGATTTAGAAAATGGGTGGCGCAGTGGGTAGCACTGCTGCCTCGTAGTTAGGAGACCCGGGTTTGCTTCCCGGGTCCTCCCTGCTTGGAGTTTGCATGTTCTCCCTGTGTCTGTGTGGGTTTCCTCTGGGTGCTCTGGTTTCCTCCCACAGTCCAAAGACATGTAGGTTAGGTGCATTGGCGATTCTAATTTGTCCCTAGTGTGTGCTTGGTGTGTGTGTGTGCCCTGCCCGGGGTTTGTTTCCCGCCTTGCGCCCTGTGTTGGCTGGGATTGGCTCCAGCAGACCCCCGTGACCCTGTTGTTAGGATATAGCGGGTTGGATAATGGATGGATGGATATCATTTGAAATTACATCAATCACACTAAAATGAATCTAAAAGCACAAAATGAGAACAGAATTGAATGCAGAACATTCAAAAACCTAAATAAATGCAGAAAGTTAAAAAATAAATGCATATGTGAACAAGGAATTCATAACAGTGCATTACATTACAGAAGCATTTAAAAAGGCTAATAGGAAGACATACTGTATTGCACACTAGAGTACGAGTCAGCTTATGCTTTTGCTGTATAACACACCCGGTTTGGATCCACCATATGCAACTTACTTTTCCTGTTGTTACAAGAAGAACATACAAACACTGGAACCAATTTAAAAAGGGCTACTGGACTTAGTCCAAGATTACAAAGTAAAGATATGAGTAAAGAATTAACAAGTGGAATAAAGATTGAAGGGGATTAATCGTTTTTTCCTTTAAAAATTGAGATTAAGGATGGATGCCAACTGTTACTTTAAAATCTCTTCATCAAGGACAGTAGAGTACTGGCAGAAGCTGGTAAGAATACATTTTACATAGCATTTCTCAACACAGAGAATTGTAACAAGTTACCCACAGTAGTATGGTGAACTATGAAGAATTAATTTTAAATCTTATAATACTTTTTTGCATTTATATAGTGCTTTTCTCACTACTCAAAGCGCTCAGCAATTGCAGGTTAAGGGCCTTGCTCAAGGGCCCAACAGAGCAGAGTCCCTTTTGGCATTCGAACCGGCAACCTTCCAATTGCCAGTGCAGATCCCTAGCCTCAGAGCCACCACTCTAGTCGAATCCAAATAATACTTTGCAAACATTACGTGAATAGAAGTTGACGATCAATCATAGACTGAGTGCCCTGTTCTCATCAAAACAACTTATATGTGCTTATCTAATATGATTCCTGAAGGCCCGTTTTATACATTGTCTAATTTTTCCACATAATTACTAGTGGCAGATATATAGAATTATAGGAATATATGACACATGCTCATATTTATCATTATCATACATAAGAACTACGTTTTATTTCATTTTAATATACATTTATGGCTTTTCAGATTTCAATAGGAAATAACATCCATTCCTACATTTTCTGAACCCATATTTTACATTGTAAGTTCACTGCAAGCAATGGGCACAAGGTAGCAATAGCAACTAACAAGATTCCACAAGATAACTTGTGCTTATACCACATTAATAAAATAATAATACATTTTATTTATATAGCGCCTTTCCCATGCGATACTTTAGGGTCATCAAATATGTCTTCAGTGCTTTGATAAAGTCCCAGGGGTACCGAGAGCACATTCCAATTGCAGACAGTGATTCACAAGATAGATGTACCCAAGAATTTGGAGATTTGAGGCAGCAACACTAAATGCTGTGTCACCATGCATCCTTAGATAGTTTCTTCTATCCCATCAACAAAATAAGTCAATAACTACCACACACTATACCTCACTTATTCTTCGTTACAATGCTGCAGTAATTTAATTGTCTAGAGTAAAGCTACTTGAGTCTCTGACATGAAACCACCTTAGTGTTATGAATGGCCAGCTTTAAAAATTCTTGCGCCATTCAGGAACTCTGAAATCATATTTTGCATTTTTTAATTTATTGGACATCATTTTAAGCATGTTAATATATGTTTTCATCTTTCTGCATCAGCATTTTGGTATTTAATGAGCACAATCACTTTGCTAGCAGTTGCTATAGTGTCACGTGTTGTCATGGGCAGGATGAGATAAAGGTTGGCATCGGACATTTCCTAATCAACCGAGTTTGTGGATAATTAAAATGTGCTAGGGTGTGAATCTCTCTCAGTTTGAAGTTCTGTCTAAAGAATCTTGTACTTTGAATTTGGACTGTGAGTTAGCTTTGTGGTTTGTGTTAGAAAACAGGTAAGGCTGGTTTTTGATTCAGTCACCCGCCTTGTCTTTTTGACCATGTCTCATCTTCTGTTCCCTACATCAAAACAATCTCTTATTCTCACTACAGTGTGAAAAAACTGTTTAGTCACTGAGTCTTAGCTTTAAAGCATAGGTTGGGAGTAGGCACTGATACAGTGTGTTGCTGCACCCACCACACGACGAACCCAAGCACAGCCGTCCCAGGGGTGACACCTCAGTGCCACACTAGTTTGAAAGGAGTGGAACAGTGTGAGGTTTTTGTTACAGTGGCTGAGGTGCCAAACCTGCCACCAACCCACTACTTCTCCAGCTTGCAGGACTGGATGCATGCTAACGTCCTACCAAGGACGAAGCAATTGCTGGTTAAGGGCCTTGCTCAAGGGCCCAGCG
Source organism: Polypterus bichir lapradei (assembly GCA_026402145.1). Lineage (NCBI taxonomy): Eukaryota > Metazoa > Chordata > Cladistia > Polypteriformes > Polypteridae > Polypterus > Polypterus bichir. The sequence goes on from JANRMT010062804.1 coordinate 23,371,434, forward strand.
GAGTGGAATCACTTCTGGCATTTACAGGATTCAAACTGGCAACCTTCCAATTCCTGGCGCAGATTCCTAGCCTCAGAGTCTCAAAATCACATTTTTTTGTCATTTATTTAAACAATCCTTAAAGGAATACTCCACCCAAAATTATACTTTTTCTGTTATTTATCAGGTGTTGTTTGTAGTGATGTAGTGTAGTGGATGACAAAAAATTTTAATTCATATTTCCATGGAGGATGAAGAACACAAAGTTTTTGAGATTTTTTTCATGGATGTTTCAATATCATTTGCCTTTTTTCACAATGGGCTGCTGCCAGCTCCCTTTGAAAACCATTGTATCAGAAACTTTGTTGTACATGAAAACAGGAGATAACAAATTTTTCTCAAACATCATTACAGACAGCACGAGGTAAGTAACAGATAAAAATATCATTTCTGGGTTGAGTATTCGGTGATGTAAAGAGGTTTACCGGATCTTTTAACTGCTTGCCTCTCACCTCTTGTTTCTTCAGATAAACGGAGCAGATGTGTGCTGATGCGTGTCGATTACAACAGGCATGTCAAACATGTGGCCCGTAACAGAAATCTGTGCGGCCCGCATGACAGATCCAGGTTAGCACTAAACTTGTACAAAATAATTACTATCGTTTGTGATTTAATCATTCTGCATCTTTGGCGTTACTTATTGATTTTTCTTACTGGCATTACGGTACCGGAAACCTCATCTGCTAGTATAGTTACAGCTGCGGCATCAGCTCCTTGATACCATAGGCATGACACTGCCCCCCCCCCCCCCCGCCCCACGAGCCTTGACCAAAGTTAATGAGCCGCGACGTCGCAACTGAAGTGCTAGGCTGCAGCAGCCTGGCAGGCTACACTACTGGCTGGGCTGCTGAGACTGGCCACTGGGCAGAACTGACCATCATGAGTAGTAATAGTTCGCATATTTTCACTTTTTTTGCTCTAGTTTTATGTAATTTTGTGCTAGTATTGTAACGAACAGTTAGTGCAGACTACAGCTGAAGATATGAAGTGGACGCAAGAAGTTGGTGAGTTGTTTATTAACAAATTTTTGTGATTTTGAGTTTGTATAATTAGTGTAAGTCAGGGGGCTTTTTGCATATCGGCTTATTTTACAATATAAACTTTGAAGTAAACTTAGTAAAGTAAAATTTGAGTTTTGGAGGATTTGTTTTCTAACTTGAATCACTTAGCAATGAATTCAGTGAGCGTTTTCGCGATTTCAGTTCACACGAACAGGACTTTGCGCCGTTTACGTCACCATACTCTTACAACGTTAAGAACGCGCCTGAGAATATCCAAATGGAATTGACTGAACTGCAGTCAGATTCTATTCTGAAGGCAAAATACAATGAAGTTGGTGTGCAAGGCTTGTATGCTTACCTGCCACCCTCGTATGTGCAGATCCGTAAGTTGGCATCGAGTGTACTGTCTGTGTTCGGAAGCACTTAACTTTGTGAGCAATTGTTTTCGTTAATGAAAGCTACCAAAACCCCACATCGTTCAAGACTTACTGTCGAGCACCTTTCATCCCCCATAAAAGTTGCAGCTGCACAAGATTTCAAGCCTGATATTGACGAACTGGTTACTAACAAGAGATGCCAAGTGTCGGGACAAAAGAAATAGATCTCACATTGTAAGACTCCTATATGAATATAATATAATAATATAAGGACCTAGCTAAGAGACTAAGACTCTAATTGTACTCTGTTGTATGGAGATTGTATGGAAATAAATTGCTTTTCTTTAAACATTAAACTTTAAGTGTTACATTTTTAAAGCTTTCAGTATTGGAAAGAAAGCTACAGTAACTTTGTATAATAGCATAATAGTATTTGTTACAGTGCGGCCCGTTGACACACGTATGGCAGTCGAAGCGGCCCACCAATGGTAGTGAGTTTGACATGCCTGGATTACAAGATTACTTCTACCTCAGCTTGTCCAGTTCGAACCACAAACACTTGTATAAAACTTTCAGGTTGCAGATTGATTGGTGGCTGTAACTGGCTTGATTTGGCCGAGTTCAGGTTCATCAGTGAGGGTTCTCTGCGATGGATAAGCATCCCATGCACAAATGATGGATGCTGCTAAGTTGTACTTGGGGCCCTCCCATGATCCTGTATTTAAATAAATGGGCTTAAAAAAGCAAATCAAGGAATATTGTTCAAGCTTTGACTAATATGGTTTATTAAGCGCTAGAAGGCATTCTGAAACTGGTAAGTGTTCATTGAACTTTCAACAGTATCCTATGGCAGTTTGGCAAAGACACTTGGCTTCAAAAAACAAACCAATTTTTCTGTGTTTGATGTACTGTGTGTTCTTGAGCATGGTAAAAAATAGTTAGATATAAATATAAATTGTAGTACTGATCAGCATTTGCAAAAGACTCATGAGAAAACTGGTGTATAAAGTAAAGTTGTTTGTTGTGTTGCTTACAGTTTGCTGGTAATAATTATAAAAATAAATTACTTTCGTAAACTCACACATTTCACCTTTTTAATACACACAAATAATGAACGTTTGTAACATCTCTGTATTAAATAAAAAAATCCTGGGACGAGACGTGACTTTTTCAGAGACATACTTTCAAGTCCCGCGAGACAAGACTTTGTGCCAAGAGATTTAACCACTCCTGGGGCCGGAAATAAAGTAGAATGTTGTAAAGAATTCAAAAACGTTGGTGCGATACACATGCAGAGTAGGTTAGAGATAATGAAATTATCAAAGTCTCAAAAAAAATGATAGTAAAGATCATATTAGTGCAAACAAACGGAAATTATTACTCGGTGAAATAACGGAACAGCGAAAAGAGATCGAATGTATCGTTTGGATTTAAACTTTAAGTCGGAGACTTGTAGATCGTCTAATTCGTGTTGACATCAGGGAAAAGTAGCGTTTCTTCCCAATGAAGAGGCGTATCCACAAGAATTAAAAGATTTGTTGTTTGGTGAAAGTGAAATCCACAGATGCGAGCGGAAGAGACGTGAAATGGCTGGCGGGTACTGCTGGCCGGGGGGTTGGCAAGCGAAGCGAGAAGGGGGTGTACCCCCCCTAGTACTATTTAGTAAAAGGGAGTTCATGAGGCAGTAACAGTCTGTGAAGAACTGTTTTCATATGAAGCACGTCTTAATATTCAGTAGTAAAACAAAAAGATATTTAACAGGCTAATCTCAAAATCACAGTACTCAGCTGTGCATTAGTTGCAGTTTCCTGACCTGTTTTTGATTTGAGATGATTAATTATACACAGTTAGGATATAGCGATATTTTGCCTGTAATGTAGCATTGTATTTGCATTGTCTCAGCTTATTACATGCTCAGGATCACCTAGTATGGTTGAGGTGCAATCTGAACTTATAAGCATGTTGTTCATATTCATGAAATTTTAGAGTATAAATATTGTGGGTATTGTTTGGACAGACACAATGTTTACTTGAGATCACAGAACACTATGCCGATGGTTGTGCTGGAATTAATGAATAACGCTACCACACTGCACTTCCAAATGTAATCTGTACAGATTTATAGGAGCAACTTACTTGAAAAGGCATAAACTTGAAGTGAAACAGATAACTAATGATTGTGATGCGCAATAACTGTTTGTACTAAGTTTTCTCATGTATTAAACACAAAAAAGCAAAACACGGCACTTTATCTATTAACCCTGCAGAATGCAAATAAAAAAAATTTAATTTATTGAAGAACAATGTTCAATCAAAAGTAAGAATCAGTCTGCATGATGAAGGATTGACTGCAATGAAAACCTACAGATGTTGTCGCCCTCTGGGGGAAAGGGTTTTACTTTAATATTTTGAATATTGAAATAATATTGAATATTGAAATCTCAACTCAATGTCTTTCAATAGAGTATTTAATAGGAAAGGGTTTTAATAACATTGGGGACATGTTTTCTAGGATCTTGTTGCTAATGAAAGCGACTGCCACGGTGGATTTCAAGTTCAGTTCTTAGGGTTCCCAGTGGCTGTGGATTTTTATTCCAAGCAGTGTGTTGTTGCTGTTTTTTAATTAATCTTATTGTTTAGTCATCTGGCCTTCAAACGTTTCTAAGAAATCCATAAACGTTCTTTATGATAGCTTTAAATACATTTATTTTTCTGTTTTCTTTTCAATTTACCCTTTTCTACCCAGTTTGCTCCCCTAATTGTTTTCAAATGCTGACGATTAGCAATGAGCAGTTCAGACATTGGTGTAAACACAACACTGGATGCCAAAGAGGACAATTATTTCATTGCCATTTTCACTCCTCTACTGATTAGCAAATGTTTGATGCAAATGAACGGACACGTGAATATGCACTGAAGTAATTGTTCCTCTTTAGTTCTCAGTATTGTCAGGATGTGAATACAATGCAGTGAGCAAATTCTATAGAAAAAGGTGAACGAAAAATAAGGAAACTTGAGAATTGAACATTTTGGCAAAAATAGAAATATTTCCGAATGTCATAGAATAAAAGAATATAACGGCAGCTTACTAAATAATGAAATCAGTTGAAAATACGAATGACACACTGGATGTGAAACTGGTTTGATTACAAACCCACAGCCACAAGTGATCGATCCCAAGGACAGAACTTAGGAACCATTGATCTAGCGTATTTATTTCCTTAATAGATTAAATGATCACAGCTTCCTGACTCTAAGCATATCATAGAATCAGCTTTGTTTAATACTCACCAGTAGAGGAACTCCAGTAAAACCAGTATATAGCAAAACAATAGCAGTCACAAGGCCTGTTGTCTCTCTTGAAGTCTTTCGGGGCTCAGAGCCATCAATTGATGATCTTCGCTGCCCTCTTACATCTTCAACCACAATTGCTGGAACTTCTTCTTGTCCTCCTTTTGGCACTCTTTCTAGTTGATCTGTGAATAAAACCCTCAGCACTTTTCATATAAAGAGACCATCATTCCAGAAAGTCCCCATTTTCTACATTTGCATGAGAAGGCCCAGTGGTCAACAGCAATTTACTCTATATAGAGACCTTTTCAAGGCAAGGCAAGCAATTTAGGAAGCAAATAATATAGTTTTAGGGAGATATGAATTGCAAGCAGAGCACAAAAGCCAATGGATCAGTACATTAAAGGGGAAATGACTGATATAGATGAGGATTATGTAAAATTGGAAAGCGGAATGTCACAGAGAAAGAAGGATTGAAGGTCAAGGGCTAATAATATTGTTCATCCCTAATATAAAGCATACCTGCTTTTCTGATGAGTCTTCCCTTACAGAATGTTTCCAGTAAAGTCAGGGAGCAACAGAAGAGAGCTGTGGCAGTACCACCTCCCACAAGTAGGGGGAGGCAGAGCCCAAATCCCAAGCCGATGTGTCCAGGAGTGAACCGGCAGGTCCCGTCCTGATAGAAACGCTGGCCTGGGGAGTGCCAACCCAGCGAGGGCAGTGTTGCCAGGACAAAGGCTGCCGCCCAGCCTCCTGCAGCAGAGTGCCAGGCCTGCTTCCTAGAGCGGGAAAGGCGGTAGTTCACTGGCCACTTGACCATCCAAAGGCGATGGTAGGAGATGGAGGACACTGGAGTGGTGGAAAGCAAGGGGGAAAAAATTAAGGCATGTAAGAAACAGATAGAAGGATATGATAATGACAAAAAAACTTTCTGTCTCTCACAAACCTCTATAGTCTGAGGTCCCAAGTTTCATACGCTCAGGAAATCTTACACTATAGCCCAAAGGAATGCATCCTTGGAATTGCATTTGAGAATTTGTTACAGGCCTCTAGTTTTAGGGATTTTTTTTCTCTCTAAGACATGTGACTATGCCTGGAATGTGGGAGGTGCCGTGTTTGCAACTGCCTTAGTGATTAATAGCTTATAAGAAAATAGTCAAACGTCATTAAAAGTATGTACTGTACGTTCCTGTGCTGAGGTGAGACCAGGATGCTGGTTCTCTCTTCTGACAGGATTAAGGCCCTTGTTGTCTGAATTCATTCTTTGTGAAAACTCTTGGCAGCCTTAAAAAAAGACAATCCAAGGCACGCAGACAGACGCAAAGAACAAGGAAATGTTGGACCTGAATTCTACGACAGGCAAGCCACGGGTAATGAAATGCAGAGCCAAAGGCTGACTGTTTGAAACTTACCAGTGAAGCAAGTAGCCAGAGAAAGGCAGTAGAAAGTAGATACAAATGCCTTGCACAGAGTTTCGTTCCATTTCTGTGGGTTTCCAGTGGTGTGATACGCCTGGGAATTTTGGTTCTGGCCTCCACCATCTCCTAAGTGAACAGCAGAGAAAAGAGCCAGGGGGACGGCTACAGTCAGAACGTGGGTCCCGCCGAGGAAAACAAAAAGCAGGTCTAGTGCCTTGTGCTGCTCTGCCCTTGCTGAGATGCCCAGTATTGCCCAGGCATTGCCAAGAATGGAAACAAGTCCACAAGCAATCCAGTAGGGGGCGCTCTCTTGGAGTCCGGACTGCATAAGAATTGAGTGAGGGGATCGGGAAGCGAATGAAGAAGGGACAAGTGGAGCAGTAGAGCGCATCATCTTCTGTATCTGGCTCTTTACTAGTACCTTGTCTGTGTTTGGCTCTATTTTGTGCCGTGGGCCGTCTTTCTCTCCTCCTCCTCCAACTTGCTTAAGCCCTGCTTGTTTGAGTGTCTTCAACCCTCTCTCCCTCTCTCTTGTTGCACATTTACTTTTCGGTCCCTCTGTATCTCAGCTCCATGTTTACAAGCTCTGTTCTTCTTTCACTCTTTGATACCTCTTGATTTTTTTTGATACCCCTTCCCTAAAGCATCTACTCTTGCCTTTCTGTTTGCTTGTGACTGCCCAAGCACCTTCTTTTTCTTTTTTTTTCACAAATGTCTGCACCTTCGTTGTGATCTCCCGCTTCTCTCTGTTATGTTCTGTTTGTTCTACACACAGTCACCCTTCTTCTTTTGTTCTCTTTTTGCGGTGTTTCCTCTGCTTACTCTTCGTTCCTTTTTTTGTGATCCCCCTCAGTAGAGCTCAGTTTACTGTTTCTAGTTATATTGTGTTTTTTTTTTTTATGTTCCTCCTTTCATGGAGTGATTCCAGCAGAGCTTTCTTCTGGATATCACTGTGGCAATACACTCAATGGATGCTGGTTGCCTCTGATCACTTCCATCTCCCGATCTGGAACCTCCACCCTACCAACCTGATGAAATTTACTGACGGACAGGCTTTGAACAGCACCTCATTAGAGAGGCGGCTTTTTATCACAGAATCTTTCACAAGTTTTTAATCATCAAGCGCACAAAAACACTCCAAGACAGACCTTCTGTTTAAAAAGCTGCTGCCACCTCCACCACCACCACCAACACTGCTTCAGACTCGACAGCAGTGAGGTGTTAAAATGTTTTCAAAACACAAGTCCTGAAATTCCTCGTAGCTGTTTGCCTGAACCGTTCATCAAGTGTCAATCCAAGTAATCATTGTTCCTTGATTTATTTGGTGGCCGGCTTGAATCCAGGTTGTGACAATGACCTGCATTCATTAGCTTATGCTGTGCTGATCAGCCAGAGTATGCAGGTGCCCTGAAAGGAAACAGAAAGACTCTCATTAAGAATTGTTTTGCTATCATGACATTCCAAACGGTGCAATTTCACGCATAGATGCTGATGGGCACTGGGAGCTGTTTTTCTCATGTAAATGCAGATCATGGCTACAACTGTTATGTCTCCCTAAGCGTAATGAAAATTGCATCAGGCAGAAGCAGGCTTTTTGGACAATCTTTTGATTAAAATCTGTTTCATAGGAGTCTACTTTTTGGCACCAACCTGCCTGGAAGTGATTGCCGGGTGTTGAGAGTGTTTGTAGTCACATCTGCACAACAGGTCAGTCATCACATTAATGATCAGAGGAGATGAGGAGCAAACGGGAAGAACTGGTAAGACGAAAGAAGAGTGAAAAGCACAGGACACGAGGACAGATGAAAGCGAGAGAGGCAGTGATGAGAGACAGGTGGAAGAATAGGGGATGCACGGCAAGACTAGTCTGTCTGTAACCCCCCCCCCCCTACTCCCCCCAAACCCCACTGCCTGCCTCCTGGTGCTTCTGTCACACAAGGAGAGCTACAGGCAATCCATAGAAATGCAGACTTACACCGAAATACATCCCTTTAGAATGCGTTTAGTTTAGAAACCCATTGACAAGTCAATAAGAGGGAGATGTGCAGCTAGGGAGGAAGGAAGGAAGACGGAGAAAGAGAATCGACTTACCTCCTACCCCTCTGTTGATGCTGGCATTGCTATGACGACGATGCGACCCCTCAGTCTCTGTGTGTCTCTCTCTCTCTCTCCTCTCTCTCACCCTGTCTTCCACTCTGAAGTGCCCCCCCCCGCCCCCCCCGCGACCCACGCCCGCACGCACACACACACACACACACAACCTCTCTCTCTCTCATTAATAACGGCAGATACTCTCTTCCACCTCCCTTTCTTCAGCTCACCAATCAGAGATCTGATCCCCTGACAACCTCCCAGCTCCCCCCACTGCAAGAAATTAATGGTAGCTTCTTTTTTCCCTTTATTCCCTGCATAAATCTCCCCCTCTGTGACAAATTTATTACACTTGCTATATTTTCCCCTTTATCCCCAATCTAGTACATTCTCTCTCTCTCTCTCTCTCTCTCTTTTCATTGCAAGTTCAGACACAGACCACAGAGAATCACAAATAATATTTTTTTTTATTTACATCATTTATACAAATAGGCTTTTTGCCCAAAGCACACCCCCTCTTGTACAGTGAGTCCAATTCAAGTAGCTACATTTATAGTCTGCTCATGTCCCACACTTCCATGGCCTCCAGCAGGCTTCTGAGGTACTGGGAACTGCCCTGCTTATGTTGCCCAAGCAGACTATATTTTGTGGTGGTGCTTGTTGCTGGATTGTTACATTGCATACTGGAATTGTTGAATTCCCTGAACGAGAACTCCAACTGTTTCTTGTCAAAGGGAGGCCCGGTTGCACAGCTTTGGGACGGGATCTTTCTGCATCGATAGACTTGACACTCGCCTTAGACTGGACGTGAGCCTGCTCACACAGAAACTGACGTGCAAGCAAAAGGCAGTTCTGAAACCCGGCTTTGAAGTCGGAGTCATGGACAAGGCAGGGACTTGCTGGGGAGAATAAGACAGATAAGATAAGTAACTGCACAGGACACGTGCTGTGCTGAGAGACAAGAAACACTAAGCCAAGCACCCACCATCCATCCGGTGTTTCTGTATGTAGCGCACCGTCCGCTCCAGGATGTCTGCCTTGTCTAAGCGTGTATGAGGACGCTGTAAACCATTCAAAACAGGCTTAAGTTAATAACAGATAAGCAATGACATGAAATGCACAGCAAATGTGGACACATACTCAGAGAAAGCAAAAGGTCAAAGTGAAAGTGACAAGACAGGTAGACTGTGAAAATATCCGTCAGCCACACAAGCAAACTTTGTCTGATAGAGCGTCTTTATTCGAGAGAGTTGACGAGGACACACATCTTTAAATGTGCAACTAGTGACACACAGAAATGTTACCCAAACGCGAGCCATAAATGTGACAATGGTGTGACGAGACCTCACATTCACCAGACAGTCAGGGCTGCTCATTACATTATAAAATGACTATTCTTCTTCATAATAGCAAAATATGTTTTAGCTGCCCAGAAACCATTTGCGGATAAGGTGCCAGCCCCCACACAGTCACTTTGGGGTGTATTTAGAGTTACCATTTAACCGAATCTGCGGTGGGCTGGCGCCCTGCCCGGGGTTTGTTTCCTGCCTTGTGCCCTGTGTTGGCTGGGATTGGCCCCAGCAGACCCCCGTGACCCTGTAGTTAAGATATAGCAGGTTGGATGATGGATGGATGGATGGATTTAACCTAATACACATTTCTTTGGCATGTAGAAGGAAAGCCAGAATATGAGGAGAATTATATTATAATCTCTATTAACCCAGTTTAATTAAATTAATCATAGAAACAGCAAGAACAATTCGGGGTCCATCCCCTGGCCAGATGTTAATCCATCATATGATGCTGTCAGATACCCTCACACACACACACACACACACACACACTCAAACAGGCCACGGGCTTTTGGACTCTAGGATCAAAGCATATGTGAATGTGGTGTGAATATGGTGCACAATCTCCACACAGTAGGCATATATAACGTATAACTGAATAACGATTCATGTATTGTAATGCAGTCCTAGCATTACAGTATTTCAGCGTTTCTCAACCTTTAAGTATTTGCGACCCGAGTTTTCATAACAGTTTTAATCGCGCCCCCCCTAACATTTTTATGAAATGTAGATGCATATTTTATTATACCTACTGAACTGTTATCGACATTTATCTAACTCTATATGTATTGTTTTAATATCAGAATGTAGTTTAAGTTAATTTGTTTTGGTTTCAACAGATGTTTTTTTCATATTTTTAATTCTTGCTTTCTTTTTTTTCACATCTTCGCGCCCCCCTTCTTGTTACTTTGTGCCCCCCTAGGGGGGCCCGCCTCACAGGTTGAGAACCACTGCAGTATTTGATCCATCCATCCATCATTTTTTAATCTTATGTTTTCATTAAAGTTTTTGACGTCAGTGCATTTTTCAGTCTAAAATCACTCACTTATCTGCACTCACATAAAATGAGCCAATTGATGTCACCAGCGAATATAACATACACGTGCTGGGGACGTGCGGAGAACATGCAAAGTGCACAACAACAGAGCATAGGGTGTGAATGGAGTCCAGTACACAACCCTAATATGTTATTAATATTACCGTAAATGATTTCTATTTTTAACATGGTAATTGTTTTTATAAGAGGGGTATTACTTTTAACTGTAAAATGTCTTATTAGGCACTTTATAATTTTGTGAATGTCAAGAAAAAAAAGAAATTAAAAAATTGACAGTTCTTCCAATTGTTGTCAGATAAAAGAAACAAAAAAGTAAAAGAATGGGAAAATAATGGGCAAAACAAATAATAGAGTCCTGTATACAAACACCCACACAAACTCAGCAAGGCTGCCACAGTGCTCACATACAATCAACACAAATGAGTATCACAGCCCATTGAGACACCAGAAGGAAATTGCTTTTATACGAATGGAAACAGAAAAAATAAAATAACCAATTACAGCATAATACTTACATGTAAATAGTAAAAAAAAACAAAAAAACAACAACAGGAATAGACAGTCAACTGTAAAATCAATACATAAATCAATAAAAATAAACTCACCTCTCCAGGCTGCTCCTCAATTAACTGTTTTAATTCTTCTAAGTAAAGGTTGATCCGAGCACGGCGTCTTTGCTCCAGCCTTGGCTTCACAATCTGGAAGAGCAGCGACAGCAATATCAGAGACTTGTTCAGAAATTATTAGTACATTGCTAAAAAATTGTTTCTGGCAATGCTGGCCTAACCAAACTACCTAAAAATTGTAATTGGTGCATATTGTTAGTCAGTAAAATATGTGCAGTACCTTTTGATAGAGAAGCTGCCGTGGCGTAAAGCAGACTCGTCTGTGTTCTCTAAGCTCCATCCTTCTTTCTGTCTTTTTTTTAACTTTTCTTGGTGACTTCTCTTTTCTACCTTTTCTTATTTTAGATGCATACCTAGGTTAATCTTTTTACGTAACGTATAGATAATCAAAAGAAAAAAAAAAAAAACCAAAAAGTCTTCCAGCTACACACAATGTTGACTACTACTTTGTCAGGTGCTCTTCAGTCTTTCTGCTTCCTTGTAGTAGTTGTAGTTGAAGTTTCCCTCCTTTCTTTATCTTCTCGGCTCTGCTCTGTACTGTTTTGACAGCTGTTTGAATTTCCCTCTCTTTTTTGCCTCCTTCAGTATTTAAGAGAGGGGACAGAGACCCAGACATCCTTGCAGCCAATAAGAACATTGAGTGTGTGTGTGTGCGTGTGTGTGTGGGGGGGTGTTGGCTTGTCTCTTACCTTCTTCCCTGGGTCAAAGGTCAAAGCAATTGCCACAGTTCGTCTTTCAGATTCAGGGTGTAAACACTGAGACGCTGCTCGTTCGGTGACTGGTTTGTTTGCTTTACTCCCATCTGAATTCTCTAAACGTGAAGAGTTGCAACCTACTTTTTCTGCTTTCTGACAGGTAAACCAGTCTGAATAAAGTATAAAGTGCAAGGGAAGTGGAAATAAGTCAGGAAGGGAGTGTGTGTGTGTTGGGGTATTGTGTGGGGGGGGGGGGTGTTGGAGAGAAAAATATCATTTCCATAACAAAGCCCTTTGAAACTAAGAAGCCAGTCAAATTGAGCTAATTCCGCCATCCAGATGGCTGAGATGGAGCTCCATTGTCCCAAATTCCACTACACTCCTCCCCACCCCCCCATTAATCCCCGAGGCAGCAGACAAACTTTGAGTTACAGTATTCCATTTAGGGGGCCTTTGGGTATGGTTTAAATTGAATACCATGTCAGGTTTAGCCTCTGCAGCTGCGATGTGACCCTGAAAAAGAAATCCTAGTGACAATAATAGACATGTATTCAATGAATGCAGACAGTTTGATTAAAAATTCACATTTTATTTATGTATTTATTTATTTATTTACAAATAAAAAGACAGCTTTCTGTACAGATAATTAGGACTTTTAGGTCAGCTAAACCACAAACTCTCTCACAGCAATAGTACAACATGATACTGTACATCTCATATGCAGTACATTACTAACATTTCTGCAGGATGCTGCCCACAATACACAGTGGCACGCAGTCAGTCTGCTGTTGGCTCAGTTGGACATCATTTCTTGAACACTGGTGTTATGTTTTTAAGGCCTATTCTGGCTCATTTGCACATACACTCTGCTAAGGCAACAGAAACTGCTGCCATACACAATGAAGAATATGGTTGTCACCTCTAACTTTCACAGAATGCTTTCTTTGCACATTAGTACTACCATCTGACACAACATTTGCAGCCTTTGAAAGAATAATCTCTGAGCTTCTTGACTTCACCCAACTGATCTGTGCAATCAGCAACGGAAGGCCTTCCTGGGCCGGTGAAAAGGATGGTAGATCTTCATAATGCTACACAGGGTGCTGAATGGTTGCTGGAAGTCCATCACATTCCATTACAACAAGTCTTTGCTTGCTGAAGTCACTGGTAAAGGATATATTTCTTCATTGCCAGGGGAAGAGGCAAAGCGCTTACTCCATCCAACCTGCTCGGTCCGAGAGCACTTCTAACAGAAAGACGGCAGAGCTGCTGGAGGGAGCTCGGCTGGGCTGTAATGATACGAATTAGAACCTGTCAGTACAGGAGCTTTCTAAAACTGAATAAAAAATAAAGCAGAACAAAAACAACCTCAAAAAAATATGTCGGTTTACTAGAAATTTTGAGAAAGAGGTGTAACCTGAAGAATGACTCACTGGGACGCCAAGATGATGAAGAAGGAAATATCAACATCACCCCACAGGCATAAAGGGAGTAGAGCAAAAGTCAAAGTGAAGGGAAGGAATGCAGTTAGAAGTTATCACTCACGTTGTAAGCCATTGCGATACCGGAGGCTGACCTCACAGTTGCCCCAGACGGCACTCACAGAGGGATAGAGAGTCATCCCCTTTAAACCCTGGAAGGCCACTCCAAGATATCTGCCATTCTCAAGGGCATAGCCCAGAGTTCCAGCATCAAAATCTAGTACCATTAGGAAACAGTCCGGGAATGGCACCAAACTTGCCTCCTGAGATCCCGGCCTTTCATCTGTAAGCAAGGCAAAGAGTAAGAAAATGAACAGATGATTCCCAAATATCTGAAACAATAAAAAAGCAAGACTAGGAGATCCAAAGTGAAAGCTGACTGCTTCTTTACCTGTGGGGTAGCGCCTTGACGCAGGTGAACATATATTTGATGTGTTGTGATACAGCAATCCTCGGTCCAGGTCCAGGCCCCAGGAGTGTTGATCACTTCCGAGCAGTGCTTGGTAACCCTCTGCCTGGAGTGGCATGTTTTTGGTGGCGACACCAACCACGGCATGTGTTCCTCGCTTCATTGCAGGCCAGGTAATCTCCCATATATGAATCCCAGAACTGTAGCCCATTTTGCTTCTTATCCCATCAGTTGTTTGAGGTGTGGGGCGGCGAGAAAAGGTCAGGTGTGATTGGGAAACCACGATGGATGGAGACGCATCCTTTGGGTTCCAGCCATGTTCTGCCTGTTGCTCTGGTGCAACAGAGGGCATGGCCATCAACTCCTGAAGACGCTCTGGAGCCGGAAGTATGGATGTGCAGATGTGAGAGTCTTCCTGGGTTGTATGGATCTTAGAAAAAAATGATTTGGGGACTGGTGAAAGGAGGGAACACAATGAGGTAGAAAAGGTTTCATTCAGATGCCGCTGCATGTTGGTAGCAAGTTTTTGGCCCATTTATAAAATGATGGAAATGCAAGTAGGACAGCTGGCAAAAATGTTTAGTCGAAAATAGATTAGGTGGTTCTTAGTTAACCTTTCTTTTAATACATTTGTTTTTTTGTCATACAGTTGACAAAATGTCTCGCTTGAAGGATTCTGGAAAATTAGAAGTTAATGAAAACACAAATGTTCTTCTCTAATGTGGGTACATTGCTCGCAAGCTTGAATCTTCAGTTCTTCAAATAGCACTCAGCTGTCAGTGGCCTTAGGATTGCTTGGTTTCTGCAATGCTTTTTTTATTGAAATGTTGTAAGACTCAACTGCAAATTGTACTGTTAGCACTCTCAAGGATAAGGCTCTCTGAAAAGGGCTTCTCTCTGAGGGAGAGAATGTAAAATTCAGGCTGTAAATATGCCAGTTAACAGCAACTTGATTCTTCACGGAAGCAAACCAGCAGCTCAAGTCCCAAGGTGGCACCGAATCGAGGCCTCAATAATTCAAGGCGGAACTCTCCTTTTTTCTGTGTCAAGTTGGGACAGGCCTGTGTTTGAAAGAGAAAAAAATGTGCAATTAACACGTGGCAAATAGACAATAGGATAAAGAAAGTGAAGTACATAAGAGGTGACATCAACAATGTAAAAAAAAAATGCAAGAGAAAGGCAGACAGGCAAGTAAACAGACAGAAAAATAATCCGAGCAAGCACAGGTAAACAAGTGCAGAAAACTCCCACCCTATGTCAGCAAAACAAATCATGATGACCAAGCAGAGGTTAAGACCTGCAACACTTAGCAATTTCATTTTATCCTTTCATGTGTAGCATTGCAAAAAGGAAACAAAGGGGAAAAAATAACTGTTTAACACGCGTTTCCCGATTTATTACCTTAGCCATTTGGAATAGCAGCTCCCGTTTTCATACAATGCGCCTAAGGCGTGCTGGAGCTGTCATAACTCACCGTCTCACCCAGGGCACAAAGAATGGGATCAAATGGACAGATGGAAGTCAGCGTATTGTGATGACTGGAACCATCAGAAAGCAGAAGGATATGGTAGGCAGACTTATTTTTATGTGATCATTGATCTCCTATCATGTAAACAATCCTCAAGAGATTATCAGAGACTATTCTTGAAGACAGTCGGATGAGATAAATTTTGGTAAATGGGAAACAAGTGATTATTTATATGGAGGAGCTGATGTGCTGGAGGTGAGATGGTGTACATATGGGGTAAGCAAATAGGTAAACCGCACAACTTGCTGTTTATTGAGGTTCATATCATGGAGACTAGAGAGATGAGTACAAAATAAATAATATCAAGTTGTTTATTAACGGCAGCAGGAGCTTTGAACCTCATCAGTAAAGTCATGCCAAGACATATTGGTGTTAATTTACCTCAGCTAATTTCCACAAGTGTTAGTAAATCCATAATGCTGAGCTATCTGACTATCTGGAGTCGTGGTCTGGTCCTCTGCGTAGATATCTCAGAAGATATCACTCGTTGTCCTCACTCAGCGGTTGAAGACACATATTGACAGAGTTGTGGTTTTACATAGATCAGATGAACGGCAGCACTGGGACGGCAGAGTCAGAGACGTAACAGGCGAGTATGTGATAACTTATAAATTAAAGGAAGATCTAAATTAGTTAAAAAGAGTGCAGAGGACACAAACAAATAAAGAAAACCATATAGAAAATAGAAACATTAAATGTGATTAATAGTGAGTCAAGGTCAGCTTGCTTACACACTAACTACATTATTTAAAGGACTGATTGATGAAATGAAATGGGCCCGGTAGAATAATTGCAGGTTTTATATTGGACTGGTATCCCCTATTTTAAGGTTGATTCCTGCATTTTGCCCATTGCTGCTAGAAAAGGCTTTGATTTTCCACAAGGCTAAAATTGGATTGAACGGGTTCGCAAAATTGATATATGAATGTTTTGATGTTAGCAAGCCATAAGCGCCATTGCCTTACAACAAAAGATGCCACTTGCTGAAAGATGTGTGAAAAGCACCATCACTTGATGAAAATCAACACGGGCCATTACATTACAGTAGAACTAAAAAACGGATAATAGAAGAAATGTGTCCAGTCCTGCCAGTCACTGCTTAGCAGCTTAGAGCCAATGAACTCTGGGACATGATCAAGGCACTGGATATCTGTTTTTTTTTTCAATAAAAACAGTTTCAACTTTTTTTTAATTTAACAGAAATACTGCCTAATTCAGTACAGGGGGTAGTCCATTCATCATTTGAAAAATACACAGCAGTAAGGCAATAAGAAGCATTGTGTTTCAGAAGAAAGTATTGATTATGCCGTCTGCTCATTTAATCCTCTCCTTGGATCATGACACAGCTTGCTGTACTGCTACTATGGCTCACTAGGTCAAAATTCTCAAATATCTTTGTGATTATCAGTAATTGTAAGCATGCTCAGACTGGAAGTGAAGATATTTAAATATGATATTTTACAGCTGCCCTGGGAATGCCTGAAAACTGTATAGGAGAAGCTGAAGACCATTGTTAGACTTAGGGTAGCCCTGGTGTCCCCTATTTAGCCTGCTTCCCACTGTGAGCCCCAATGACAGAACCAGCTAGTAAGTGACTGAGTGGGTGAGTATGTATGTATGTATTTATACACTTACACACGCTTACTTATCACTATTTACAAACACTTTAACACTGCATTATATTCATGAAGACAGATGGTGAAATTATGCAGATCTAAATGTAGATGTGGCAGATTAAGTCCAGCCCCCGGATGATTCTTAATTAATTAGTTAAATTTATGTTTTAAAAAGTACTTTGTTTAATTTTCTTGATTAACTTAAGTTCAATTCCTTAAATGCATCTTTGAGAGTTTATATAAGTAAAAAAACAAAAACAAAAAAACATTTCAAGTCTCATTTAATTTGTTTAGTGTGGAATTAATTATTTCCTGATTTGCTTTTTATTAGCATTTGTAGGCAGACAGACATGCACACATTGACCAGTGAAATTTCAGAGTGGACAAAAGAATAGAATTAACCTTCAGAATTAAAGGAACCTTCCTGATAAAAGTGAAGGGGGTTCTTTTCAGAAGCTAGATGAAGTTAAAATTAGAAGAAAAACACAAAATGCAGGGATGTAAGAAAGGACAGAGCCGACTATACTCTCTTAGAAGGCTGGCGTCCTTCAACATCTGCAATAAGATGCTGCAGATGTTCTATCAGACGGTTGTGGCGAGCGCCCTCTTCTACACGGTGGTGTGCTGGGGAGGCAGCATCAAGAAGAAGGACACCTCACAACTGAACAAACTTGTGAGGAAGGCAGGCTCTATTGTAGGAATAAAGCTGGACAGTTTAACATCCGTGGCAGAGTGACGGGCGCCGAGCAGGCTCCTGTCAATCATGGAGAATCCACTGCATCCACTGAACAGGATCACCTCCAGACAGAGGAGCAGCTTCAGCGACAGACTGCTGTTACTGTCCTGCTCCACTGATAGCCTGAGGAGATCATTCCTCCCCCACACTATGCGACTCTTCAGTTCTACCCAGGGGATTAAACGTTAACATTATACAAAGTTATTGTCTGTCTGTAGTACCTTCATTGTTATCACTCTTTAATTTAATATTGTTCTTTATCAGTCTGCTGCTGCTGGAATATGTGAATTTCCCCTTGGGATTAATAAAGTATCTATCTATCTATCTATCTATCTATCTATCTATCTATCTATCTATCTATCTATCTATCTATCTATCTATCTGTAACACATGAAACTGTTACTGTTTTTCTTCCTTTTAGTTTAGTGATAACACCACACCACACACAGCAACAGGGTCACTACTCAACTGACCGGCAATCCAAAACTGGAATTGTGTAAATGAGTGTCTTTATGAGGATGTGTCCTGCAAGGCACTGGCACCTCTTTGCCAGGGTTTGCTCCTGCCTCATGCACCAGTCCCCTTTGATTTAGTATTAGTATAACTTGGCTTGAAAATGTATGCTGCACTTCCCTCTCCCCTACAGACAATCCTGTCAAGATTCCTGTTGTTCAATAAGCTCAGAGCACATAACTCTAAAGGTTGCTGCAATGTAAATTGAATAAATGAGTAATCTGCATGTTAATTAGTCTTGTAAAGTTAAAGAGTCTGGCCTAAATACTATTTGAATCTGTTTATCATTCTTGCCTTTGTAATGCAAACCAAGTCTAGTGACACTAAAATCGGAGGGGTAGCAGATGACATTACAATTGAAGGAACTGAAGATACTGAGGAGGCAGCAAAACAATTCAGAAAGGCCCAAACACTCTTCAGAAACGGAAAATGCAGCTTAAAGTTAAAACGTGCAAAGGAACATTAATTATAAAGACAAAATGGGGTACACTTTCTTGTAGGAAGCAAGTTAGGAAAAGGATTTGGAGGTTTATGTTGACAAAACATTTCATATCTCCTCTACTCTGATATTCTCAGGACAGTAAACTACTTTAGTCTGAAGCAGAGAAAGTTGTACAAGTGCACAAATTTCTCAAAGGCATTGAGAAATCTGACTAATGAGGATTCTTTTGATTAAAAAATTGATCAGAGTACTCAAAGACACCAGTCAGAATTGAGGGCAAAGCGTATTTAAGACAGTAGCCAAGAAGCACTTTTTCAAGCAGAGGGCTGCAGAAATATACAACAAACTATCAAGTCATGCAGAAACCTTGAGAAATAAAAAAATAAATATCTGGATACAATATTGAGGAAATTCAGATAACCAAACCACCTTGATAAACTGGCGGGCTTCTTCTCACGTAATATGTTACAGCAGTCACTGGGCAGCTTGAAGACAGGGACATGAACCAGACAATAGGGGGCCAAAATAGCCTTAGCTCAAGTGCATTTCCAGCACGACCCAAATGTGCCTTTGTCTAGTTATGCTTTTTTCCTTTATTAAAATGGCTATATTTATTTTGCTCCCGTCGTATCTTATACTTTGAAGTCGCTGTATTGTTTTCCCTCTTTTGTTTTGTAATATTCTTCTCAATTGCTTTATAAAGTGTTTGTCACAGTACTCACTCTGATGGGCATGATATAAAATAGAAAATGACTGGAGTAATTAGTTTAAAATTAATTTTTGTTCTCCATGAATCATCTTGACGTGAGAAAGAATACAAGTCAATTGCCTGGTTGTGTAATCCCTGCATTTTGTGTTTTTTCTTCTAATTTTAACTTCATCTAGCTTCTGAAAAGAACCCCCTTCACTTTCATCAGATTGAAGGTGTATTCTTTTTTTACTTGATATCAGGATATCGGCCTGTAGTTGGCAGCATTTGGAGAAGACAGTCAGGCGGCAATTGGGAAAGCACTGCATTAGCCTTACCTAATATCAGGTGCCATAAGGCGAGATATTCTTTTAGTTTGTATCTATCAATAAAACATACAGGGCTGACCCTAAATTCTGATGAGTGTAATTTGCTTTCAGTGGGGGCTGTGGTACCCCCTACCCAGCTATCCAGGTTGCAAACATATTGTGCAGTCTGACCTGCCAGATCTCAAGTATTCCGAGAGTGGCAACAGACAAAAAAGGAGCTTCCGAAGATGTGCTCAGCTCATCCTCTTCCTCCAAATAATAAAAAGAGCTTTCCATCCATCCTCACAAAAAGCTGGAACCAAGCATGGCAGTAGTGTGTGAAAGTGGGCAGAAAACTGTCCCATTGCTAATACAGCAGCACCATCCACTTTCCAAAACTGTACACACAGAGAGGAAACCACCCTGCAGGAGATTTGATCACAGCCCCTACTGGGTTGCCAGTTATTCTATCTCGGTCACGTTTGGCATGTGGGAAGAAACAGAAATGGCCAAAGAAAATATATAAAGAGTTTGGAAAAATGTGAAAACTCCACACAGAAAATGATCCAGCTGGTAAACTATACTCAGTATTCTGGATCTGTAAAGCAGCAGCACTAATCACTGCAAAACCCATAAATAAACACAGAAGAATAAAATGAAATGGATAATATAGTAAGAAAAAGAAAGCACCAAAAGATGAGCTCTAGAAAACATCTCCCATAAGGCCCATGTTGAACTGAGATGAGACTACGGAATAGAAAAAAACATTCTGCATTGTTTAGGTCAATCTGAGAACAACATTTACTGTAAATAATCAACCATATTTAATGGGGGAGATGGAAAACATAAGTAGGCAAAAGTGAAAAAAAGCATTGGAAATTTCTGTAATCCCTGAACCAACCAGTCGCCTTTTGGGTTTATAGGCGTGCTTTGTCCTGTTTAAACATGCTGCAGCCAGTCATAATGCACACGTGGGGATGGGCTGATCTACAAAAACTACTCAGTGTAACAGATTAGACTGTTGGAAACAAGAGGGTCTTCAGAGGAGCTTACTGAAACTCTCCTAGAAATGAAATGCACCTTCCACCCGTAAGAGATCAGGGCCCAAGTAGCTGTATTTCTAACAATTTGGTGTCTGAAGCATGGAGAGCTCCTGTCTGGTGAGCAACAACACAAGGTCAGTTTGTAGAACCATCAGGTTCCAGATCTCAAAAAAGCAAAGATGGGAACACAATAAACTGGACAGTCTAAGAGGTAGTGAGAAGAGAGCGAGGCTGTAGATGGCAACAAGGCTAATTAAGGTTTCATTTTGCTGGTCACTGACTTTGAAAAATGTCCTTTTCATTTTTTTTGGCACAAAAACTTTTTTCAGAGATGGATTTATTAGGCTACTTGCAAAGTATGTCATAAGCTGTGGTTTCAAGCTATCAACCCATATGTGTGTTATAGCAAAATCTAAAAAAGTTAATTTATAAAACAAAAAGTAAGATGTGTGGAAATAATCTGACAGTTCCTTGCTTATTATAAAAAAAATGCATGGCTTGCTTCCTTCCAGATATGTACGCCAAACTGCTGCTCATGCCAAGGAACAGAGAGTGGGCAGAAGTGTGCACTGCAGGTGTTTGTATAAATAAATACCCAAAAGGATCACAGAGAGCTGGTTTCTTTGTCATGAATTCTCTCTGATTACTAAATGGAGTCCAATAGTTTATTTCAATTATTATGAAAGTTAAATATTATAGAAGAAAAAAAATGATGCATGACCAGCAGTAGGCCTCACCATATTTTTTCATGTATGTCTGTTCATACCTAAAGTCCATCATGTCTAATGGATGTATGATCAGTTAATAAAGCATATAGGTAAGAAATATAAACCAATGTACAATAGATAATGGCAAGCTCATCAGGGCAGGATCTTTAAAGTAAATCACTCCAAACATCCTGCCCCATTTACTGTATTAGTTCACAACAACCAGCAGACAGCTAGAGGAATCGAACAGGTAAACCAAACCCTTTGAGCAAAATGAATGCCCATCCATTTCTAATGCAAGTCTTGTGCAGTATCCCATTGCATTGCAATGCCATCACCATTCAGGCTCAAGATACACTCCAAAGGTCAAGAACAATACTCATGTACACACTCCAAAGTAACACAACATCTTTGGGACTGAGAAAGGAAAATCAGCTTACACAGAAACTAGGCCAGGGTCATATTCTAGGCCATCACAGTACACACTCATACACATATTCAAACTAGCACTGGCAATCTCAGGCCTGCCAGTGGACTGCGAGAAGAAACTGGAGCCCCAGTGGAAATATAAGCTAACTCAGGTGGAACAAGGATTCTACACATCGAAAGCAGTCATGGACTATACCAACAATGTTACACGTCATCACACCATGCTCCCCAGCCCAAAATAATTTAAGACAATAAAGTAACGACAGAACCCTACTGTCCCACTGACTCTGTTCATCCGTCTATACAAGTGGGACATATTACAGTATCTAGCGCTAATGACTCCTGGGAATCAGGTTTGAATCTTGGACTGGTCACCATCGACATGAGTTTCTGTGTTCTTTTGAATAAGTAAGGTTTAATTTCACATACAAAAGACATGAGTGACAGGTTATTTGGCAACTCTCAGCCTGAGTTAGTGAGTCCACTGATGTACCATCGAATGGGAGGTTTTACTGAGTGGATGGTTGGTTGGATATACAGGTGGGATCACTCCACTCATAAGACCCACCAGTGATCAATTCTCATTGTCTCTTGTTCATACTACGTATATATATATATACTACCTTTAGATTACATGGACTTTGGCAGGGTGTGTTCAGTTACATCCAACCCAGGAGTTTGCTTTACAATGCACCGGGGCTTATAAATGACTCGAAAGGCCAGAGTGGCCCCTCACCAGTTAAAGTGCCCGATGGGCCCTGGGTTTGATGACCTTAGTATCTCTGCTATACTCAGATCTACGAAAACACAGTAACTGAAATTCACTGAGCTATAATCTTGTTTGCTTTATAAGTGCCTGGGTCACAATATTTGCTGTAAAAGATGGTATAGAAAATGTATGATTGATCGAGACATTACACATAAATTTACCAAGACCTCCTGTCAGTATGGTGTTAGCCACAGCAGCTCTGTTTAGCTAGTGTGTGTCCTTCTTAAACAAACCCTTTATGTGCCTTCTTGCCTTTTTAGTTCCTGCATAGTCTTTGAAAACCATTTGCCATCAAGGGAACTTATTACTGTAAATTAAATATTCATTTGGTAATTCTCCGTAGAAGCTATTCGTAAAGTTAAACATGCATATACAACAGGCAATTGCAAAGTTTTGACATAAAGTCATGCAGTGGGAGATAAAAATATTTATAAACAAAGGAAAAAATCCCAAACAGAATGGCTCCCAGCATGACCAGCTTCATAAATGTGCTTAGGCTGGTGGGTGTAAATCTGAGTATGAAAAGAGAAAGATAAGAAAATTAATGCAAGATGGGTAGAAATTTTGTGTACCATGCACAGGAGTAGTAAACAGGCAGAAAAAGAAAAATAGGCAAGGACAAATGGATACTGGTCCACAAAAGAGCAAAAATGAGAAAATAAGAACAAACATTAAGGACCTAACTGTGACACTGGAGAGGAGTGCAGCTGGAAATTGAATAAGCGAACATGTACATTGAACTAATAAAGACATGTTGAATAGGTGGTCAAAGACAAAGGCAGAGGAGTGGACACAGGGAGAGGCAAGCACAGATATAGAGAGCAGCAGGGCAGGCTGTCTGGCCTGGCAAACAATAAATTGGCAAAACCCGATATGACACTGAGAAAGGCAGACACAAGCAAGAAGAAAAAGATACAGAGTGACAGTGCAGAGCAGCCAGAGGAGTGGAAAAGTGCAAATGGATGAGACAGTCAGAAGTGCTGACTGACTCATTGACCGCTGCCAAGACACTAATAAGCAGACAGTTACAGTAGGAAGACCCACCTGGTTCCTGAGTTGTCCTGCCGAGCTTTCTGCGTTCACACTTGTTCTCGTGGTTAAAGGTGTGCAGCCAAAAATAAGAGACTAGACTGATGGTAATTGCCCCTTTGCTTTGCCCACTCACTGGAGAGTGCTGATGAAATAACTGAAGAAAAAAACACCAGAAGGAGAAGGAGGCCTGGAGTTTGATGATTGAAGAAGTGTGGAGAAAACTGAAGAAGTGAGCACAAAACACTCTCATTCTGTTTTTAAATGGTTAGACCGTTTGTCCTCCTTTATTTTCCTTCTTGCGTCTAATCTTCGTCACCATGTCGCACAACAAACCTGCTGAGCCACATTCTTTCCCCCAGTTATTTTTTCATTTGAAAAGAAAAAAAAAACACATGAGGGTGAACAGAGTGTGACACATTAATTTATTTAATATCGCTGCCCTTTTTCCTAGAGAGCAAGTCATTGTCACTGAAACCCCAAGTTACTTTCAAGGTGTCACATTAGGACACTATACAAATAAAAAAAAAGTGTTTATAGCCTGGAGGCTCACTCAACTTTGAGGGTTTCTTAAAAAGATGGCCTATAGAGCTATAGAGCTATGCACTCTCTTCTGTTGCAATCAAATCAGAAACTTGTGTTTTATTTAAGAAGTGTAATATTTGTGAAATAACCTGTACAGTGAAGTGTTAATTATGCTGGGATTAGGGTTTGACCCACACACAGATGAACAGAGGTACATCAAATCGTTATATGGGGTTTTCCTGGGCACTCAGATTTTTTTTTCACAATCAAGAATCTTCTCACATCTCAAAGATGAGAAAGTTGATTGTCACCTCTAAATTAGCTCAGTTTAAGTGAAGGTGAGTCTGCTCAGAGAAGCACTGACTTTCCATCCAGAGTTCATTCCTGTATTGTGCACCATGCTGTCATATTAAATGCATTATGTCCTTCGTGGTCAGCTTCGTTCATGCTGTTATGGTGGGGTTGTTGTTCAGTTTTGTCAGTAGAGTCTCTGTGGCCAAATGAATTGGAATCATGGAGTATAGCAACACGACATCAAATGAGACCATAATTTCATCATCAGAGATGGATACATTCTTCAGGCACTGCAATGCCATATCTATATATTCCTGTATGTCTAATCATTTTCCTCTGATGATGACACCTGGTAGGTTAGGAATAGAAAGCTATTTTAAGATATGTGCTTCATTTTCTCCCTTTGGGAATTATTAGCTACAAATATGCAAACCGCATCACAGACATTTGCGTCCATTCATATATACATATACTTATATGTATGGATAGTATATCTAGGGAAACAGGTATTCGCTCTTTTTTATTACTCTCTGCACAGCGCTGAGAATGTGCTTTATCGAAACGTAGGATGGCTCAGAAGTGACTGACAGCCCAAACAGCAGCGATAACCAATAGAGTGGATGAATGACTGAAGAAGGGGCAGCAGTGTTCTGGACAGGAGAAAAGATATGTGATCAAGTTTGGCGTCTACCGTCAGGCATTAGATGAAAGGGGAAGGTTTGGTGAAGCCCAAGGAAGATGCAAAAGTCAATGGTTAGTAAGCGCACTTAAACTTGAGTGCCGCAGCCAGGTGCTGTGGCTGTGAGGAGATGTTGCTTCTTTAGAACCAAAAAGGGAGTGAAGAGAAGTAGAGGTGGAAGCGGTGTCCTCTGATCCAAGACCAGCCAGGAGTGATGCAGTGGTGTCAGAAGATGGGTAGTGGCTTCAGAGTAAGAAGCTCCAGTGATGTAATAATAGAACTTATTTTTTGATTGATTCCTTTTTCCAGGGTGACTTACAACATTTGAAATATAATTGGTTACATTTCTTTTGAGCACAGGCAGGTGAGGTGCCTTCCTCATAGTCACACAGTGCCAGTAGCAGGATTTGAACTGACAACATTGAGGCAGTTAGAGCTGTGATAGTTTTGCACATGAAATACAGTATGAAGATTTAATTCAATATATTGTAACTGCATTAAGCAATGGATGTGTTTATAATAAACTATACTTTAAAAGTTTAATTACCTACTTACATTTTCTCTCTGTTACAGTGCATGATAAAAACTTTGTAAAAGAACAAACCTACACCAAGGTGAAGACCCTGCTGTTCTTGTGCTGCTCCCTCTACTTTATGTAATAGTGCCCCTGTTGCTCTTGCTCTATCTCACTCTTTCTCAGTCTCCATGATCCTCCAAGAACAGGCCACTAATGTAGCAGTTATCCTCTCCCTAAAAGTCTCCTTCTGCCTTCTTGAATGTTCTCAAGGGTTGTGAAATGCAAGAGATCCCTGTCCCTGTCTAACGGTTCACTGTCACGCAAGCATTTAGACTCACGTAATGAAGAGCAGGCTATTGGACACAATATGTTGCTATTTTAAGATGAATTGATGATACACTGGAAATTCTTGGATGGATAAATACTCTTCAAAATATTCACATTCATGAAGAGATTCTTGTTAGTTTAAATTTGATTAAGCGCAGTGTCTGCATATCAGGTCACAAGGAAGCATGTCACCTGGAATTTCCGGTCATCAGCATTCAATGTTAATGTGTGCCTGCGCAGTTTCTTCACAGCCTCCTTCTGTGCGGACGTGGTGCTCAGTCTGTATTGAGCTACTAATGATTTCATCAACGTCAGTAGTTTGAACATCACTTATATGCATTTCCAATATATTGTCAATTCACCTTAAAATATCATCATGTCCCTAAAGATCTCTTTCTGTTTTGTATGTTCAGCCTAACTATCCCAACTGTTAACTGCCTCCATGACTTATCCAGTTGAAATACAAGCAACAAAGATCTTCGGCAGCCTACTGCCTAAGGTCAGGGAAAAGTAATCGATGGCAAGGGATTAACCAATAGGAATAGTTTCAGTGTGGTGGGCTTCGTCTTGATTGACAAGTAAAAAAATGATCGTGAAAGAGGCACTTTGAAATAAATAGTGTTGGCATTAAAAGAGCTATTTGGAAATGTGCCCTGCTAGATAAAAACTGCCTTTAAAAATAAGGCCACTTTGAAATAAAACCTCCAACAATTAAATAGGTTAAGTAACTACATTATTAAGCCGAAATAAAAGTATGACCTAAAACTTCATATTCCATAAAAATGTGATGATTAATTTCTTTTAATTGGGTGTTTTTCTTTTCACAATTTATTGACTAATTTATTTATATCACTATACTGCACATTATTTTAGTAGCCTAGCTGTGTGTAGTTGTAGACTAAGCTATACGTATACGTATATTTTTTATTTATTGTTCTTTTAAATTTTAGTATCTTTCATTGCACAAAATACAATATTCACTAGTGCATGTTGGGTTTTCTGTCTGCATGAGCCCATGTTCTTATGGATACCAACCTTCACAGGTGCTTAACAGCTACCGCAGCTCGGCTTAAGATAAGCTTTTTCTCAGGATTAGACATATACAGTAAGTTGCCATTTCACACCCATTTGCACACATACCTAGCCACACTCCCACTTACACTAATTTGGAACTGCCAGTTCACTTAGTATCTGCATGTATTTAGGGATGCAGCAGGAAACCCCATGTTTGCTCTCATAGAACATAACAATTCAACACAAACAATGACACAAGATTCAAACCCCAGGGCGGTAAATCTGTGACGCCGCAGCACTACTGTGCCTCCTACATAGCAGCTGTTCATCTATACAGGAAAAATGGAAATGTTGATGACTAGTGAAGTAAATCCTGTAGCTATGTAGGGAGGCACAGTAGTGCTGCTGCTGCTTCACAGTTAGTCAATAAAAGGTGTCATTTTGCTTAACTTCTCATTGCATCGTTTCGCTAACACTATTCAGCTAAATTTTTCCTCATGCTAAACATACTTCAGATACGTGTGGTTTCATGCTACTTTATTTCCTTATTTAAATGTAAACTCCACCCATGCCACTATCTCTGAGCTGACGACTGAACAATAAGGTGTATTTAACCCAACAGTCAGTGCCAAGAATCAATAATAAAAGTCATTCCTTTTGTTGTCATAAACATACGTCAGAAAAGCAGAAGACATTGTCGTCTCTGAAATCGAAACCCTTGCTGTTACAAAGTCATTATATTTGGTAACTTTTTTTTTATTTTGTTTTTCTATCAAGACCAACATGTTCTGAGCCTACTGCTACTTTTTAAGGGCCAGACACAAAACAGGTGAATAAAATACTGTTGCCATCCATGAAAGAAAAACAAATCCTAAGTTTTGAAACGGGCATGGCAGCGTACCAATGATACAAAGTGTTGTGCTTGTTATTATCTGCACTTATGAACATGTATGGGCAAGAACTCACTGGACCTGTCTGTCAAGGGTGAGCCCTTTCATTTTGTAGAATGTCTCTTTCAAGGGTATTCGACCTCTTGATTATTGTCTCCCTCTTTGTCTTTACTTTCAACCTCTTCAAGCATTGGTATCACCAATTGTCAACCCAGATTAGCTGATTTCAACATGTAATTGGGTAACCCTCTACTTTGTCATCAATCACAGCGCTGACTCCCACTACACCAATTTAATTCATTTACCAAAGCTGTTTAATTGAATTTTAGGGTTATAAGAATCTGTTTTTTATTAGTCATTAGTTAATGAGAAAACCTGAACTTTTATGGATTTCGTGTAAGGGGTTATGAGGGACAAAAGGGGTGAGAAAATGCCACAGAAATAGGAAATAGCCAAGCAGGGTAGATAGACAGAGGTCCCTAGGGGCTGGGTAACCCCGCAACTTCAGAAGTCAGGCTATATATTGTATTAGTAATATTATTATATTATTTAAGAGAGAATATTCTAAAGAGGAACAGAGGGAAGTATCCAAATCCCTACACTTATATTGTATGTTTACACTCACCAGGCTGTCACGAAGATACAGCTGAAATATGTAGCTCAACCTCTCCCATATTTTACATCTATGACAAAATAATATATATATAAAAAATACTTTAAAAAAAACCACACTAATATTAAGTTAAAAAGTGTACTAAAAAGTAAAAAGTAAGTGTCTCTCATACATCATTCGTAAAATAAAAACGTGGGCGCTTTTGCTAAGATTTTATTGATTGATGAAAAGTGCCCATGCTTTTATTTTATATTCTTCATATGAAAATTTCATTTCTTAATTAACATGGATTACTCGATCACTTAGTGAAAATGATTATTGATTCATGTATTGTCATCGTAAGTGTGCAAAATTTCAAGTCATTTGGACAATAGGAAGTGGGTTAAATATCGATGACAAGATTTGTGCCAGACAACAAACAGGTGAAGTTAAAAGAAGCATGGCAAAAAGCAGGAGAGAAGATTTATACTTTTCCATGCACAATATATTAACCTAAGGTTAGTCCAGGTTAGTCCTGGAGGGCCACAGTGGCTGCAGTTTTTTGTTCTAACCTGGTTGCTTAAATAGAAAGCAATTCTTGCCAATAATTTAATTTCATGGCTTGTTAGTGCTTTAACTCTGCTATGTCAGGTACCGTATATTCTCACGTATAAGTCGTGTCTTGAAGCCTGAAAAATCGATCATAAAATCAGACCCCGACTTGTTCTCTCGTTCAAAAATTATTTTTAACATCTTCTTGCCTCTTCCAATCTCGCATCAGTTTCTCAGACGCATAAAATTTTGTTGCAGCAGTGCAGTTACCAATTTCTTTCGCTACTTCAACGACATTTAATTTAAAACCAGCATCATATTTTCTTCTGTTTGAATGATCCATTGTAAGGGATGCTCTTACGATAAAGGTGTATGAGGGTGTGCGATACAAAAAACACAAATCAGTGCAAGTGTCATTTTTGAATAGTTCAGGTATTATGTGTGGTCACATAGGCACAATAGAGAGAGAGAGAGAGGGTTAGGAGAACACGATGATACAGCACATCCCGCACCGACATAGAAAAAAAAGGCAGTGTGCTCGGTGGTTACTCTCTCAGATGGGCGTTAGCATATCACAATCCCTTGGACCAATAGCGTGAGTTTTCTGCATTCAACTTTATGAGTGACATTATAAAATACCAGAAATTATACGGTAAAATCAAGTCCCACCTTATGTGCGGGAGAACTTATCTGCGAGTATATACGGTAATTCTCATATCCTAGATTTTCTTCCCCTTTCTAAGGATATCATCCAAATGATTTGAAGGCTAAAATGGACGAGATATTCTTAGTGCTTCACTTTTTTCTCTTCACTTTCCTCCTAAGTATTTAATTAAAGCCAATAGCGCATGATAAATACATACACAGGTGTAACTGGTAACATGCTAAATGGAGAAATGCTGGTCTCTTTTATCATTTGCATGTTACTGCTAATTAGGAGCAATTAAAAACCAAGCATACAGCTGTTTAAGACTAAAGTAAGCAATAAGGGTTCACAATCTTAACGAGCGAGACAACTAAAGTGAAGCAGAAGTGTTAAGTTGAGCAAAAAGTGCTTCTTATTCCTGCAGCCAGTGAGGCCCTCCAAGACTGTGATTGAGGACCCCTGGTCTAGATAATCAGGTGGATTTTCATCTTGGTCTCTGATTTGGTGTGGTCTCTGGATGGATGGAATGAAAAAGAGAAAGACACTGAGGCCTCTCTATTAGCCTGAGTTTATACTGGTCTTGTGCTTCCTTGATGTACTTCTTCGATCAATGAGACAATAACAGTGTGGAGCCGACTCCCCTTTTATCTTCAGACCTCATGCCCTTTGACCTGTCCTGTTAAGTCAAAACTTCAACCAACACAGCGTTTCACTGTACCCTCTGGGCTGGGTCCAACATGTTCGTAGTCCTTGTATGATTATGTAGATTTCACTAGTTCTTAGTTCATACTGGTTCTGGTCTGGTATTCTCTGAATAGAAGATGGTTTTCGTAAGATCTATTACTGATTAACAAGACCTTATCTTTATCTGAGTGTAACAGTTTTTTTTCTTAGTATATACTGTGGAAAGCAGCCCGGACACAGACAGGCAGACACCGATGGTTCCAAACCACACACACGTTTATTCATATTTTACTATTACAACACCGCAAAGCACAACCCTGTGCCCCTGCACCACACACCCTCAAGTCCAGGCCTTTTCCAATGATGCCTTTCTCCTGACTGCCTCCACTCCTCTCCTCTCCTCCGAGCTCTGTCCTCTTCCACCCGACTCCAGCTTCTGAATGGAGGAAGGCGGCCCCTTTTATGTTCACCCGGACGTGCTCCAGGTGCTTCCCGATGAACTTCCGCCGGCACTTCCTGGTGTGGTGGAAGTGCCGGTTGAGCACCCGGAAGCACTCCGGGCATCCCTGGTAATCCTTGACGTCCACGGTTGTTCAGGCATCTGGGTGCCCCCTGGCGGTGACCACGGGCCCCTAAAGGGTTGAGCTTCCATGCTCTGTTTCTGTGGTCCCCATACCAACCAGGGCGGCTGCCCTCTCGAGGTCTGGAGGAAGCGTGGTCCCTCTTCTGGTCCTTCCAGGTGTCCCGGCTGGGTACCGCCCCCAGCCGCTCGCCACAATACTTTACCCTAACTTTTTGCGTAAAGTAAGGGAGCAAATCTCATCTCTCTTATGGTATGATGTCCAACTGTTAAACCGACAACATACAGCCCAGAAGTTATGGTTATCTCAAACAGGGAAAGACAACACCACAAAACACCCTGCTTAATGTGAAACATTTATTCATTTAAATAAGGCGCAAAATAAAAAATATCAGTGTTTTAATTTTTTTCTTCCCTCTGTATTTTTCTCATCGTGTGTGCACACAACATGCCACAGAAAGCATGTAATGCTAAATTTTGATTGGTACTGCCAACTTAGTAAGCACATGCAGGTGGCCAATGACGCTGCAGGCTTTTTTTTTTAATTTGACCACACGGTTCTGCTTATTGTCACGTGCACAGTGACAAGTACAACACAGCACTTTGCCTCTTCTCTGTCTCTCTCTCTCTCGGTTTCTTCCCCCTCTACTCCTCATTCAAGCTTTTTCTTCTTCCTCCTGACTCTGGCTCTTTGAATGGAGTGAGTCCTTTTATAGAGCACCCGGACGTGCCCCAGATGTCCCATGATCTCTTTCCAGTTGTACTCCGGGTGTGGCGGAAGTCCTGCAGAGGACGGCTCAGCCGTTCTCCATGCACCCCGTGGTGGTGGCCAGTGGCCCCAACAGGACTGAGCTTCCATGCTGCAAAACCTGAGGCACCAGAACAAGCCACGGGGGCTGCCCTCTGTAGTCCCAGGGGAGATACTGCCCTGTGCAATCTCTCTCCCCATCATGGAGGTGTCTCGGCCAGGTAAGAGCCCCAACCGTCTGTTACAATACATACATACACTGTTGAGCCGAAACATTATGGACATCAGCTTAATATGCTGCTGCTCATCTGTGTGCCACCAAAACAGCTGTGACCTGACAAGGCCCAGATTCTAAAAGGTGTCCTGTGGTATGTGGCACCCGGGCGTTAGCAGCAGATCCTTTAACTTTTGCAAGTTGTAAGGTGGAGCCACTTTGGATTGGACTTATTGTTCCCACAGATGCTTGATTGGATTGGGATCTGCAGAATCTGGAAGCTGGGGCAAAACCTTGTATGAACCCTTCATCATGTTCCTCAGGCCATTCCCAAGCAATCTGTGCAGTGTGGTAGGGCACATTATCCTGCTGAGAGATGCCACATCTGGTGCACCTGGTCTGCAACAATATTTAGGCAGGTGGTATATGTGAAATCAATGTCCACAATAATGCTTTGGTGTAGACATTATTAGCAGAACATTAGGCAAAGCATCACTCTCCCTCCACAGGCTTTCCATCTTAACAAAAAAGTACATCCTGGTGCCATCTCTTTCCACATTTAAACAATTCCTGTGTTCACAGTCATCCCCAAAATGCAACGGAAAACTGGATCCATTGAACCAGGTGACCTTCTCCAAGTGGAGGTGCTTTCGATGGTGGACAGGGGTTAGCATGGGTACTCTGACTGGCCTGCAGTTACACTGTCCCATATGCAGCAGGGTTTGATGCATTGTGTTTCGTGACACATTACTCCTGTTGCCATCATCAGAATTATCTGTGATTTGTACCACAGAAGCCCTTCTGTTGGTTTGTACTGGACAGGATAACTTTGTTGATCTCTTACATCGATGAGTCCTGTCTACTCAACATCCTGCTGGTGGTTTGTGTTTTTTCTCACCTCAAGGCACCCCACAAGTCTTTCCATTTTGAAAATGCTTCTGACCAAAATGATTTGGCCCTTATCAAAGTCACTCTGCATTCTGTATGTTGATTACAGGTACCTAATGTTGGCTTACTGTCTAATATACTATCACATACTCTGTTGTTTACAAGATAGTCATTGTTTTTTGCTTGGGTGTTGTCGTAATATTTTCTCTCTTCAGTATATATTATAATGTGAGGCCACACTGGACTGCTGTCTGACAGGAATGCATGGTGTTCCGGTTCCTAGATGGGACTATAAAATGGATAGACTGGGGCAGACTGGTATATTCAAGGTGGCAGAGTTCCTGAGCCAGTGTACGATACACACACACATAGGCCATAAGAACTGTAGTGCCATTGGGCATCCCTGTTGGGTTCTGTGGGTGCCACCAGTGGGAGCTCCAGGGAAAGGCTGTCCCTAACTGCTGTACCTCCTCACTCCTTCTACTTCTCTCCATTTCTCTACTGTCTAAACTTCTCCAACTCCGATGCATGTATGGTTATTTCAGTGGAAGGCTAAACACCACTTTCAAGGTCAGGAATGGGTTGGGGAACTGCTGGGGGTGGTCCTGACAACACTCCCCTAGCTATCTGACCCCCCCCAACCCATAACTGATATCAATCATACTGATGAACAAAGATTCATATATTAGATGATGATATTAGAGATGAAAAGTCTCTCTGCTGTCATCTAATGACATGCTTTCTATTATTCCCCAGTCTCCAGGACTGCAGTAGTACCCTAAGAGTCATTTTTTCCAGGGCTACATGCACAATACTAGAGATGATGCCCATAACTGATAGTGGTCTTTGTCACTACTAATGACAGTGTTTTCTGTGTACCCTCCACTCCCTGGTTTCTCTCCAGCACTACCATAGTATCATTGCAGTTGCCATCTTTACAGCCCCCTTTTACAGTTCAGATTGATCACAGTGAGGCCAGCAAATTAACCAATGACCCCTTGCTAGCTTAACTCTGACTTGGCCATATTTTGGCCTTTTACGTTGTGACCTTGGCCTTCATCATTAAGTTTTGTTGAGTACAGCAATATTGTTTTTTTTTAATCAATGTCTCATTTTTCATTAGTTAAGTTTCCTCTCTTGATTAATTTGGTGTCATCACCATTTTATTCAGTAGTGAACC
Source organism: Polypterus bichir lapradei (assembly GCA_026402145.1). Taxonomy (NCBI): domain Eukaryota; kingdom Metazoa; phylum Chordata; class Cladistia; order Polypteriformes; family Polypteridae; genus Polypterus; species Polypterus bichir. The sequence continues at coordinate 23,405,409 of JANRMT010062804.1, forward strand.
AGAAATTGCAATCCAGCCCTTGATCGTCATCATAATCATACTGTATCGCTTTTCAAGTCTTTGTCACTGTTCAATATTTTTATTAGATTCATTTACTAAGACATCGTACAGGACCAAACCAAAGCCAAAGATGCAATGTCAGGTGCACATCGACTGGCACAACCCCTTAGGATGGTGGGCCCAAGCTTAGTCCTGGAGGCCTACTGAGGCTGAAGGGTTTCACCCCAACTAACTCTACCGATGGACTCCTCAGTTAATTAAAGAAGCTGTTAATTCCCAGTCGCTGTGTTCACAAAAAAGACAAAACTGGATTTCTACATTTTTATTAGTAGGCATGTTACACGGAGATACTTTAAAATTTTTACCTTGCTTTACTCTTGCGTTTCCCAATCCAATTTTCCAGGTGCCCTGGCCATTATTTACTAATGAGCACACCAGTGGGTTTGATACTCAAGTGGCAGCAACCTTTCACCATTCTGTGTTGTTGGTGTCTACTTAATTCACTGTGTAATGGATGGCAAGCATGGCTGGCTTCCTGGCCAGTAGATTGGCCCACCAAATTGGTAGTGTGATCCCTGCAACAGCCCGGTGATAGAGAGAACTGGACATGCTGGCATCCTGGAAGGACTTGATAAAAGCTTCTCATGTGAGTAGTGTTGGATTGGTCATCATGCTTCATTGGATGGAGATGTCCCCAAAATCTCTTCACCCCTCACCGCATCAGGACTACCGATAGGACTGTTTATTACATCACATACGGATAGCTGTTCCCGGGATCGTCATCTTTTACTCCACACCACTTCTTCCACTACTGCTGCATTGGGACTGTATTAAGGACTTTGACATGAGTGTTATTGTTAGGTGTTAATTGTTGTATGTTAGTATTTGTTATCATCATAGGGGAAGGGGAGGGTTACCTGTTTATTAGTTGTTTTTATTTCCTTGTCATTCAATATATTGCAGTTATTTATTTGATTTACTGTTAATTAGCATCTCTTTGTGTAAATGGTGTGAGGCAGACCAAGGCTGGGTGCATTTCTGGAATCCCTACCAAAAAAATAAACAAATCACCATCCTGTCGATGGTGTAAATCTGAGCAGCACCGGACCTCTACAACCTTAGGAGACACAACGCAGAAAAGACAGGCAAATCTGCTTGCATATTTACTTAACAGGTCCTCTGCCAAAGTCTATTGATATATGGCCAGTCACCTTTCCGAGGAGCTCTTGTAAACCATCTGTTGGGCTGGGATCAGCACACACCAACTAACTTGTGTGGTGCAAGCGAAATTGGATAAGCAGCAGACATTTTTGGGCGGCAGCCGCAGTACATCAGTACTTGTGCCGAGCTCGGCTTGTCATCATTCACCTCAGGTTCCTTGTCCCGCTCACTGCCTACCCAAGTGCTATCACTGCCAGTTTTTGTTACACAAGCACTCCACTGGCAGACGTTTAGGTCAGCATCTACTGACTGGCTAGCTGATTAACTGGCAAAAATGTGTTCAGTGGCCAGGAGCCAAATGAATCAGAAATCGCAAACCTTTTTGGAAAGCCTGCAAGAGCCTTGGCTGCCTACAGTATCCCAGCCATGAAGTGCAGGTGGGCCTGTAACTGTAGACTGCAGAGAAGCAGTGCACAAATACATTTTACTAAAAGTCTGGTAGATTTATTGGAGGAATTTTATATGGGGATCTTTTTCCATGATTGTTAACTGAAAAAAAAACCCATGAAACATCAGCCCTCTTCCAGATCTGCACTATTCATTGTATGCTGAGCCCATCATTTGGTCTCAGAGCAAACAAATTTGTCAGACATGAATTCAAAATGTTAAAAGTGCTCGGCCGTCTATGTTGACTGCAGTGTCACTGCTATGCCACACACAGAGAAAGTGCCAGAACATTATGTAAATACCACTGTCAGCTCATGCCATGCGGTCACTGGCTGAGCTGTCATTTAGATGGGAAAAAGAGGACAGACTCCTTGGAAAGGGACGAGGCTGCAAGTTCATTGTCATGATTTAGAGCAGTTCTTCTCAAACTGTGGGGCTCAGGAATAAGTTGTTTTGATAATTCTAGAAGTTGAAAGCGACAGTCTTGAGGGATATGAGGATGTGGAGTGCAGAGTTCCTAGAAGGATAGAACCAGCTACCCTATCTCATCTCCTGTGGTTCTCTCACTTGGCCTTTAGTTTTTCATTTTGCTAAAAGTAGAGCTTAGTCTCAACACAAAAGTGAATCAGTGTGTTTAAAGCCCAATTCTGATGAGATTAGTACCTGTTTGACACTTTACGATTATTTAGTTCCTTTAATTTATTGGGCGGGCATGGGGGCCATGAGGATTTTTTAGGGGACCTTTGAATAAAATAGTTTGAGAAGCACTGAATGAGCTGCCTCCATGATTACAGACCTACTTCTGTTACATCAGTTCTAATGAAAACATTTGAAGTCTGTTTACTGGCTCCTCGACTCGCCTCGACTCACTCTAGTGTGCAGACAGGGAACACAGATCTGTGGATAGTGTCATAAATGTGGGCCTTCATTTTGTGCTACAGCATCTGGGGCCTCATGCATAACAGCGTGCGTAGAATTCGCACTATAACATGATGTAAGTACAAAAGCCGAAATGTGCTTATGCACAGACAAATCCAGATGCAGAAATCTGTGCGTTCGCCAACTTCTGCGTTCTTCCGCTACATAAATCCCGGTCAGCGTGAAAAGTAACGCACGTGCTGTCTCGCCCCAACTCCTCCCAGAATGACCCCTCTTTGAATATGCAAATCAAAATAAACAGCCCTTAAGCTCAGCCTTCAGTGAAAAGACAATGGGAAAAGCACGGGGGAAAATATAAGAATTTCAGCGAATACCAAGTGGAGGCAAAGGAAAAACATACTATTTGTTGATTTAAACAATGGTATAATCAACAAAAGGAAGTTGATCGAGTGACATAGTGTATCGGAGAAACTCGAAAGCTCAAGTTCACAAAGTCACAGAGTGCCAAAATGAAAAAGAAGTTGTCAGAAATCAAATTCGCCATGAAAAGGGAGTCGTAGCCCACCGTCTGAGCTTATTAGGGTACAGACAAAAAAAATAGGCACACAGTGGGGAAAAAGCATGGAATTTTTAATCTCGAAATTTCCACTTTAATCACGTAGTTTATTTGTCATTAAAGTAGAACATCATACACTTCATCTTAAAATCATTTAATTTACTAGTTTCTCAAATCCCATCGTAACTAAAGTAAAGTTAAATTCTTTGTTTTGTATTTGACCTTCAATGTGCACTGTGTGTGAATCACTACATGATTCTTAAATGGGCTTTCTCTTTCTCCAACAGGACACAGAATCCATTACATTTGTGATATTACAGCTCTCTGAATAATTATAATACTGAAATGTATACGTGTAATCATTTTCATGATGATTGGAATGAAAGCATGTTATTAAACATGTGAACAAGATGGCGAAGTGATTGTTCATGTCTCACACAAGATGCTGCTGTGCCATGCACAACCTTAGATGAAATAATTTATTGTAACAGTCCTGTCTCTTTCAAACATATTAAACTCCAATTCCTGTCCTTACTTTTCTTTCCCCAAATACCCAATCACCGCACAATCAGCTCTGTAATAGATGTTAAGCCATCTGTAAGCTTACAGTTTTCTTCTTCAAGATTCATCAAAATTTTTAAAGAACAAAGAAATATCTTCATAGTACGTATTTAACTATTCTATCCGTCTATCCTTCCAGTGTCACGCCAGCCTCAGTAAATACACAGTGCAAGGCAGAGACAATACGTGAACTTGCTAGCGCTGCGACACCGTGTCCGCACATGTTTAATTATTAACAATACAGATTATTTAAATGAAGTTAAAGTTTTATCTGTATAATATAATCAACATATTTTGCTGCATTTCATCTTAAAAATGATATCGTCATCATATGTAAATACGCGCTTTATAAAGTGCCGCAGGTTGTGCAATGTTATAAATGTAGTGCAAGTTTACAGTGAGGTTATAGTACTTATAAGTACAAACAGTTCTATAAGGAGCAATTGATTGAGTGCGTTTATAGTTCTTTGGATGAAACTGTTTCTGAACTGCGAGGTCCGTACAGGAAAGGCTTTGAAACGTTTTGAGGCAGCGTGTGTTTGATGCTGTATAATATATAATTCTCTTTCCCATCAGCTACTGCTGTGATTCCCCACTCAGATACAGTGATATAAATACTGCGAGTGGTGCCGTGGAAAAAGATGATTCGCTGTGGCAACCCTTAAAGGGAGCAGCTGAAAGAAGACAAAGAAGAAGAAGATGGTGCAGTGAGAGTAACAACGCTAAAGCAGTTATGGTATTTGTAATACTATGGCTATTCCCTGGGCCATTATATTGTTACAGATTAATTACAATGCATTACACTAATAAACAATATGTGGTTAGTTTCAGTGTATTTATAAAGCCGTGTCAGGAATGTGGTTCTAAGAAATAAAGGGTAACCACACAGGAACAGTAGCACTGCTTTGACACTGGGTGCCGCCAGTCTCTAAAACCGAGCGGAGAACTTGCGTACGACAGGGTATGAGATACCGTGGAAATGTGCGTGGCTTTACGCCAGCTTTTATACATCGCGATTTGAACGTGGAAACGTTCTTATGCAACACTTCTGTGTGTACGCACCGTTTATACATGAGGCCCCTGGACTGTAAAGGAACTTATGCCACACTACTGTTTGTAGACTTCAGTTCGGGTTTTAACACCATTGTCCCTGAACTCAGGCTAACTAACTTTCTAGAAACAGTAAATAGATTTACAGTTTTGTTTCTTTTGACAGATAGGAAGCAGTATGTTTAGATGGACTCCCACCTCTCAGACTGTGTCTATAGGGGCCTTCCCACCACAGGAACTTTTCGCAGGAACCAAGGACTTTTTTAGAAACTCAGGGACTACTGTAGGAACTTGGGTCATTTTTAGTTCCTGGTAATTCTGTTAGCTCCTACTTCAGGGTATGTAGTTTTCATTTAAAAAGCAACTATTGCAGGTTGGGCTCGGGGGATGAATTGTGATGATGAGTTGACCACAATCACTGGTGCCATCTTATGAATTTGTTAGCAGTCTGGACTTTGGAGAGTTTTCAGTGAAGATGGAACATTGCACTTTGCAACGAATCACTTTTCATAGCTGCCTCCATGGTGTACAACGCCATATAAAGCATCAAAGCAATAATCCCACCTATGAAGTTGTGTTTAATATTTTAAACCATAAAGTTGGCATCTGTCTGTCCTTTGGGGGGATTTCCCCAACCCTATGAACACTTGAATGTGCCTTACTTCACACCACATCACTCTTTTTTGCACGTTACATATTTTGCATAAAGATTACAGTTCCTGTTGTGTGGTGGGAATACAACACATGAAAGTGTCCAGGGACCACAAGGGGCAGAGAATCTACATTATAAAGGAACTCACTGACTCCTGAAAACAAAGTTTCCAGTGGGAAAGGGGCTTATATCAGCACAGGTACCCCCATACCCCCCCCCCCCCCCCCAAACTGAGGACTTTCATCCTAACTCTATTCATTGTACACCATTGACTGTATTTCTACTGACCCTCCAGTAGAAATCATTACATTTGTTGATGACACCACCGTCATTGGACTCATTACTAATGGTAATGAAACACCATATAGAAACGAGGCGCACCACCAATATCTTGGTACCCAATACCACCAAGATGACGGAAATGGTAAAAGACTTTTGCAAAGAACAGCATTTATGTATTTATCTGTTTAAGTATTTACTTATTTAAAGAGCTTCTGTTAATTTCCCCCTGTGGAGAAATAAAAGTTTTATCTATCTGCCTGTCTATCTATGCTGTTCCACTAGAAATTCATGATTTTACAATCAATATGTATTCAATATTGAATCCTTAAAATTTTTGCTGGACACAACTATGCCAAACACTCTCATTTGGGACATTAACGTCACTTCCATCACTAAGAAGGCTCAGCAGCAATTGTACTTTTTTATGACAAAGAAATTAAATATTTACTGGCCCATCCTGTTACAATTTTACAAAGTGATAAGTGGAAGTGGGATCACATACTCTATTGTTGTCCGTTTAATTTCAGCAATGGTCAACTCCAAAAATAAATAGCAGCATGTTGTGAGGTCTGCTGAGAAAATAATTGGCTGTGCTCTTCCATCTGTTGCAGACCAGTATGAATCTCACATCACTACTGTGTCATAAAGATCACCATGGACCCATCTCATTTAGCTCATCACTTGTTCCAAAAACTCCCCTCTAGTAAACACTTTAGGCCAATTAAAACTAAAACTAACACTAACAGACACCTCAATAGTTTCTTTCCCAGAGCCATAGCCCCCTCAAACCAGTAATATAATTGGTCTTACAACACTTATTAATGTTGTTGTTTGATATTCTGTATGAAGGAGTATATACAGTATGTGTACAGTATGTGTGTGCATGTACTGTACATAAACACACATATCGCCTTTACATTTACACTATTTTGCAACCGTACATAAGGTATGCTGTTTAAAAGTATGCTATTTGTATGTGTTGTTATAAGCAGTTCTGAAGTTACCAAGGTAAATTCCTGTACAAAAAGCACTGGCAACTGAAAGTGAACTTGATTCTGATTTAGAGAACTGGGTTTTCATATTGACGAGAACTGATCTAAATAAAATGGAATCCTAGTTAAACACATTATACATCTGCACTGCCCCACCACAAGTGGCCAAGCCCAGACACTGGATAAACAACTTCAATTGGCACAGCATCGAAAGAGTGTGCCAAACTTTTTTCATAATTAGGCCTGTCAAGAAAAATTACAACTGAAATGGTGTCTTATAAATCTAATTTTAATAGGACCAATAAGCGATTTCATAAACCTTTTTCATGGTTGCTACAATAACACAGGCTGGAAATTAGAGAGGCTTCTTGCATTTTAAAAGCCATCTTTCAATCTGATTCACTTCAGTATCTCTTGTGCAAATCATGCATTTAATTGCTTCTTGTTCTGTTTAGAATTCTCATTTATTACACAATATTAAAATTGTCAAAATAAAGCAAAGCCTCCATTCACATGAAGTAACACATTACAGGCTTACCCAAAGCTGCCAGGCAGTCATTTAAAAGTAATTCTGGGAAACAATTACAAAAATGAGAATTTCCATATAGAGAAAAAAGACCAGCTCTGTGTAATAGAAGGAACAGGTCATTTAAAATGGATGTGCAAAAAATATACTGCTCTGTGTTTAACTGGGAATAGTCTGTGAAAAGAGTTTACAAAATTACCTCTCATTTGTTAACATCAGCCGCAGGGCTTGCAGCTGGCCAGGTTGAAATCTTGAATTCTGGCGTAACAGTTAGGGTCTTGGACTGTAAATCACTATCATCCACCAAGTCATTATGTACAAGCTGGTCTCCAGTCACAATAAACATACAATGTGCCTTAAAGCTGAAATGTCAACATCTTGTACGTAGTTATCCCTTTCCTCAGTATGGTTGAACCACCTCTCACAACAATTACAGCAGGTCATCTTTACTGATTTTCCATAATGGAACTTGCTCAGTGCTCAGGCTGTGCCAGGCTAGTTGAGGAGCAGTGGATGAGAGCAACTTTTAGGTCTTGCCATAGACGTTTGATGGGATTGTGGTCAGAACTTTCGCTGGGTCACTCACATTTATCAATCTTGTTTATTTTAAGCCACTGCAGGTTCCTCAGGCACATTGCTCTGGGCCATTGTCCTACTAAAATTCAAACTTTCTCTGTCCGGGGTCTGTCTTTATTGTGCAGCATTCATCTTCCCATCAGTCCTCATCAGATTGCCAGTCCCTTCAGCTGTAAGCCATCCCAACAAGATGATTCTGTCACCACCAGGGACAGGATGGATTTGCTTTGCTGCTGTGTGGTGTTAGATTTACATCTCATATACCACTTAAGTGTTCCTGCTGAAAAGTTCCACTTCATTCTCATCAAACCACAAGAATGTGTGCCACATCTTTGCAGCATCTTCCATTTTTTATGTTTCAGTCAGGGCTTCTTCCTTGCCACCCTTCCATGAAAGCATTATTTATACAATACCTTGGAGAATATTGAGCGTTGGCCATCCTCTCCAACCACAGTCACTGACTTCTACAACTCGGTGCAAGTGACAAACGCTTCTATGACAAGTGTCATTCTTCTTAGGCAACTATGTTTAAACATGTAGTCTGACCTAAGCAGTGTGGCTGTGGCTTCATATTTTTCCTGTTCCATTTGGTGGTCTAACTGCACTGAGCTCAACAGTATATTTAGTGATTTTAAGGTGGTCTTGCACCCTGCCCCAATCTTTACTTCTCTAAATTTATAATGTTGACTTGTTTGGTCTTCATCATGTTCTACTCTGTCAATTAACCTAAAAAAGCTGATCCACCAGGTGGAGACCATCAACCAATTGGGTGTCTTGGTGAGTTCGCCTTATTTTTACAAAGGGAATTTTGACTTTTCTTTTTTAGCAAATTGTTAAAAGGCTTTCAGTTTATTTCATTTGATTTGCTTTGATGTACACTGTTTTGTAATTCAGAAGGAAACAAAATTCTTACTTTAACACTTTGAAGTTTAGAATCTGAGACAATAAAATATCTGGATATTTTTTCAAGGCATCATATATGGCACAAACAGTATTCTAAAGTGCTGCAACAGAGAATAAAGACAACACAAAACTCTAACAAATGACTAAAAATGGGAGCTGGGATTTATTACTAGAAAGGTGGAAGATTCTTTCTGGCAATCAAACAATGGAAGACCCTAAAGGAGGGATCTTTACTCACAGTCCTGGGGGGCTGCAGATTTTCATTTCCAAGCACCAGATTCCTATCTAGAAGACAGTCCTTGCTGATAATAACCTGATATTTAACTAGATTGCATGTTAGTGCTTTCATTTATCCATGACCAATTTTAAATACATTGTAGAGTTTGCTTTATTGAGAACATTATCTTTATGTTTTGTGAATCGGCACAGATTTCCACTTCATAATTCTCCCCTTATCACTCCCATTTTACTTAAAAACTATTTAAAAACACATACTTCCTGATGCACAATCACATTTATAAATGTATCCAAGTTAGCTAGAGTGCTGGGGTCTGTTCCTGAAAGCAGATTAGGGTGAAATCCAGTTAAATTAAGACAATATTCACTGAAACCGGACTAAATCCGCTCCAGAAAACCTGGATTTAGCCAAACCTCCATTTCTGGAACAGATTAAGCCAGAATTATGTGATCTGTGAGGGCAAAGATGCAAATAACTGACTAATTTTGCTTTTTGGAAAAGGCTCAGGATTTTGCCTGTTAAAGAAAGAAAGATTTGATGAAGTTGACCAATGCTATGAAACTTACCTGCAAATAGCAGGTTTAATGTGAATGAACAACACTTAAAGGTCATAATAATTATGGAGTAGAAGATCCAATCCTAAGATTAAAAGTCATAAATGTCCTGTAAGAAATGCTAATTCAAGCTGCACTACTTAAGAAGCAGAAAAAGGCGAACAAATATTGAAAATGTTGGGCTCCTTTCTGAACAGTCAACATAGATGAACAACTCCTTCAAGAAATTCTGCCCAAAAAAATAAAATCAGATTGCGATCAGACAATCTGGAACGAGCGACCTCCTACAAGTCAAACATGACATGTTCAGTGTCACATATCGTGGCTTTTAGCCGACATCAACGCTAATCATGGACATTTACCATTGTAAATTGGGGTAGTAAAGGGCAGGGCAGTTTTTTTTTTTTTTTTCAACATTAGAGATGGCACACATTGCAAAGTGATCACAAATTGTGCCCAAATTTGAAGTTGCATCTGTTCACACACACGGGTGCCTTAGAGTGAGAGAAATTAATAATGGCCATTAAAGAGGAATCCCACAAGCAGGGTGGTTTAATTTAAACAACTGCAGCATTAGTGAGCAGTGATAACTTATGATAGACGTCCTGTTGGAACAAGTTGCCCTCACCTTTTAAAGGAACGCCTCTGAACACTTCCCTCTTCAGCAGATACCTGCATCCAACATGGTTAATTATGCAGTTATGATTTGGGGTTTTTAATGCAATAAGGAAACGATATTAATTCTGTACTGCACTGTACTTTATTTGGCTGACAGCTTTTATGAATGAAGCACAAGTACGTATATGAAAAACTCAGTACAAATATCAATGTCTGCCATTATGCATTCTTAAAATAATATGGTTATAATTACTGTACCAGGCCAAATATCTGGACATTTAAACAGTGTAACCATTCAAATAGTGTGCACTGTGAGTCTTCTGTTGCAGATTTGCACATGACAGTAATTAACCTTTGCTTTCTTTTGGATGTAATTACCGGACAGTACAGGGTTTAGTGCAGGCAGGATAACATTCAGCATCTCTCAAAGTAACACCTAGTACAACTAGTATGCTGAACACTTAATGTCATGAGTCTAGACTTTTTCTGAGGAAAACTGAATACAGTGCTTACTTGAGGGCATATAACTTTTCAATTAAAGTAATATTGTCAGAGGTACATGTTGCACAGTGCAACAACTTACTACACATAGCTTACATGCATTTCACTCATTAACTCTTTTACACATTCACTCTGTTAGTGATATTCCTCCACATTATTTCCCTTTCCTTGACAGCTACTGCTGCGGTGTTCCCTCCTCTTTGGAGGATATGCTGGTAATCTTCAAGCACTGCCGCCAGCAGAGCAAAAGGAGCTGTTACGAAGGTTGTTTCCTCACAGACTTGTAGTCCATGATTGATCAGCTCCGCTCAGAAGAGCTTGCAAATTTTGCCATGAATGTGCTTTAATCAGGATCAACCTATTCGGGATTGTGTGAGCAGACTGAAATGTGGTGTTCTTGAATGGGCTAATCTGCTGGTGTAAAAATGTGCTAAAGCAAGCTGGACTTCATTCTGAGATCCTGGATTATTAGGTCCAAAAACCATATTGCTTTATCAGCAAACAAATGGGTTCTAATTAAGAAAGCAGTTGAATTGAGAACCTCCAGCCACTGCTGCCCTTCAGGACTGAGAGTAAAGATCCATGCTCTACAATTTAATTAAAATTTGTCTTGGATGAATGAATGCACTGACAAGCAATATTGTTAAATACCAAGTTTCATTATCATCAAGGACTGTCTTCTAATTAGGAAACTGCCCACTGGAACGAAAATCTGCAGCCACTGCAGCCCTATTACGATGAAGACTTAAAAACAACCAGGGTACAAATGACATTGGCCAACATGCAAAAGGATACAATACAGATTTCATTGTGAATAACAGAATGGGCAGGTCAGAAAATAAAAAGTAGGTGTGTGTCCAGCCATGACTCGAATGCTGAGAGAGAATGAGACTCCCTAACATACCAAAGATGGGAAACTGCAGTAGAAGTACCAGTGCAATAGAACAGCTAGGCAAGAAATCAGCTCTTTTCACCTAGGTATCTGCAGTGCATCTTTGGAATGCTGCGTTTTATAAATTGGTTACAATGTTGAAGACTGAAGGGAAACCTGCTAATGTTAGGTACAGGAGGAATACCAAACAAGTGGTTAACTGAGAAATAATAGAAGGATTGGCTCTGTACATTACTCAGAACCTGGATAGGATTTAGGGAAGTCTGTATATTGACTAAATAATCATTGGGCTTCATCAGTCACACAGATGGGTTAATTCTGAGTCATCAGTCAACCTACGTTATACGGAGCAATGCCTCACAGACATATGTACACTGTGTAAACACCAAACAGGGAGTTCATTAGGTTCTGAATCCCAGAATCTCGAGGTATAAAGTAGCAGTACTAACCCATGTGCCACTGTATTACCAATTTTTTGCAAAAATGTTATGTTGAATTGGTGCCTTCAAGCCCTCATTTTAAAATAACACCTTTCATTCCCTTTATAATTTTAAATTAATAAACTATTCTCTAAAGCTGATCCCACTCAATCAGTCATGCCTTGTACGTCATACATACCCTTCACTCCTAGAATAAGTCTGATAGTTTTTTATAGACTTGGTCTAAAGCCGTTTTGAGATTAGGGAATGATTAATGATGCACATTAAAAGCTGATTTCCTCCACTTTGACAAAGACTTTAACTCCAAGAAAGGAACAAAACAAACAACAAAATAACTAAATATAACATGACTCAGTGGTGCAGTTCATCTCTCATATTCTTATTTTCTTCAATCTTTCTTTAACTTGTGGAACAGTGCCATCTTTGAAATGAAGATAAAGAAAGAATGTGACAGCAGGAGATATTAATAACTCTGACTGAGCTGGGGTTTAAAACTATGAGCAGTGTCAACTCAAACCATTTTACTATAAATCCTCTCAGACAGCCGCCTCTTAGGATCATGGAGCAAAATTATCAGCTCTATATTAATTATAATGTTGAAATATTTGTATATATTCCCATACTTAATTATATACATTTAACAGAAGTAAAAAAAAGTTTAAAAGTCCTGTAAGGAAAATGTTTCTGTGTATTTTGTATTCTTTAATAAAAATTAATTCTCTCAGATGAAAAAATCATTCTTAAAACCACGCACTTGTCTGTCTCTGTGCACTCTAAGTCATCAGTTTACGTCACTGCAGTTTACATCACTGCACCAGTAAACCCCCAAGTCAACACTCTGAGCAGGCCTGGCTGAACCAACTGGACCAAATCCTTAAAAAAAAAGAAAAAAAAAGAAAGAGAAAGGCACCAAGGACAACAAACTGTTTCTCATTTTTGGCAATAATTATCCTTTAATCACATTTACAAATTAACAAACACTTGTTTTACTTTACATGTCATGAATAACCGTTATATTACAAAGAAATGCGGAAGGACTAATTACAGTGGATTGCAAAGAAAGGATTTGGATTAACTGATGCGTAAGGAGATGAGACTGGTGGGCGGCAGATAAACCCAAAAAAAAAAAAAAAAACTGTAAAAGAGGAATTGCAAGAGCTTAGTGGTAGGAACTGAATAAAATCACAACTGGGATCACTAGAAAGGTGGAAGACTCGTTCCCGTGATCAGACAATGGAAGACCATAGTAGGATGAAGACCTGAAAAACGGCCAAGGTGTAAAAGAAGCTGGTCTTAGTGGTTAAAAATGTAAGGGCAAAAAGAAAAAGTGCCAAGAGGAGAACTGGAGCACAGACAAAGAAGGAATAGATTTAATTCATTGCTGCTTCATCCTCTCTTTAATTAGACCAGTAATGGCCCTGCTGTACCTTAGTTCTTAGAGCACCCAGTTTTCCCAAAGAGCACACACTCACAGATTACCTCAGCTCCTTTGCTCCAGTTCCCCTCATCCACTCATTCTGTGTCTCTTTCCAGACCAAATGCATCTAGGAGAGTGTCAAGGTCTCGTTTATCAGCTGCACTGTAAAGGTGACTTTCCCCCATCATGCTAAGTGCCATGCGTAATGTGCTCCAAATGTTCTCCGATGTTGTACCAGAAACAGATGCCCCCTCAGCCTGTAATCCCTCCAAACAAGCTGAGCGCTGTAAACGAAGGGCCTCTAGGAAGTGTTCAACAGCTTCCCTACAGAGGATAGAAAGGTGACATTTACACATAAGATCACAATGCAGCACCTTTCAATAAGGAAAGTGCAGAAAAGCACACTAGGATTGAAGTGCACCATTGATAAATATGTCATTTTATGTTTATCCTAATCTCCTTTTATGTTTTATTACAGATGCAGGGCTAAAAGAACATGTGTTTAGTGTACTAGTGCATCATTTTTCAGTTTTCTTGATCACACAAAGTGAACTGTCCAAAGATGACGTCAACATTACTACATGTACCATTCACTTCTGGACTTGGTGCCACTGCCATGCTGATCGATGTGCTGCTCCCGGCTAGAGGTTGAGAACCTCTGGCTTTAACAGATTCAGACAAGACATCAAAATGTCAAATGACTGTATGACTGGTACTCTGCAATATTGTTGGATGCCTTGATGGAGGATGGCAGCCAGGTGAGTCACAAGAGGTTTAAGCCAACATAACATTTCTGTGACTGATGTTAATTTCTTTATGTACAGTGTGTGGTCATACTAATTTTAATGTACTGTATATGCAGTCATCACTGGTCTATTTTTTATATTTAAAAAAAAAAAACAACATAAGATGGAAAATCATTGTGCTAGATATATGCATCATGTAGATGGGTAAAAATTACTTTTCACCCTGAATGAATTTTTCTAATGTGTGGAAAATGCACTGATAATAATACAGTTCTAAATCTAGCAGGCCTACTATTAATACCAGCCCTGTATGTGACCCAAACATGTCTTTGAAGACTTAAATTAATCCAATGTCAGCTGCTTGTTTATTATGTCCTTTGTAATATTTCAAAACTAATATTTTTAACCATAAGGACAGAATATGATTTATATATGTGTATCTTACAGAACTGAATACTGTATTTTTTATTTCTATACATTTCAAGTAATTGTGTATTCATATTCGTTATTTCAAAATGCTTAACATAAAAACATGAAGTTTAATTCCAATTTAGTAAACAATTCCCAATAAAAACACAAGTCCCAACAGTATCTACTAATTAAAACCAATGGAATGACTACAGTTGTTATTAATTACATGCCTCAAAGTGGTGAAATAGTGGGAAAATGAAACCTGTCTCTCCCTAAATTCAGAAAAACAGTTCTTTTATTAAGGTGGCAATTCTGAAAATACCAAACCCAACATTCAACTTTCATTTGAATAGCTTGAAGTTTACTGTGGCTAAGTGAGTTAATTCATTTGTACCACACAGAACTGACTACTATTGAGCAGTACACTTAACTTATTCACTTTCTACCTTAGAGATAATTAAAAACATGACAGTAAGGATCCTAACTATAAAAGTATGACCATACAAGTCCACCTATAAACTGAGACTGAATAGTAATGATGTTTTATTCTAGCACATTTTTTTTTTTTTAAACCCAAAGATGTGTTACTGAGAGAACACAGTTTCTTAGCATGCACACTCTGAAAATGAGGGATGAGGTGTAGAATTTAGGATAAGTGACCATCATAAACCAGCCTGCTGTGTTCTTGCCCTGCAAAATGTATATTTTCTGCTCCAGCTGGTTCAGGAAATGGATGGCTGGATGGAGAGTGTGTAGTTACAGTTATCACATTTATGTGGTTTCATTTTCTGCTTAGTTTTCTGGATTACACTTCAGTTTTTATAAAGCGATTATTACAGCTATAAATATGACATCAGAGTAGGATTGGTTTTTCTTCAGGATTTGTGCCATACTGCTGTTTTTGTTTTACTCATATCCAAGGTGCTTGTGCTGTACAACTTTTTATTTGTTTGTATATGTATTTGACTTTTTTGACTGGTTCAACATTTTACTTTCTGTGGCCTGGTAATTGCTCTGAAACATACAACAATAACAACATTAAAACCACAATATACTTTTCCGTATAATAATAAGACTAAATCATGTTATGTGTTGATCAATTTGTGTTTTATTTTCTGTGTATGCTCCTTTTTATGTCTTTTCTGTGTGATTTAAAGTATTTTTGACATGTTTATAATATTTATGTTTAATATTTCATAACTAGCCATGTGCGCCCAACTATGTTGCGCGTGTTAAAGTTGTCTGTGAACTGGGCCCTTCGTCGCACAGCATTATTATTTTTTTATAAGGGAAACAAAATTACAAAAGAAAACCCTTGGACATTGATTCGATAGGAACGGCCTACTCGGAATCACTGTCTGAACAGTAATTATGTGGTGGTGTAGGAGCATTTCTGCTTCTCTCCGTTCACAGTCCGTCTCGTTTTCACGACGCTATCGTTTCCTCTCACGATGTCTTCTCAACCTTTCTCCAATCTCGCAGGTTGCTTTGTGACAATCCAAAGAGTAAGGCAATATACACGGAGCAATGGTTATAAAAGGGGGACACATAGGTATCCAGGCTCTTTAAAGCATAAATAGGGATCACTTCACTGACATGTGAGCAAGGCACGGTACAACTGTGAGACGCGCAGCACTCACCGGCTACAACATAACAATAATAATTTCCGGAACGTGCTGTTACGTTGTCATTCATTTTACCCGCTGTCTTTCTTTCATTCATATGTTACGTAGGCACGTACCTTTTATCTTCGGCAATCTCATTCTCTAACCAGGCCTCAGGAGCTAACCAGCGTAACACTGTCCACCACCCCTTTCGTTATTCCGGCACATTGTTGACATCCGTGAGTAACAAAAACGTACTAAACTGGAAGGTGGTCTACGCATGCGTGGAATTCGCGGACAAACAAAGATCAAGATCTAAATGAAGATCTCTTTAGTTAATTTAAAGCACAACAATTTGTTTAGTTTGAATGTCTGTGTTTTGAGGTGTGACTGGAGTTCTACAGTCTTCAGTAGTATTAGCCTGGAGGAGATTCTTAATGCAATGCCTATGTTTTAGCTGTCTCTCTACTGCCATCTAGTGTTTCTTCTTCTAGTTCATTCACGGACAAACAAAGATCAAGATCCAAATGAAGATTATATATAGAGATGATTTAATTTTGTTTCCACGTATGGTCACATGTCTTGTCAGGTCCCTTGTGCTTTGTGGGTGGTCCTCCAAGAGGCGGGGCCACAAGTCTGCCTAAATCTTTGAAACCGCCCCCCCAACCCCGTAAAGGCTGAAGAGACCCTCTGTTCAATTGTGGTTCACTTTGTACTCTCTTGTTTTGGGAGAGGTCTCTTTGTGCTTTTTGGAATTTAAGTCATTATTCAATTCTCCAAATTTCTAATCTTTGTTCAGTTTTAATTGGATTCAGTATTGAGACTTTGATTGCTTTCGGGCACATCTATTTTGAGCATCCTTCTGTAAAGAGCATTTTTTTGGAAAAATTAAGTATTTTTTATTTGTAAAAAATACTTTGCCCGTTTTCAGCAGTTAAAGGTTTACAGTAATCCTTTCGCTGTTGAGGGCATTTGCAAGTGCTTTGGGACTTTACAGTTTTCACTTAAAAGGCCAGCTCCCCTGAGAAGCCAAAAGGAACCAGACTGAGGTTAAGTGCAGTTCTGCAGGGTGCTGCTATAGTCACGGCTTATTCCTCAGCTTGTTTGGCCTTTGTGAAAATTGTGGAGAATTCCCTGATCCAGGCCACCATATCTTAGAATATTTAGTTCATGATATGGTTGTAGTCAAATCAATGACTACTTAGGAGTGTATTTTAGCAAGCTTTATGTTTATGGCATGTCTGACAGCAGATACCACATGCAGTATTTTTTCCAAAAACCTAATGTGCAGGAAGCGAAATCAGACATTTAGAATGCTTATTTTTTGCATTTATGGTATGTAAATCATTGAAAAAGATGTGAAATATTTAACCAACTAATGTAATTCTGTCAAATGTTCATTCTCTGAATATGAATAGCATAAATGTAATCAGTCTAATATACTCTCAGTTTTTAATGTTTTCAATTAGATCATACCCTATGCAGTTGTAAAGTAGAGTTTGTGAAATTGCTCCTAAAATGCAGTCTGTTCTGCACCCAAGTTAAACTAATAGAAAAAGTCTAACTAGGACAAAGAGCACACACATGGTTGTACATACATTGTCATATCTTTATTGAATCTGCTGTTCAAATATTCAAAGTCAATAATAACAAAAAATATGAACTTATAACAAAGCAGGAAATTGCAATCAGATGTTGTAATCAATAAGACAACATTCAGGTGTGTGGTTCTGGAGAGCCCTGTGCTATAAATTAAATGCCACAATTTTGGTTTCTGCACTTCATAACAGAGATCTGTTGAAGCACAGCACAGCCAGAGGTTTCAGAGGACCTCTGAAGAAAAGCTTTGAATCAAACAAAGATGAAAAGGCTATAATTTTTATAAGATTTTTAAAGACTTCCATGGGTCACCTTTAGCTCACCATCACTAAGAGCATGCCTCCTGAAAAGGCTGTTGGAAACTGAATAGCGCTTAAGGACCGCTAAAGATCTATAGGTGAGGTGTGAAAATTCAGGATGTTCCAAGACCCCTAATTCTCACTCTGATCCCCCTCAATGGGCTCAACATCAAAACTTTGAAGGGAATGGGCTTTTGTGGTTGAAAATACATTTTAAAAACATGCTAGAGTATGATAAATCAATGAGTACAATAAACTGGGTTTGCGAGAAATTGGCTTAAAAAAAAGATAAAAATCGCTGGTAGGTTTTTTTTTTTTTTTGCCTGCTTTACTATCAAAATGACCTGCTTGGCTTAGCAAACTAGAGCAGAGGTGCTAGACTGTGGCAGGGTGGCATTTATGACATTTGCCCTTTTTGCATTTCTGACATTTCATTTAGTCTAACTCCTCTCTGAAATGAGGAAAAGAAAACAAAAGTTCTCTACTTGTTAATTTATATTAATATATAAAAATTTCAAGCAATGCACTGTCTCAGATTTCAAGCATACATTTTGCTGCTACTAAATCAAGTGTCAACACAAATACAGCAAATGATTTTTCAGCTTCTGCCGTCCCATAAGGTGGTGTGGCTTTCAGTATACTGTCTGTCTATAGGTGCATTGTACATTTGATAACAGCTCTCTCTAAGAGTAAACAATTTGGGGTTGGGGGAAAAAAAAAAAAAAAAGGCTACCACAAAGGAAAACACAGCTCTCCAAAAGGCTTCCCAGGTAGATAGATGAACCAAAATGGATCTGCAAAGTACATTTTTAAACACTTTAGATACGTACCTGATAAGAAGCTACAGGAGGTGTTTGGTTCCGTGTACTACTACTAAAGGGGGTTCCATTAATTCCTAATGTAAATGTACAGGCTGTGTATTTTTTCAGTACTTTGCTTTCAGTATTTATACAAACTGTGTCTTTTTTGTTCATACAGACTGTTTGCATCAATTGTTGTAACTTTGATAGGATTCAGATAATAATTAGGAGCCACTGATGCAGTAATTCAGAAATGACTCAGTTTTTTCCTCATAACTGTATTTCTTCTCTCCACCCTGACCATGCGATCTTATCATTAAACTGTCATTTAGAAACTAAAAAAAAAACCCACAACATCTCCTCTATTTAGGACTCTACTTCACTTAATTATATATCATTTGTATGTAAGTGTGCATTATTTATCTATATTTTGTGTATTATTTATTTGTTATTATCCTTATCTAAATGTTTTTCTTTGCATGTAACTAATTCTTTGACCTTTTGTAATTACGTTGGGATAAACCCTTTGTATGAAAATGTGGAGCCCCTATAACCCTACATTAACAACCTGCAAAGCATCCTGAAGGAAACAAGTACTGTATGTTAACTTCACACTTCCTCTAACTCTGCAGTTTCCTGGACTGAAAGTACTAAGCTTTTTGATCCACTTAAATAAGAAAACAGGTGTGGTAGCACATTCATCATTTGCAGTTGGTCTTTTAGATAACACCAACACTGAACTCAAATCTGACAATCCATTTGTTGTCTTATACTGTATGTGAATTGTATAATTTACGAGTAACCTTCTAGCTTGCATCCCACAAACCACAATGCAAAATTCATTATCCTATTTACACTTCATGTCCTCTGTATACACAGCCTACTTGTATATAATGATAATGCCACTGAGACTTTTACATCAAAATTTATATGAAGTACTTAAAAGTTCCAAACACTGCACTATATATTAAATATTTCCATACCTATAATTTTATGTTCACATGCTTGCCTGATAAAATTGTGAAAATCAAACATTTGGAGGTACACTATGACTATAGAGACTTAAATTGTTTAATAAAAAACACAAGATTATGTATTTTCAAGACAAAGTGACTTAATAAATGACAACTTAATGCACTGGCTTTCTAGACTAACAATAAATTTAAATGTATAATCATTTTAGAGCTTTAAAAGGAAAGTAAAGATTAAAATAAAGACTGTTTAAAAAAAATAATAATCAGGAAACATGTCAAGCCAGCAATAAAACTGCTTAGTATCTAGCTCTGATTAACAAAGGAAAAAGCTAAATGTTGTTTAAATATAAAGCTAATCCCAGTTTATAAGTGAAAAACTGTTCAACATATATAAAAAATACTGAGCAGCTACAAAATTAATATGCAACTATGAAGAAACACTCAAGTTTAAAGTCTGTTTTGACTCTACAGTGATATTATCCACTGTTGTCCTGCTCGGTATTGTTAAAATGAATATAGTGTACCACTACTCAATACTGTCAAATGAAAATTAAACAGGGAAAATGTGCTATAATTTCTTAATTTAATTTGCTAAAAAATTGGGCTTTTTCTTAAAATTGCTGTAGAGCTGCTAAAATGATTGCTCAATAGAGCCTGATTACATAATGGAAGCAATACCTGTGAGCACCAAGGTTAACACAGCTGATCCCAAGATTGTACCGTGACCTAATGAAACCAGGCTGTAATTCCAGGGCACGTCGATAAGCTTCCACTGCTTCCTCAGAACGATTGCCATTTGCAAGAGTGGCTCCCAGTTTATTCCATAAAAGGTAATCCTGTTAAAAAAAAAAAAACCAAAAGGAATTAATTAATATAGTACTGAAACAATGATAAAGACCTTGTAGCTTGTTCTCATCTTTCAAAATTACTTACATCAGGTCGAACACTAAGAGCTGAGTTGAAGCAGTCAATGGCTTTGTCAAATTCACTACTTAAGTTAAATAAGACCCCTAAACCACATTGCACATCTGGATCAATTTGTGAAGGGTCAGAATGTACTGCCTCCATGAAAAGTGATTGGACCTCTGAAAAAAGAGAGCTATAGGACACAGGACAGCATTTTAGAACTGGATTAGCTCAGTGAAGGACACTCAAAACGGAGGTACATGCAAACTGTCTTTTATATTAAATGTACACTTACTCAGGTAAAAGTGTGCCAAATGCTCTCCTGTCCGGTTTGCTACTTGCTGTTTCTCGCTCCTTCTCCTCAACTAGTTTAGAGTATTTGGGGTTATACTTTAGCCAGTCACGCAATGTTTCACAAGCTTGTTTATGAAGGGATTCGTTAGTAAAACTTACTGCCAGGGCCATGAGAGCTACAAGGTTATCTGGCTTTAAGTCCAAACACCTACAAATAAACAGAAAAAAAATATGAAAAATAGTGATCATACTTATGACTTCCAAGTCAATTTGGTTAAATAATATCAACTTTAAAATGTAGCCTGACAAAGAAAATATCCATCCATCATCAGACCTGGTTAATCTAAATCAGGGTCAAGAAGTCCATACTGGCAGCATTAGGGGCAAAGCAGGAAGACAACAATGAAAACGTATACCCCTCCTAAATACCTTTTTTGCTTTCAGTGGGCCTAAGTAAGTTTAAACTGCCCAATTAAAATGTATTAAATGTAATATTTATTAAAACTGGAGAATTAGACAGCCCTGCCTATTTGAACTTTAACCGGTTTAAGCCGGTACAAGAATAACTAGAAAAAGAAACATTTGCTTTTAAATATATATATATATATACATACATACATACATACATATACACAGTGGAACCTCGGTTTGCGAGCATAATTCGTTCCGGAAACGTGCTCGCAATCCAAAGCACTCGTATATCAAAGTGAAATTTCCCCATAAGAAATAATGGAAACTCAGATGATTCGTTCCACAACCCAAAACTATTCATATAAAAATGATTAATACAAAATATAAAGTAAAATACATAATACAAATTAACCTGCACTTTACCTTTAAAAAGAATCATGGCTGGTGTGAGTTTCTAAACTCATGTGGGATTCCACCCAACGGGACAACACGCAGAAGAGCGTCCCACAGCAATCGCAGTCTCCCAGCACTGTAGCAGTTCACCGTATGAGCGCATCCAAAAAGATCGCAGACATGCTATAAGCGCCCGTCGTCAATGGGTCATACAAGGAACATTATAAAGATCCCGGTACAATAAATAAAAGCGCTATTGCTGTTTCAAGCTGAATAAAGCTAAAGTACTGAGACTCAGCTTCGTGTTTTGGGGAGCAAGATGGGGACTCGCACTTCACAGCGCACACACACACAGTCACAATGCTGTAGTAAACAGATGTTGACTATATGAGTGAGGCACACAGACTCAGACGGAGAATAGGAGACGATTGCCAGAGAAAGAGAGAGAGAGAGAGAGAGAGAGACACGCTGGGTGAGTGAGCGAGGTAAGGAGAGAGAGAGAACCACCATCAGCTCAGTTGTGATCACATGACACTCAGCAGACAAAGTATATCCATACTACTCGTATTGCAAGACATCGCTCGTTTATCAACTCAAAATTTATTAAAAATTTTTGCTCGTCTTGCAAAACACTCGTAAACCAAGTTACTCGTAAACCGAGGTTCCACTGTATATATATATATATCTATACTAATAAAAGGCAAAGCCCTCACTGACTCACTCACTCACTCACTCATCACTAATTCTCCAACTTCCCGTGTAGGTAGAAGGCTGAAATTTGGCAGGTTAATTCCTTACAGCTTACTTACAAAAGTTAAGCAGGTTTCATTTCGAAATTCTACACGAAACGGTCGATAAAGGTCGACAACGTCCGCCATGTTGAACTTTCTTATTTATGGCCCCATCTTCACAAAATTTGGTAGGCGGCTTCCCTGTACCGATGTACTTACTTATTTCGATGGTATGACGCCATATTGAACTTTCCAACGTCACCAATTTTCCAACTTCCCGTGTAGGTAGAAGAATGACCCCGTCTTCACGAAATTTGGTAGGCGGCTTCCCTGCGCTAACCGAAACCAATGTACATACTTATTTCGGTGGTATGACGCCACTGTCAGCCGCCATATTGAACTTTCCAACGTCACTAATTCTACAACTTTCCGTGTAGGTAGAAGGCTGAAATTTGGTACTTATTTCGGTGGTATGATGCCACTGTCGGCCGCCATATTAAACTTTTAACGGAAACCGATGTACGTACTTATTTCGGTGGTATGACACCACTGTCAGCTGCCATATTGAACTTTCCAACGTTACTAATTCTCCAACTTCCTGTGTAGGTAGAAGGCTGAAATTTGGCAGGCTCATTCCTTACAGCTTACTTACAAAAGTTAAGCAGGTTTCATTTCGAAATTCTACGCGTAATGGTCATAATGGTCAACAGCGTCCGCCATGTTGAACTTTCTTATTTATGGCCCGATCTTCTCGAAATTTTATAGGCGGCTTCCCTGCACTAACCGAAACCAATGTACGTACTTATTTCGGTGGTATGATGCCACTGTCGGCCACCATATTGAACTTTTCAACAGTCTTTGTTACTTATGGGCCCATCTTCAAGAAATTTGGTACATGGGTTCCCAACGCTAACTGAATCCTACTTACGTACATATATACGTCCATAGCCTGCAGCTCAGTCACTGTGTGAGGTGGCGTTGGGTCCTCCATCCCAACGCCTCCCACGTTGTTGGCTGCCTGCCTATATAAGACCGTCCGTCGCTCCGGTCTCTACATTCCCTTCCTTGCTTCGCCACGGGATTCACGTCTCCCTACTGATAACTAGAGCCTTTTTGTTTAATCCACGGCTTCTCCGCTGTTTTATTGTTTGTTTATTACAATTATAGTTATTGTATAGGTATTTTAGACTTACTTTACATTGCTCAGGTACCCATTTCCTTTATCATTCCAGCCCCCATTACCATGTCTATCGAGGTGATCACTATCGATCAAAGAACTGTCACTTACTGAGTGGTTTCCATGCCCGGAGATGGCACCTACCTTTTCCATTCTCTTTGTTACATATTGCACGGCCATATCAGGCTCACTCTTAATATCCGGAGGAACATTGTGTCTTATGTATTGAATGACTGGGACAGGTTCAAGGTGTGGACTGATGACCGTACAGGAGATAATTATACTACACAGGAGCACTATAAGAGTGAAATGCTTAACCCCTTCACCTATGGTTCTGCATATGAGTTGATGGCTGCCGCTGAATTGTTCGGTTGTCGCTTTCAAGTGTACCGAAATGGCCAAATATTTTACACCTTTCGACAACCGCCAATGCCTCTTAAACATCTTCGATTCACAGGTGACGATTTCAGTAGTGGACAACTTTGATGTTTATGAGTGTTTAAACTCTCAAAAGCTGGATGTGATTTTATCGATGAAACCGGTTGTGTGCTTACAATGCTTGACAGATGCCGAATGTCACTTCAACACAACAAATCCTGCAAATACCATCGTAATTGAAACAAACCATGAAACTCAAACCGATTATGACAGCAGCAATCCAAGCTGTGAGATTTGAGACAAGATTACTGTTCACAAGGCCAACTGTAAGTTACATGCTCAAGAGTAAGCTCAGCACACAGCTTGGTCATATTACAACCGGAGGGCCAAACTGACAACATGGTATACAAAGAGATCCTTAACAAATAATTATTGGCATATTTTCCCTCAGTTTAAAAAGGTTAAATTTTCTTCTTAATAAAAATTTTAAGGCAGTACTTCGCCGCTGCGAAGCGCGGGTATTTTGCTAGTCTTAT
>JANRMT010062804.1:23441295-23503491 GCA_026402145.1 Polypterus bichir lapradei
AAAAAAGATAACAGTGGTATGTCTTTCATTTCCTAGGAACATCTGAGTACTGGGGTGTTTTCCGAACAAAGATTTTTAGTGAAGCAGTATTTAGTTGTATGAAATTAAATCAAATGTGAAAAACTGGATGTGAAAAATTTCGGTACCCTTGTAAATTTGCTGATTTGAATGCATGTAACTGCTCAATACTGATTACTTGCAACACCAAATTGGTTGGATTAGCTTGTTAAGCCTTGAACTTCATGGACAGTTGTGTCCAATCATGAGAAAAGGTATTTAAGGTGGTCAATTGCAAGTTGTGCTTCCCTTTGACTCTCCTGTGAAGAGTGACAGTGTGGGATCCTTAAAGCAATTCTCAAAAGATCTGAAAACAAAGATTGTTCAGTATTATAGTTTAGGGGAAGGCTACAAAAAGCTATCTCAGAGGTTTAAACTGTCAGTTTCAACTGTAAGGAATGTAATCAGGAAATGGAAGGCCACAGGCACAGCTGCAGTTAAACCCAGGTCTGGCAGGCCAAGAAAAATACAGGAGCGGCATACACGCAGGATTGTGAGAATGATTACAGACAACCCATAGATCACCTCCAAAGACCTGCAAGAACATCTTGCTGCAGATGGTATATCTGTACATCGTTCTACCCTTCAGTGCAATTTGCTCAAAGAACATCTGCATGGCAGGGTGATAAGAAAGAAGCCCTTTCTGCACTTACGTCACAAAAAGAGTCGCTTGCTGTATGCAAATGCTCATTTAGACAAGCCAGATTCATTTTGGAACAAAGTGCTTTGGACTGATGAGACAAAAATTGAGTTATATGGTCATAACAAAAAGTGCTTTGGATGGCGGAAGAAGAAAACAGCATTCCAAGAAAAACACCTGCTACCTACTGTCAAATTTGGTGGAGGTCCCATCATGCTGTGGGGCTGTGTGGCTAGTTCAGGGACTGGGGCCCTTGTTAAAGTCGAGGGTTTGAATGAATTCAACCTAATATCAACAAATTCTTCAGGATAATGTTCAAGCATCAGTCACAAAGTTGAAGTTGCGCAGGGGTTGGATATTTCAACAAGACAATGACCCAAAACACAGTTCGAAATCTACAAAGGCATTCATGCAGAGGGAGAAGTGCAATGTTTTGGAATGGCCGCCACAGTGCCCTGATTTGAATATCATCGAAAATCTATGGGATGATTTGAAGCAGGCTGTCCATGCTTGGCAGCCATGAAATTTAACTGAACTGAAGAGATTCTGTATGGAAGAATAGTCAAAAATACCTCCATCCAGAATCCAGACACTCATCAAAGGCTATAGGAGGTGTCTAGAGGCTGTTATATTTGCAAAAGGAGGTTCAACTAAGTATTGATGTAATATCTCTGTTGGGGTGCCCAATTTTATGCACCCGTCTAATTTTGTTATGATGCATATTGCATATTTTCTGTTAATCCAGTAAACTTAATATCACTGCTGAAATACTACTGTTTTCATAAGGCATGTCATATATTAAAAGGAAGTTGCTACTTTGAAAGCTCAGCCAATGATAAACAAAATTCCAAAGAATTAAGAGGGGTTCCCAAACTTTTTCATATATACACACACATACACACAGACAGAGTAAACAATTGCAGATGATGGGACCATTAAAATTCTAAAACATACTGAAGGAAAAAAATGTTTTTCTGCTAACATTTTAGCAGTTACACTGCTTACCTGCGGAGAGCACTAATTGCTGCATATTCCTGTTCATTCTCAGCTTGAGATGTTCCCAGGTACTGCCATGCCTTTAAAGAAACAGAGTAAGAAGAAAACAGATTACAGTAAGACCCTAGACTTGCATCATGAGCAGATTTAACCTAGTTGGCTTAGATGAAGCCAGACACACAGCACTGATGCTTCACTCAGGTTCAGTCCATCAGCTTATACGGGTGGGAGGAGAAATATGCTGGGAATGCAGAAAAAAGATGCAATTCTCACTTGCAGTCAATGTCACTTTAAGTGGCCATAGGATATTTTTCTGTTTTGCATAAACCAAAGTTTTAATCTTTTGTGACAATGCAATTGTTGGATTTGGGCATATGCCACCCGAGAGGGATATCCCAGTGTGAAAATCCTTTTCCACCTTTAAAAGGCTCGAGAGGCACTGCTGCCTGAACACTGAGAAACATTTGTTGGGTTGAAAATGGCACCCCAAGTGAAGCTTTCAGACAGACTGTCCACTTTTCTTTTTCATCTAGTCACAAGCTAAATAAATAATAAAATTCAGACCTAAAAAGCTGTACTAACCTCCATATGCTGAGGGTCTTTATGTACTGCACTCTCAAATGCTAGCACAGCATTGGGAATGTCCCCACGCTCCAGCCTCAAAAGGCCCTCTTGGAAAGGCTCTGGGTGATCAAGGAAAGGATTTTTTTCTTCAAAGTGGTATCCCTATTACAAAAAAATTAAAGTAGTAATAATGGCAGTTATTTTTTTGTATTTATCAGAGGAAGGAAGACATACATACTGCCAATCTGTCAGTCTGATCTTAACTTACTTTGTCATAAGATGAAGTCATAATCTCATCAAATTCTGATAACCACGGATGAGATTCTGCATCCCTTTTTGCCATCTCCTCCCATTCAGCCTGAAGTTTATCCCAGAAATCAACATCTGACTAGCAAACAAAATATGAAAATTATGTAAACATATAAATTACACTGGATGTTTGACAAAAATCCTTACAGCAAGGTACACTAACGCTTAACACTAGAATCCCCAAAGCCAATGAAAAAATCGTAATCCCGGGCCACCTTAAATTCCTTCACACCGCTTCATCAGCATCTTTGTTTTGCAAATGTGTCAATCAGCACAACCAGCTTGCTGAAAACATACCTAAAACAGAAATTGTTTTCCATGTTTATAGTAAAAATTAATAAAATGTTGATGTGAAATGTATAATGTGTGAAGACTGAAGTCCAAATAAAACGCTTTCACGAAAAGGTATAACAAAACAAGTGTGCCTTTTTTCATAAACATATCTAAAGAAAAAGAAATTATTCAATTTACATGTTGCTGCCAATACATAAAAATCAATAAAAACATACATTTGTTTTGAGTCTGTAACAGCTAGTAAAAAGTGTTACTAAAAGATATCGCTGAAGCGATATAAGCAGACACACAAGCACTAGTGAATCGGGTCTTCTTGATATCTACCTGTTACTTGAATTTTTTGTTATTCAGTTTTATTCTTGAATAAAAGCACACTTGTTTTGTTATACCTTTGTGAAAGTGTTTGTTTTACATTCCAGTAACCACTTGAATGATATCAAATCCGTCTCTGTCTCTCTCACGCATGCACACACACATTCATGCATGAAAACTCAATTATTTAAAAACGCTATGTCATTTGAACATTGGACAAGAACCAAAAAAGAAAAAAAAAAATCCACGTTATGGTTCATGGTACTGGGAATGCAGACAGACAACTTCTTTTTGGAAGCATACACTGTCAGCATGGCATTGCCAGATCTAAACACCAGCATAGAGAATTGCACGCATACTGAAATGAGTTTAATTGCAGGTGCCAAGCAGAGTTGTGTTGCAGTGCAGCAGTTTATTAGCCAGTGAAAGTGATGTGAAGAAGTTGTCAGTTGGTACGGTTCTTCCTTTTTCCAGAAACGGTTTAATGACCATAGTCTCAGAAAGTCATTCTACTGTGGGATGACTGGGATCTTTTCCTAAATAAGGAGTGGCACTGCACATGCACATCTGTTGTTTTTACACATGTTCGGCATGGGTGTCTTTGTTGTCAAAGTGCAAATGCCGCATGATAGTCTGATGGCGGTCACAGGGAATCATATCTTTGATTGCTGGTACAACAAATAGTTTTGAGCAGGCATCATTCACATCACCATCTGTGTTCATTGCTGCTCTTATGAAAGGAATGGAGATAAATGCCATCAACTCAGAGAGGGAGAGGCAAGTTCGTTGTACCACGTGAATGTGACTGAGAGAATAAAACTGAATAAAAAACTAACTTTTAGCAAAAATTTATAAAAACGTATGCTACAGACTCAAATCAAATGTGTATTTTTATTAAATAATTGAAATAATAATAGCAGCTCACTACTCAAAAATGTACGAAATACCCAGACTTGAACCTGCAACCGCTTGGTTTAGAAGCAGCTATTCTTACCTCTAATCCACCCATGCAATTGATAAATGAGCCTTGGTTTTAACATATTGACAGCAACATGTAAATTGAATAAATTCTTTTTCTTCACTTATATTCTTGAATAAAGGCACATTTGTTTTGCTATACCTTTTCTGAAAGTGTTTATTTGATATTTGAACTTCAGTCTTCATACATTATACATTTCACGTCAACATTTTATTAATTTTTAGTATAACAGAGAAAAAATTTGTTTTATGTGTTAAACATTTCTTGCCTCGCATTTCCTGTCATCCTACATTTACCCAGATTGTTGTTGACACGGAACACACATGGAATGTATATATTTCTATCTTCAGAGACAGCAAAAATATATACTTGTAAGAATATGGGGGCCAGGCTTACTATGACTACCTGAGAACAGATATAGGTGTGAATTAAGTTTATGATAATAATGTTTTAGAATTTATACTAGTGTCAGAATATGTCGACTTAAAACAAAAAAACAAAACAAAAAAAAAAAAACAAAAACCCTATTGCTGGCAATCTGCTGATCTTATGCAACCATTCTAGACTGGAGTACCACTTCAATCACCAACACACATACAAATACAAAGATCTATTCACACTACTACAATACACGTACCCTGACCATCACATAACATGGGAGGAAATGAGAACCCAAATGAATATTAAAAGTACATACTACCTCAGCACAAAGAAACGCGCAGTAAACACGCTAACCTGGAGCAACGTCTGATGAATCAGTGATATCATGCAACCTTTTTATTATATTCTTGGGTCAGTCAACACCACTGGCATACTCAAAAAGGCCCAGCAAAGGCTCTCTTTCCCTCCGAGGAGACTAAAGAGCTTTGGGGTGGGAACCAAAACAGTAGTGATCTTTTACCACTGCACTACTGAAAGTATCCTGACCAGATGCATCATGGTGTGGTTCGGTAACCTGATTTGCCAGTATCACAAATTCCTATAAAGGATAGCTGCTAATGTCATTGGGGCTGACTTTTCACAGCTTCATATCATATACTCAACCAGATGTCAGAGAAGCTCATCCTCTGTTTTCACTTTTTCACTCACTCTACCCACTTTATGAACAGCTTCTTCTACCAGGCCATAAGGTCACACAACTCCTGGAACTCAATCCTAATTGCCCTTTACTTTCTGCTACTCCTATGCATTTAATGTACTTATTTATACATCACTACAACTGTGATATACGAGTTTCTCTATGTTTTTAACTGTATGTGAAAATAAAGATCTCTAGGTCTCTAACCTAGTCTAATATTGCATTGTTATCAAAGCACAGCAATTTTTAATTGCTTATTGCCAAGTGCCTCATTTTTTTTTCTCTTGTTGCTGTCTACGAGGGCATCTGGTCACCCATGAAGAGGATTTGTTGTTGCAAATGGAAAATAAAGTAAACTTCTTATTCAAACATTTAATTTTTTTAAATTAATTTTATTGTAATCATTCCATACAAATCAATCAATTTTTACAAAAAGTAGGATTGAGAACAAGTTGACATTTAACATTTAATTAAAATTAACATTTAATTTTACTGCATTTCCTACAGATGCCCTTGATCTGCTAGGTAATTTCCACCATCCCACTAAGTATCTGTAAACCACATCTGTATTTTCAGATATATTGTATTAAACTGAAATTGTCATTGTTTAACTGTGGACGGCCCATGTAACAATGAAGTTAACCGAGGACGCCCTGCATATGGGTAATATACTGTACATACAAGTATCCATCTACATATGTACAGGTTACATTCCTGCACTGGGTTTGTCTTGATAATTGTAAATGAGTTGTCAGATTTACTGTACAGAAAAAGATATAATATTATTTAAATAAATCTCACATGCAATAACATTCACTGCTTTGCCACTTTAATATTGTTTAATGTCTTCTAACTTTGTTTAGTGACTTGTGCAGTGACCTGTGAAAGAACAGGCAGGCGAGTCTTCACAGGGTGGAGTCGTGTGCACTGAAGGAGCTTAAAAAGAGATGCGATGAAAAGTGCGGGTAGGTCAGACAATCCAGTTTGGACCTAGCAAAGGAAAGATGGCAGCCGGTAATGGTGTGAAGATTCTCTACTATCCCACTTGAAGAGGATGAGCAGCAAACTGACACTCTGACATAAGCAACTGTTTAATGATCTTTGAAAGGACCGTTTATTTCTCTTTAAGAATGGACCATGATCAGCTTCAGCGGTTGTCTTTGAGAGCCCCATTCTCCCTCTTCAAGGGGGAACACTGTCCTGTCGAATTGAATCTTCTCACCGCATCGGCCGCCTTCTTTCCTTTGCCGGGTCTAAATTGATCCATCTGACCTGCTGTGCGGATTATAATTGTACCTCTTTTAAATCTTGTCCCATTTAAGGGCTATTATAATTATATGAAAATACAGTTATGAAATGCACACGGGAGACAACAACAAACAAGATGGGATGCAAAGAGCTATACTAATATGCTATGAGACTGTTAGAAAAACATTATACAGTACTGCGTTCTTTTTTCTTACTATATAATAATATAGAGTACATGCATATATCTGTAATACATCTGTTTATCATTGCTGTTAAGTACATATAAGCATTTATATGTACTGTACCCATACTTGGTGGGCAGTATAATCCATATTGTTTAAAACGCATGTGGTGTGGGAAGACAGACACACGCACTATGGACATTGGCCATAAGTTTGATCTGACTTTAGAGCAGATATAAGATAGATACCTGCTACAGACCTCAGACGTAAGTATGACTAAATGTTACTAGACAGGATGTTCACCTACGGATACCTGTTAGTTTCTTTGTAGATCTTGAAAGATGTTTACTTAAGTTTCAGTATTATGTGTTTATGTTTCTGTTCATCAACCCAAACTACATTTGAAATTATAGAGTGTGCATAGTATTAAAATACATTGAAATATTATTGTTACAAAAGGTATCTTGTATAATGAAAACATTTTTAACAGTCACGGCTTCCAAATTTTAATTTGCAAATGCAATGATCCATTGACTCCCAAATACAGACACCTTCTTTAAAGAAAAATCTGTTAATTAAGTGGAAGTAGCCTACAGAGGAAAAATTGTGCTTTCGCTGGCTCATGGACAAGACACAACATGCAGGGCCACGTTCAAGTTATTGATGGGAGCAAAACAACTAAATCTTAAAAAAACAGTCACAAGAACTCACTAATAATATTGTATTTAAAAATACAAGATTGCAAAACAGAGTGATGTTAGGCTGAATTATGTAGGCAGTTTCCCACATGAAAAAGAGTGTTCTTTTCATTTGACAGAACAATTTTAACGCAAGGAATTCATTTTTCACAACCTGGAGGCTTTCTTGCAGCAAGTAGCACTTTTACACCTAAAGTCTCTACTGATGCAATCTGTTTTTCCTGAAACTAAATAAAAAATATTTTAATATGCAAATGCATGACTGATTATATAATCAGAAATTAATTACAAGGCATCTGTCCAATATGTAAAAAGAAGAAAAAAAAAAAAAGAACTGTGGGAAGATTTAATTTATGACTTGGCTATGAGAAGCTATTACTAACAATACGGATCACCCAAAAATATTCTGTTTTTCCCTAAGGTAAGTGATATATGATAAATGTCATCAAAATGAACACCATACCTCAAATTACAGATTTTATACATGGGTACAGCTGTTTACTGTGTCTGTTACACACAAAAAAAAAGATGTACATTGAGTAAAATTGTGGTTCAGGATGGTTAGTATCAATTGAGGTGCTGTGGGAAGAATGTATGTGATGTATTGCATGTAGAAAATGATACAACCATCATTGGCTAGTGGCATGGAACAAGCAAAATCATGAATTACCAGCTACAGATCAACATGAAGATGGGAAAACCTTTAGCAAGGCTTTTAACTTGTTTCCTCTGTTTGCAATGAATGAACTGTGTCTATAAAAAGTTTCTACCCCTTATACCAAATTTGTGTTTTTGACACTGATCAAAAGAAAAAGACTCTTTAAAGTTAAAGTGAAAACAGGTCTCAAAAGTGGCCTAAATCAAGTACAAATATAAAACAAAAAATATATGATTACATAAGTATTTACTCCCTTTAACATGACACACTTAAATCATAACTAGTGCAGCCAATTAGTCTTAGTAGTCACATAATTAGTTAAATGGAGACTATCTTTCTGTAGTCATGAGGTATCAACTGATTGTAGTATAAATGCACCTTATCTGGAAGGGTCATGTTGTGCTGGGTCACTATTATGGCCTAACCTACACAATAAAGACAAAAGAACACACCAAGCAACTCAGTCAAAAGCACAAATCAGGGGATAGAGACAAGAAAATGTCCAAGTCACAGAACAGAACTGTAGAAAAAAAAATGTGATACAAACATGACGTTTAGCCCAGCAGAGTTCACCAATCTTATCCACCTTATTTCTCCAAAATAATATTAAGTCGAGATTTGAAGGTTTCTAAAGTCTCACACTCTCTCATACTACTTGGTAACTTATTCCATTTGTCTATGGTTCGCTTTGTGAAGAAAAACTTTCTAATGTTTGTGAGAAATTCAACTGTGTCCCCATGTTCTTGAACTCATTTTAAAGTAACAGTCTTGATTCACTGTACAAATTAATTCCCTACAGAACTTAAACACTTCAATCATGTCACCTCTTAATCTTTTGTTTCTTAAATTGAAAAAGGTTCAACTCCTTTAATCTTCCCTCATAACTCATACCCTGCAATCCTCGAAAGAGCCTAGTCATTCTTCTTTGTTTTTTTTCTGCAGCAGCTGTGTCTTTTTTGTTCTCTGGAGACCAAATCTGCACACAGACTCCATCTAAGGCCTCATCAGCGTGTTACAAAGCTTAAGCAAAACTTGTACTCGACCCATCAAGCTATATA
This sequence comes from Polypterus bichir lapradei, assembly GCA_026402145.1. Taxonomy (NCBI): domain Eukaryota; kingdom Metazoa; phylum Chordata; class Cladistia; order Polypteriformes; family Polypteridae; genus Polypterus; species Polypterus bichir. The sequence continues at coordinate 23,450,369 of JANRMT010062804.1, forward strand.
TCCCTAATATTCTATTAGCCTTCTTAATGCCTTCTGTACACTGCCTGGATAATAGTGGCAAGTCTACTATGACTCCCAGCTCTTTCTCATTAGGGATACTTTGAAATTGCAGACCTCCCATTGTGTACTCAAATCTACCATTTCTACTTACTACGTGTAACACCTTAAATCAACTTACGTTAAATTTAATCTGCTACAAACCTGGGCAATCCTGTTTGCTGTCTAAGTCCCTCTGTAATGACACAGTGGATTCTAGATTAGCTGCCATTTCACCTAGTTTAGCATTATCTTCAAAGTTGACCAGCTTGTTATTTATGTTCCTATCTCGATCATTTAAATATACTGGAAACAGTAGCAGCCACAGCACTGACCCTTGTGGTACACCACTTTTAATATCATCTAATTCTGATAAGGTTCCCCACCACAAACCTTTACTTCCTATGTTTTGTCCAATTTGAGCCCATCTACATACTGCGCCCTGAATCCCCATTTCTTTAAGATCGATGCCCAATCATTCATTGGGACTTTTTCAAATGCCTTCTAAAAATTAAGATAAATAGCATCATATGCAGTGCATTGATCTTGTGCTTTTGTTGCTTCTTTACAGAATTCCAGCATATTACAAAAATATGACCTCCTCCATCTTAACCCATGATTACTGTTCTCTAACTCTCCTGTTCTTGCCATTTGTTGCTTTGTTCCTTAATAATTTCTTCCATTAATTTAAATTTGATGCACGTCTATAGTTACTTGGATCTGACCAGCCTTTTTACAGAATGGGATATTTCATTCCTTAGGAACTTCCCAACTACATAGTGACTTTCTAGAAATATGAGCCATGGGTTTATGTACGTATTTGTTAACCTGCTTGAAGATAAATACTATCTCTTCTGGTAATTTGCAAGATTCCAGCCTATATAATCTAAGTAGTGCCGCTCTCCCTCTACAATTTCAAAACCACTCAGTCCCTCATTACTACTGGGAAGTTACCCACTTCTTCACATGTGAAAATACCAGAAAAATGAAAGTTTAGAGCAGGGGACCCCAAGGGAGTAAATTTGCTTATAAATGTTGCAAAGACGTCGATTAATTTCCAAAGAAGACACAAGACTTGCTCTTTCAACAACTGCACCAAGAATAACCAAAATAGGTGAAAAGCAAGAACAAGCATTTCACCGATTTATGTGTTCTCAGTGTGTTTTATCCTAGTATACTGGTATCTGTTCATCATTAGTTCTTGTTAAATTATTGTAAAGTGAAATAGCACTATTATGTTATAAGATCCTAAAATAAAAATGCTAAAAATAGTATCTTAACGATGTCCCCTTTAAATAGGTAGAAGTATAAACTAAAATTACTGAACAAAATAGGGTGAGGTAAATTTACTTTTAAAAAGCTGCCACGGGGTAAATGGGTGAAAAAGGTTGGGAATCCCTAGTTTAAAGCAATCAGCTATTTCAAAGTCTATATATTTTAATTGTTCCTTAGTGTTCCTGATACACTTCACCTCCTCATTGACCATTCTGTCACTACTAAAAAACTGAAAGAATCTTTTTGGGCCATTTTTCACCTTTTCTACAATACTTATGCACCCCATTAAGCCTTATTATCTCCTTGATCCTGCCCAAACTGGCATGTGGCACGGGCAGTACTTTGGAGAAGACTAGTAGGGCCCCAAACTCTATAAATTCGGATTGCAAAACCGAGTCTGCTCTTACTTATGCTATGTGATCTAACACGGACAATGACTACTGGATCCACCCCTGCTCTGGCCAGGAGCCTATCCACCCTTTCATGGAGGTCTCATACCTGTGTACCTGAATGGCAAAAGGGACTCTGTCTTTGTCTCTAGACCAAACCCGTGTCTCAATCCCCCTAATGACTAAGTCCCTGACTATAGGGTGGTCACAATACAAATATTTAAAAATCTGATACAATACTAAGTATTGAAATTCAATACCATTTTTAAAGACCCAATACAGTAAATTAAGTAACTCAATAAAAAAAAAAATTAAATAAATTGCAATTCCATATGCATTAAAATCTTTACATTAATGAAAAATTTTAGAAATTATAGTCATTAAATTTGAATACTTCAAGTAGTGCAGTCTTTTGTAGAAGGAAAAAGTTCAGTAAACAACAAAAAATAGAGAAGTTTAAATCCAGTCAACAACTTTTGTAAATCGATGAAAACAAAAACTGTTACTGAGGTAGTACAATGAAATTTTTCAAATGTCATTAAATGTTAATTGCATAAATATAGAAACTTTTTCTAAACAATACACATAATATTTTTGAATCAAACATTAAACATTCAAGTGAAAAAGAACATTATAGTAATACTGACTTTTGTAAACAATTGTTCAGAAAATTAACAGACTACTAGCGCATTTAAAGGTTTTACATAAATGCTAATGGTGCACCCTGCTTTTTTGTATAAGTAAACTATGATGTCTTTGCAACTTCCACATTTTTTGCAAAGAGACTAGCATCTCAACATGCTCTTTCATGAAACATGCTTTTGTTGGGCTGTAAATGAGCCGACTTACTAAATACACACTATAAAGCATATGAAGTATATGAAAACATGAAGGGGTCATGTCACTATTTATACAATTGAACAGTAAAAAGTTATAGCACCTTGCATTATATAATAAATGTGATGAAGAATAATTTTAAAATTGCACTTAATAAAATAAAAGAGAGGAATATGCTGTGGAAGCACACTTCACAACAGTTTAAAAATCGAGGGAGCAAAGGAGCCCTAGTTATACAGACTGTTGCCTATTAATGAACAGCATAAAAAAAAAAACAGAATAAAACAGGCCTGCAAGTAACTGTAATAACTGCAGACCCCTGTCTTAATGAGTTAAATGTTTAACTGATTACAAAAAATACATTTTAACCCTTAATATTTAACCTTAAAAAAAAAAAAAATTGATGTTACATTCCTACTTCAAATGCAGCAGTTTAAAATTTTACATTTATTAATATTTCTAAAATTTTGAGATAGAGATAAGAGATAGCTCAAAAAATTCTTGCATTGACTTGCGTGTTAGTCCTTTAAGCAGAACTGGTCAAACCAAAAAGTGACATAGGTGGTGGTCTAGGACAATGTCTTCTGAGGGGTGCACACCCTGGACACCGAGGGAAACCACTAACCCACCCCCCTGCATGTAGCTCCATATTTCCTTCAATGTGCTTGTGTCTGACTGTAAACCACTTATCTAAAGCACTCTGGTCTGGAGTCTCTCCCCTAGCAACATAAGGAGTGCACATTACCTCCCAAAAAGATACCTGGGCTACATCCACCAATATTCTACTACAGGGCAGGCTAGTCACCACCTTTTCAAGTTTAAACAACCCTGAGCTCGAGATGGTGGATTGTCAGATTTCTTCTACAACAGTAGGTTTTAAGAAGGCCCAACTCATCTAAGCTATGCTCCAGTTAGCCCAACATTTATTAAGACTTGCATTGCATTGGCCTCTTTATTGAAACTTGGATTTGGATTAGTTAAGTGCTCAATCCTTTTTTATTAAAATGTAAATGACTAAACTATTATAATTAAGATATTAAATATCAGTTTAAAGAACTTACCGCAGTTATTCAACACCTGCTAGACCCTTATCTCCTATAATACTCTCAAACCCTACTGTGTCTTTCTTTGAAGTTTCTAAACTTAACTTTTTCTCTGCTTGCTTACATCCTCTGCACACCTAATATTGCTTTTTTATTTTCAAATTCTGTACCTCTGCTCACACTGTTTGTACTTAAAATGTGTTCCTCTATTTGTGAGCACTTGTGCACTTGCTAGAGCCAACACAACTTGATGAGTCCTGGTAATTATGTTCACACACCAATTTCTGCTCACCAAAAATTTACTTACTGAATACTCTGCTGCTCCAGTTATTTACTTATTGACTTGATGGTTTCTACTACTGCTTGCCCTTCTCCATGCCCCTCTAATGTTGTGTTTTTATTATATCCTTGCTCTCTACTAGTGCTAATGCTTCCCAGTATGAGTGGTATGTACGGGTTTATCTGATTATTCTTTTTACACTTAAATATCCTTTCAATAAGTACTCGCGGCTATTTTTATCTATTAGTCGCTGGGTATTAGTCACTGTTATGCTGGCTTATTCCCTCTGCTTTTGGTACTCCGTGACCTTCCCACACTACAAGTTTGAACAAAAGCATCTTTTCATACAGCTACCTTTGCTTCTATATGAATGAAAAGGAAAAATAGCAAAAAAATCCTTCTAAAGGGAAAGCAGCTGTAAAATGTCCTGCATGGCCCCCTTACTTGCAACTAACAACAAAATGTTTTGGAGCAAAAGATACATTTTAATTAACTCCCACGCAGAAGCAGCACTCAACACTTTTCATATCTTCTAATATGTAAAAATGACATCAGTCTCAGACAATGCTGTCTCCAGCAACATCTCTTAGAGTACAGTAAATAAATCATTAAGTAATGGAAAATGTATGGAACAGCTAAAAATCTGACTAATGAAAGTTGTCACAAAAAATGCCGTGGATGAAGAAGACTAGAGAGGGAGGTCACCAAGAGACTTGTGACAACTCTGAATTAGTCACTTGCTACAATGGCTGATATTGGAAAAACTATGCAGACAACTACTGCCCAAGTCCTTCACCAACTGCAGCTTTATGGGCGAGTATCAAAGAGAAAACCATTGTTAAAAAAGCAATGAGAAAAGTGGGAGAAAATTTGTTTTCCAAAATTTAGAATTTGTTGTTGGATGCGAAAAAGGCTGTTCACTCACAAACTCCATGTAGCCTGATACAGCTTGAGCCGTTTTCAAACCAAGAATGGGGAAAATTGCATTGTCTAGATGTACAAAGCTGTCAGAGACTTACGCAAACAGACTCCAATGTAAAACTGCTATAAGAAGTGCATCAAAAAATACTGACTTGAAGGGGGTGAATACTTGGGCAATCAGTTATTTTGTTAATTAATCTAGATCAGTTTGCAGAGATTTGTTTTCACTTTAACCTTAAAAAGTGTTTTTTTCTGTTGATCAATGTCAAAAAAAAAACAAAAACAAATTAAATACTATGTAATTGAATGTTGAATAAATTTAAAATGTAAAAACTTCCAAGGGGTGAATACTTTTTAGAGGCACTGTATGCATCCTAACTAGAGACTGATGTTCAAACCCTCCAGCTGTTTAATAAAGCTGGGCATGTACACCAAGACTCCACAATCAATAGGTATGTATGTACTGGATCCAAATTTTATTAAGAAAGATTATTATTAATACTGATAATACTATATTTATAGAACTACTCCTGTTATTGGAAATTCTTTTGGCTTTTGACCATATATAACTATTTACTGGTCAGTAGGTATTGTAACCTCTTAGCTACCCTTTGTGTCCTTCCCCTCTCTCTTTTTCCTTTTGCTCCCTCAGTACGCAAAGCTTTAGTACCTTAAGAGAACCTCTACATCTTCCTCAGAGACTGTGAGGTATTCTTACTTCCATGTCAACTACTGTCACTACAGAATTTACCATGATCTGGCTGTGTCCTCCTTCTCACCCTTGTAAAGCAGATTTGCATTCTCTCTGCAAGTGCAGGGTATTTCTTTTTTTTCCCCTTGCAGGCAATCACATCTAACCTACACTGCTTGTGTATATTATACAAATATAAACAGACAGCATATTTATAAAATTATGATCTCAACATTCATTATAACCCCTCATAAAACTGCATTACAAAAGTAAATTATAAACAAGTAAAACAGAGTTGTTACTGACAAAACCACTTATATGAAAAATCAATCATTTCAAATAAGCTGTACTAAATAAATATGTTTGAAGAGATGCAAGCAAAATACATTTTGCAGAGTACAGTATATCTTATTTCGGGAAAAAAAAGGTTTAATACTTGTAAAATGACTAGAACAGCACTGCAGTACATGCCATTTTATATGTGCTCTTTCAATGAAAATATAGTACCCTCTTGTGGTCAGATAATAAAGTGATGCATGACAATGTATTACAGATAACAAAATTTAAAAAAAAATCAATTTTAAAAAATTAGAACGTTTTGTACTTAAAATATGCTGATAAAAAAATTTGGAATATATGACCCTATATTTGTCAGTGGTGCAGTCATGATCATTATTAAAAACATAATCATTACCTCAGCAGTGAAAGTTAAATAAATGTTCATCTCATCAGGCTCATCAGCTTTTCTCTGCTCATAAACAGGGTATGTGCCCAAAATTAAAGGAGAAGTCTAACAGTTTTGACATATGTGCTGATTGCAAGCCTTTTTAAATGTTATGTGAAACCCCCAACACACCCTCTATGCCCAAAACACTTTTATATCTTTACCTTGGCTTTTTAGTAAATGCACTAAAATCTCATGGATTTAAAGTTGTACTAATAGTATATACATGTTGGTATAAAATTTTTAAAAACACACTAAGACATCAAAGGATACAAAATTAATAAATTAAAATAAAAAAAAAACCTTCTGCTCTTTTCAGTTTTCCTTCACACTTGCACCTGAGTAATGCAATGCCATATGCTTTTGGTCTTCAAGGCATGAAGCTGTGTAGAGGCAACCTGACAAGTTTGTCACTTCCAAATGACTTTCCAACACTTAAAGTCATTCAATACTTATTTAATATTATTAAATAAGCATTAATAAATATATATATTTATTTTCTACATTAAAGGTTGAATATGAAAATAATAATTCTAACTGCAACAAGCATGAGAAATAAATTGTGCCAACATTTGATTTACTAGGAAAACTGCAGCAACGGGAAGAAGTGTGGTGTTTTAATAATATACACAAAATGGTTTTCCCATTAAATATTTTTGTTAGTGAAGAAATGGTTCAAAAAGTATCTTAAGCTTATTAAATTAGATCATCTTTAAAAACAACAGATATAAAAATAGTTTGAGGTGTTCAAACTGACCCTGGTAAGTGTTTTAAAGAGCCCATACATTAAAAAGGGGAAATCTCCATTTTATAGGCCTGAGCTTTATAGCAAGTGCATTTGGAAGCATCTCTACAATTTGGTACAGAGAACTAATAAATAAATAAATAAATAAATAAATGGACAAAAGCAATAATGATTTAAGATACAAATAAACTGAAATAGTGGAATGTCACATCTTCTTTCTGGGTGTGTTTGCGTGTGCTACTTTTCAAGTTTTAAAACAGAATAATTTTTGTGCTACACTCTCCGATTTGACATGAAATTAAGAGACAGTACAAATTAAAAATTTACACAAGATGTCTTCTTACACTATATGGTCAAAAGTTCATGGATACCTGACGATCACACCTATATGATCATGATGGCCGTCCCATTCCAAAATTATTGTCATTAAAACGTAGTTCACCTCCTATATACAGTTGTAACAGACTCTACTTTTCTGGAAAGGCTTTCCACAAGGTTTTGGAGCATGTGTATTGGAATTTGTGCTCATTTACCAAAAAATCATTTGTGAGATTAGGTACTGATGTTGGATAAGAAGACCTAGACTGCAACCAGGGTTACAAATTATTCCAAAAGTGTTCCGTAGGACTGAGGTCAAGGTTCAGTGTAGGCCACTCAATTTTCTCCATACTAAACCTGCTAAACCATGTCTTTATGGACCTGGCTTTGTAAATGGGCACAATCATGCTAGAACAGTAAAGCGCCGTCCCCAAACTCTTGCCACAAGCAGCGCACAGTTTTCTAAAATGTCTTTGTATTCATCCATCAGACTGTCAGATAGTCGAGCTTGATTTGTTAGTCCAGAGAACATGTTCATACTGCTTCAGAGTATAATGGTAGCATGCTTCACACCAATCCAGCTGATGGCACAGAGACCCTAAGCTTGTGTGCTGCTGCTTGGCCACGGAAATCAAATTCATGAAGCTCCAGACAAAATGCTCTTGTGCTTGGAACTTTGTTATGAGTGATGCAACTGTGGATAGTTGATTTTTACATGCTATGAGCTTCAGCACTTGGCAGATCCACTCTGTGAGTTTGTGTGGTCTACTATTTTGTAGCTAAGCTGTTGTTGCTCATAGATACTTCTAACTCACATAAGTTGCACTTATAGTTAGCTGGGACAAAACTAACAGGGCAAAAATATCATGTACTGCCTTGTGGAAAACTCTGGGAAGGCTTAAAATTATGGAGATCGTCAGTATGACCCATTCTACTGCCAATGTTTGTCAATGCAGTGTGGGGGATGGCTGAGACGCCTCTGCAATGGAAGGATAGGGGGAGAAAGCGTGCACAGGGCATTACTTCCCCCAGATCCCTAGAAGGCAGCCCCCATTGCAGAGGTGCCCTGCATTCCCACAGGGCATCATGGGACTTGGGGGTTTACCAACTCAGTCCTGTTGGTTTCCATTGGGGAGACCTACTTCATGGGGTTTCTGCCTCACTCGGAAGTGCTTTTAGATAATGCTTAAGGGACACAGAAGTACTCCTGGGTGTTACATAAAAGGAGCCATTTGCACAACTCTGAGAGCCAGAGTTGGGAGGAAGGAGGACAAAGCTTGGGTGGAGGAGGCAGTGACTGAAACAGAGAGAAGACAAAAGTATTGCTGTGTGCTTGCTATTGTGCTTACCTACATTTGTAGCTGTGGTGGGAAATTCTTGGGGAAGAGTTTCCTAGAATAAAAACTCTCTTTGTGCTTTTACACTTGAGTTGGGTGTTGGGAGAGCTGGAATGACCTCTGGTGCCCAAAGAAGACTACATGGTTAGGTGCTAAATTTCATGTTTCTGTTAACAATGAGTGTGGCTGAAACATTAGAACTCGATAATTTGGAAGGCTGTCCACATACTGTTGGTCATATAGTGTACTCCTTGTTACTGTTGGCATATAGAGTAAACAACAATGACGTGTAGGAAATGTACACTCACCTCAACAGCAGCACAGGTTTTTTCAAATTCTGGATCAGCAGACAGGGAACCCCTTGTAGTGAACTCATCAACCCAGGCTTCTAAAGATGACTAGAAAGAGATTTACAAAAATATCATAGTAATGTTAAGGAATAATCAATGACAAAGCAAAGGAATCATAGAGAGAGAGAAGGGGAACTGTGGTCTCTTATACTGAACCTGAATGTTCATGGTCCCTTAATCCCTACTTATTAATTCTCTACATATGCCTGTACTCTGTTTCCTCAAGGGTCCTACCTCATTAGTCTGAGCTGCCCAGCACTCTCCCTGCACAGCTTGGCGCACTTCATTGTTCTCTACTGTCACATCGCCATCTCCGATCTGTCTAATGAACTTGAGGAACTACAAAATGAAATTGAATTAAAATTATTTTGTCTGTCTAGTAGTGGTGGATGCCTGCAAAATCTGGAATACCCAAGGTGGAAAATTTTTACTTTCTGAATAAAATGAGAAAGATAAACATTTCACAGACTGGCCTCAGTTTACTTTGTTATACAAGAACCACAAACAGATAACTAGAAATGCTCTTCAACTGTCTTGACAGTCCAGCTTGTACTGATGCCGTACATATTAAAAAAGTAGGACAGGACTATATATACATATACACATACAGACAGCTCATTTGTTTTTGTGTTGAAAGATGGCAAAATTAGAGAAACTGCATTAATCACCACAAAAAAACCTTGCCTAGGGTTTTCAGATATATTAAACAACCAAAATATGGACAATCCTAATGGGGCAGAATAAAAAAAACAAAAAAAAACCAAAAAAAAAACCAAAAAAAAACAGAAATTTAAGCAAAGAAATAAAGTAATCCTGGGAATCCATCCACTTTCTAAAGCTGTGTTTTTCACTACAGGACTGAGAACATGGAGCACATTAAGCAGATGCAAGGCAGGATCTTTCCCGGACTGGATGGCAGTCCAGGCTAGGATAAATCCCCTCACAAAAACACACTCCCTCTTTGACTAATTTCAATTAACTATCATAACATGCATGTTATGGTGTGAAATGAGGAGTTACTAAGTAAGTTAAATATAACACATTAGCATTTACTGTAAATCAAAGTTTTTGTAAACTGGTTAATTCTGTAGTTTTGAAGGTGAAGTTATTTTTGCACTATGATAGCTTCACCCTATTTGCCCTCAGAAACCTGATGTTAAGTGAAGCTCTGTTTATAAATTTATAAAGTCTTTCCCACCATGTTACAATAATGAATAGTGGGGAACCAGAAGAACAGTAAAATGTGTCAACTTCAAAGTCAAGAAGGTTCTGCTGTGTTAATTGAAACACTGTACATGTATCTATACAGTTAGGGAAAGACGTATTTGATCCCCTGCTGAATTTATAATATTGCTCACTTACAAAGAAATGGTCTCCAATTTTTATGGTAGTTTCATTTCAATGGTGAGAGACAGAATATTAACCAAAAATTAAAACACACACATTACATAAAAAGTTATACATTGATTTGCATTTCATTGAAAGAAACAAATATTTGATCCCCAACAACCCATTCAGAATTCTGGTACCCACAGATTGGCTGTGTGCCACATACATTCATATACTTATGATATGGATTTTTCTTATACCGCAACACTGGTTTAAATAGCCTAAACAATTTTCGGAACGTAGTGAAGTGGGCAAACTATTTAAAGGGGGGACCTTTTTCACTGCTACACCACTAAACATGCATGCAACAGAGTACATGCGTTAGTGGAGGTATTGAGCGGTGAAAATGGACAGAAAACATTCCGAAACTGAAGCTGTAGCAGACGATGAAGTTAAACATGATGACAAAGAAGAACTTTTGCCGAAAAAAGGAGCCGTGTCTGTTGTCTGGAGATACTTTGGTTTTAAAAGGTCAGATGTAGACCATTATGTTCAAAAGTGTGAATACTGTTTCTATACTACTGGATAATGCTGCAAGCCAAGTTGTACTTGTTTTATTTTTTTTTCAAAACTGTGTAATGTACCTGGGTACTGTATAATAGTGTGACGACATGTTGACTTTATTCTCGACATTTCCACTTTAATCTCGACACTTATGATGAGAATAAAGTCGACATGCTGACTTATTCTTGTAATTTGTCATTAAATTAGAACATCGTAAACTAAACTTCATCTTAAAACGAATATTTAATTTACTAGATTTTCTCAAACCCTGTCATAAGTTATGTAGCACATTAAATGCTTTGTGTTAAGTGTTCTATGAGCCATGTTAATCGCTACGCGCTTCTTAAACTGACTTCCTCTTGCACTGAGGAGGCGCAGGCAGCGATCACCACACAGAATACATTAATTTAATGATATTCCTACTCCCTGAACATTTATAATGCTAAGATAAATACGTACTTGATATAATTTTCATGATGAAATGCATGATTAAAGCATGTATTAATCATGTGGGGGCACGGAGGCGTGGAGGTTGCACTGCTGCCTCGCAGCAAGAGGGTCCTGAGTGTTCCCTGACTTGGATTTGCATGGTTTTCTGGTAGGTTTACTCGGCGTGCCTCAGGTTCCTTTCAAAGTCATGTAGGATGTAAGATTTTGTTATGCTATATTGACCCTGCTAGTGTACAGTGCATCCAGAAAGTGCATTCCATCTGGCCACTCTACCATACAGGCCTGACTGGTAGACTGCTGCAGAGATGGTTGTCCTTCTGGAAGGTTCTCCTCTCTCCACAGAGGACCTCTGGAGCTCTGACAGAGTGACCATCGGGTTCTTGTTCACCTCCCTGGCTCAGGCCCTTCTCCCCCGATTGCTCAGTTTAGATGGCCGGCCAGCTCTAGGAAGAGTTCTGGTGGTTTCGAACTTCTTCCACTTACGGATGATGGAGGCCACTGTGCTCATTGGGACCTTCAAAGCAGCACAAATTTTTCTGTAACCTTCCCCAGATTTGTGCTTTGAGACAATCCTGTCTCAGAGGTCTACAGACAATTCCTTTGACTTCATGCTTAGTTTGTGCTCTGACATGAACTGTCAACTGTGGGACCTCATATAGACAGGTGTGTGCCTTTCCAAATCATGTCCAATCAACTAAATTTACCACAGGTGGACTCCAATTAAGCAGAAACATCTCAAGGATGATCAGGGGAAACAGGATGCACCTGAGCTCAATTTTGAGCTTCATGGCAAAGGCTGTGAATACTTACGTACATGTGCTTTCTCAATTTTTTTTATTTTGAATAAATTTGCAAAAATCTCAAGTAAACTTTTTTCACGTTGTCATTATAAGGTGTTGTGTGTAGAATTCGGTGTAAAAAATGAATTTAATCCATTTTGCAATAAGGTTGTAACATAACAAAATGTGGAAAAAGTGATGCGCTGTGAACACTTTCTGGATGCACTGTATGTGTTGCTGGCATTCACCCTGCGATGTGCTGGCGCCTCGTTCAGGATTTGCTCCTGCCTCACACACAATGCTTGCTGGGATGGGCACAATCCTGAATGGATGGGGTATTTAAACATGTATAACGAAGATTTTTTTAAAGTTCTGAACACTCTGTGGTCTAAGTTTATAACTAGTTTTAAATTTCACAAAGATGTTTATGGTGTGGTGATTGGTTATGTGGAGAAAGAAAAAGGAAGGATAGGAACTGGGCCATGCATGCAATAAAGAAAGCCCTCTCAGAAAAAAAATCCATTGAATTCTGTGTTCGTGTCTTCGACCACAAGATCACGATCCCAGCGTTTACACAATATTTAAGTTAAACCTGTGCGATACCCATTCATACATCCAGTTTTTTGAAGCCTCGTCACACCTACCATAAACTTCTCTACACTGAACGTACACCTGGGGACCCCTTACTGCGAGGGAGCAGCACTACTGCCTCACTACCGTGCATGTTTAATACCTGCTTTAATGCATTTCATCATGAAAATGATATCAAGTATTTATCTTAGCAATCTAAATGTTCAGAGAGCAGGAACATCATGAAGTGAATGTATTCTGTGCGGCGATCCCTGCCTGCGCCTCCTCTTAGTGCGGAGGAGGTCAGCTTAAGAAGTGCGTAGCGATTAACAACTGAGTCGGGGAACACTTAACACAAAGCATTTAATGTGCTACATTAACTTATGATGGGGTTTGAGAAAATCTAGTAAATTAAACACTGATTTTAGGATGAAGTTTAGTTTACAACATTCTACTTTAATAACAAAAACTATGAGAATAAAGTGGAAATGTCGACATTAATCTCGACATAAGCGTCGAGAATAAAGTCAACATGTCTACTTTATTCTCGACATATACTTTTTTTTTTTTTCTTCACTGTAGCCCTAATACGCTTCAGTAGGGCTATACCACAAATAGCATTATAAATGCAAGTTGCTGTTTTATTATTTACGTATATATCTCCGCTTGAAGCAAGGTCCATAGTAATGCAATTTGCCTTAATGATGCTTTAGTTGGTAAAGACATCTCACCAAGTTGCACTTGTTTTATTTTTATTTGGTGAATACTGTGCAATGCACCTGGGACTGAAGTCTTGAAGTAATAGTATTATTACTGGAAGTTGCACTATTATTTATTTTATTGTTATTATTTATCAGTTTAAATATTGTGCAGTTTAATGATGGTAAAGTTGTTTAAAAAGTGACTTTAACGTGTCAGTGGACAGAGATTGTTAACATTAATAGAAAGTGTTATTTTACAAAAAATATTCACTATTTATTCATTTTCTAAGACATGTTCAGTGCAATACAACTTTTGCCAAGCACCTCTGAATATTTTACCAAGTCTAAATGCCTCTTTGGATGGTTGAAAATATGTTGTCAAAATTTTAGCTTAAGTTGCTTGCAAAATTTGTTCAATAAAAAGGTTCTATATTTTGACTGCAACTGTCATGCAATGCGATTCCTTCTCTTCATTAGTGTCACCCCCTTGAAAACTATCACTTTATGGGACCATGCAAATCTGTATTAATACTTGTGTGCACATTAAAATGTTTTTTGTACAATGCTCATGACAGTGGAATGTGGTTAACATCCACTCATGCATAGGAAAAAAATACAGTCGAATACCGTGAAACCGATATAATTTTGAAAAATACTGTGATATAGAATTTTGGTCATACCACCCAGCACTAGGCTCAGGTCTCTTAAACATTCTTCACTCTGCCTATTCCCCTAAATATATAACAATGCCCCACACACATGGGAAAACTGACCTATGACCCAGAGACCCGACAGTCAACCATCTAATATTATTTGTTGATTGCAAACCCACCTACTTAGTTTACCATCACAGGGGACTGAGATTTTCCTAATCACACTTTGTTCAAACCAATAAGGAGTTCTGGATGAGGCACCAGGACATTACAGGACACACTTTCATATACACCAACACATGTTCAACATATAGCTTTATTTATAATTACTGAATTGTAAAAAATAATGTATTTATAGTACATTCTTTTCAAATACATGCAGCAAGTTTTCTAATGGGTATACAGTATAGTAGCTGATAAAACTAAAGTGTCAATATTGAATTTCATAAACTACAAAGTATTGAAATAGACACCTTTTCAACATAACCATAATAAATGGTTAATGATAAATGAGTTGTGGATTCAGCGGGTTGGAAAATGGATGGATAATAAATGAGTTGGAAAATGGATGAAAGAAAGAAATGTTAATACATTTTCTATTTTTTGTTTCCAATTAGGCAGTGATGCAGTTATCTAATCTTGGAGTTCATAGTTTGGATCATCAGTGATGTCAGTAGTAGAGTATGCTGAGTTGTTGTTTGATTTAGTAGTCATTACTCTTATATTTTCTGCACAAAAATACATTCAATGGAAAAATAAAGAGAGTAAGGTAAACACAGATGGATATCATGAGCCTAATGCTCATAATGCAGTTTCCAATTAAAATCACCAAGAGTTTGATTCTTTGGGAATAAACTTTGCATGTGAGGTAATCCTTGATATTTTTAATGAACACTGTTTGTCTCTGCAAAAGTAATAACTAAGTGATTACTGTATAATAGCTAGTATACATGTCAAGAATTGTCAAAGGGTGTTAATGATTGCATACAAAAAATCAGCCTATGGAGGATTATCCATGCCAAAATTAAGTGCAACCCAACATGTAAAATAGACTGAAATGAAAAGTATACTTTCGTCATGCCTGTAATTTTCACATACTTTTTTCACGTCACAATTAAAACAAAACAAATGTAATACATTGCTTTTTAAAATGGCAAGCAAGAAAGTGTAATGCAATTCGTTCCTTGACCATGCTAAAACTAAATGAAATCAAATGACTAGTCGGCACCAAGGAATAAGGGGTGTCAACAGCAGAACTGTTTGTAGCACCTTGTTGAATTCATGGCATACAGGCAAATCGCCAGTACTAGAGAGGTTAACCTAATAAAGTGGTCACTAGGCATTGCTTCCATCTTGTTTATATTACTTGGGGAAAATACTTCAACAAGAGGTCTGTAACTGAAATTCAGTACTATTGTTTGTTAATTTGCTGATTTTACTTTATAACTAAGTTAAAAAAAATATAATTTAAGCATTTCTTTCTCTACATTTTATTTGCAGGTTGAAGATGAAACTCACAACATATAGTCAATTCCTACAGATTCATCGAATGTTGAGATGACCAAGAAGTTTTCAGTTTGATGTTGTGACAGATACGAGCCCACCACCAGCATATGATTAATTAAATCTAGAAAGCTCCTCATTGTCACAAACAATAAAAGGCTGTAATGCAGAATGCCAGTGGTTTTACCGGGGTCCTCTGTGATTGATGGCGGACAGTAAACTTTGTTAAAATGGTATTAAAAATGCCACTTTGTTAGTTGTTACTTCAGTCGTTTTGGCGTGTACACTATATGTTAAATGTTAATAGATATATTTCGAGATCATTTCTGCTTATCTAAATAACCTTTGAAACAATTTAAGGGACTTTATGTAGGAAACAATAAAATATATTTTATATGAATTACCCTGTTAGCCTTTGAGTAGTGAGAAAAGCACTATATAAATGTAAAGATGTGGATGCAAGCATGGTTATAAGGACTCTATATCTGGTCATTGTTGCACAAGTCTTTTGCAACATAAACTAATTAATAACTTTTGAAGTCTGATATTTTTGTGAACTAAGTAGGAAATCAAACACAGAGAAAAAATGACATTGATCAAATAGTGGTTGACAATGTTTTATCATCAAATTTAGAAGTTATTAAGTGTTAGTTGATTGGAGGAGGTAATAAAGTTGTACATATTAAGAGTCAGATGACGTGATGTATTAGATGAGGTAAATATAATTAGAAAAAGTATAAAAACAGATGAATTGTTTAACTGATTGGTCACTCCATGGACGGAGACATTTGTGATTACTTCTGTGCACATTAAGAAATGTTCTGCATTCTCATCTGGTGTCTGTGACTGACTTCTTTGAAGATAGAAATTTTTTTTCCACGACCATACAAGGTGACATTTTATGAAAATCATAGCATTCTGGAGACATTTTCCATTTATCCAAATTAAACTATAAGAAACAACTAAAGCTGGAAGGATCAAATGAACAGCTTTCATGAAAACAGACTTGTTTATTGTGAGCTGCAGCAACCAATTGCTTTGTGCCAATTATACACATCTACTGTATATACTAGTGTATAAGTTGGGTCTTGAAACCTGAAAAATCGATCATAAAATCAGACCCCGTCTTACACGGCATTGAAAAAATGTGAGACATACATTTTTTTTTTTTTTAAACATCTTCTTGCCTCCTCCAATCTCGCAACAGTTTCTCAGACACATCAACTTTTGTTGCAGCAGTGCAGTTACCAATTTCTTTCACCACTTCAACGACTTTTAATTTAAAACCAGCTTCATATTTTCTTCTGATCAAACGCTCCATCATAGTTAAGTGATGCTCTTACGATAAAGGTGTATGAGGGTGTGAGATACCAAAAAAAACAAAACAAAAAAAAAAACAAAACACAAAACAGTGCAAATGTTGCTTTGGAATAGTTTGGGTATTATCGTGTGGTCACGTAGGCACCATACATAGAAAGAAAGAAAAAAAAAAAATGCAGTGTGCTCACTCTCTGGATGGTTACTCTCTCAGGTGGGCGTTAGCATATCACAATCTCTTGGGCCAATAGCTTGAGTTTTCCGCATTCGATTTATACGACCGACATTATAAAATACCAGAAACTATACAGTAAAATCAAGCCCTGATTTATCCGCGGGAGAACGTATCCACATGTATATATGGTATGCAATAAAAGGCATCAATTTTAAGTATTAGGGTTTAGTAAAAGAGGTTTAACAGAAACTATGGATACTCCACATTTTCATTTTATTTTTACATTTAGGGTTTGCACATTTCTAAATCATTATAGCTTCAAGGCAATATCATGTCTTACAGAATATTTTTCATATTCTACCTCATTGTGCTTGCAATTATCTCTGTTGCATCCCTTTCATTTAAACTCCATACCTGCTACTACTGTGAACTGAGAAGAAAATGTGGGTACCATGAATAGTATGTGGTTTCCAAACCTGATGACCAAGTGAGCAGACAACTGAGGAAGCTATACACAGGAACAGCTGCAGGACCAGATGGAGTCAGTTCTCCACTAGTTAAGGCCTGTGCTGACCAAATTTGTGTAACCTCTACTACCTGTCCAGTCTGTCATTAAGGTTCCAAAAAGTGCTGCTGCTTTGGAAAACATACTGTATTTTTTCCAGGCCCAAAGACAACAGGCATGTCTTCACCTAATAACTACCAGTGGCTATTACGTCACCATTATGAAGACCTTTGAGAGGGTGGTCCTTGATTATTCTAATGACTTATTACTTGGGCTCACTATAGTTTGCCTACTAGACAAAGACTGGAGTGGAAGATACAATTTTCAATATTCACCAAAACACTTATCCTCATCTGGACAAAGCTGACAGAACTGTGAGGATTCTGTTATTGATTTCTCAAGTACTTTCAGTTCAAACAGCCATCCTTGTTAAGTGGTAACTACAAAGATATACATGTGGATGAGCGTATGATATTGTGAATAATGGACTCTCTGCCCAGAAGATTGCAGTTTATTAGGACTATGTTCCTGATGAGGACGAGGACATGAACACTGCAGAACCACAAGGAACAGTTCTTTCTCCTTTTCTCTTTACCATGTATATTTTGGACTAATTTCTCATATGACTCTGCAATCATCGAGTGTATTGACACAGAGGATGAGACAGAGTTTCGGAATCAGGTGTAGAACTTTGTTTCCTGATGCAAAAAGAACTGTCCCCAAGTTAACATCAGCAAAACCAAGGAAATGCTTACTAACTTTCCATGCACCAAAGAGCCTTTACACCCTGTCACTATGCAGGGAGTGGATGAGGTACACTACTACGAGTACTTGTGGGTCCACATCAGTGATAGGCTAGTACATATGCCAGGACAGACAATATTTTTTTCTTAGGATTCCTTTAATGGGAGTAATGACATCTTTTACATGTTTTTTAACTCTGTGAAAGCCAGTGCGATTTGCTACGATGTAGTGCATTGGACAGGTAGCATCACTTCAATAGAGGTCCAATGACTCAACAAGCCGATTTAAGAAGGTAGGCTCATTTATGGGATGTACTCTTGACCTGCTGAAGATAGTAGTGGGAGAGTGACTGAAAACAAAATCAAGGGCCATTATGAACAATTCTACACATCCTTTCTTTGACACACTAACACTGAGGACTTTCAGCCAACACATTGTTCAGCAGAAGTGTCTATTGTGGCTCCTTCATATCAATGGCAATAAATCTGCATAATATCTCATTGTGACTGCCTCTTATTAGCTCATACATTTAGTTTTTTTTTTTTGCATTGCATTGTGTGTATTTGAGTGGTTTGTGGCTTTTTTATATTTCTTGAGCTTCAGTAAAAATCTAAATTTCTTGGGACATACTATGTGTATATCTATCATACCTTTGAAGTAATAGTACCAATAATCTGTGATAAAAGTTAATTACTACTGACTTTGTTTTGTTGTCATAAAAGTACTTCCAAATTTCAGAAGGAATGCTTTCTAAACATGAAAACTTTGGCAGTTTAAAGAGGATGTCATTTATAAAGTTTTTGTTTCATATTTCTTCTGGTGGCCCACTGTTCACAACTGTAATTTGCAGGGGAAATTGCTTTAAATTTATAGGTACAATTTTACTTAAAAGTTTTCTGGAGAAAACAAATGTGCTTTGAATGTAAAAAAATAACTGACTTTAAAAATTCTACTTATTCCTCAGCTTACCTTGGAATTGTGAAGTTTTGGGTCATCTACTTTCTCAAGTAGTTCATTGGCTGCCTCACGAAGTTCATCAGATGCATGATATTCTTCTGTCCTTAAAGTGGAGAGAAAAAAAATAAGCTGAGACAAAACAAAAATATCCACTGAACAAACATGTCTTTAATAAATCAATGTGATTATTTACCAAGCTTTATCAGCTGTCTCATCTTCTTTCTCAAAACCACCCAGCCACAGCTTTTCTTCAGATTGTTCCAGATACTCTTCTGCCCAGCGTACTGGAGCAGCTGGATCAGCAGGATCTGCAATGAACTCTCTTGTCCAGTCTGCCTCTGCTGGATCCAAGATTGGTTGACCAGTTGTGGGTGATTCTGCTGTAAGAAACTCTTTAACCCAGTCTCCTGAGAGAGCAAGAGCTGCTACACCTGGTGCTGTAGGATGGTTAGAAACAAGGAAAAAAAAAACAAAAAAAAAACTTTCATACAGTTACTCAAAGAACATTCAACAATAAATTCCTGTAATCTGAAAACCTATCCGCATTATATTTAATCTAGGGTTGTACCTAACAATCACTTTTAATTATTGATTAATATGACAATTACTTTGTTGATAAATCAGATAGTTGGAATTTTAAAAAAGTACAGATTTTAATTTGAAATTAAACAAATGCAGTGCATGAAAAGGAACTTTTCACCACAAAAAAAGTTTGTAAAAATTGTTTTAAAGTATTTAAAAAATGACCTACTTGTAGAAATATTAAACAGCTTATTTTAAACATTTATATAGCAAAAACAACAATTTAAGGGGGCAAATTCATACTCAACTTGTTCTAAGGTTATGTTCATTGTTTCTTTGAGTTACCAACAGATAACTGCCTCCACAAAATACTGCATGATTCAACACTAATAACTAATAACTACAACCCTCTACAGAGACACTAAAGACAGAATCGCCACTGGCGAGTATAATGTAATGTTACTCTCCAATCTTCTGGTCATTAAAGAGCTGGGCAAAACAGAAGGTACAATTTTTGGCTATTCTAATCAATCTCAATACTTATCACAATATAGAGCTACATATTACTGTTTCAGTTTTTAAAGATGATTTATTCCAGTGTTATAGATTTAATAAACAGGATATTTGCTACACCCAAAAATATAATTTGTTATCCACAAATAACACACATGCAAACTTTATATAAAATTAAAAGAAAAAAAAATCCAATAGTTAAATATGCTCACAATTTGTATTCAGAATCACATTGAACCAACACTTGAAAATTAAACATATAAGTTTTAATATATATATATATATATTATTTTATATAATATATATTATTCTTAACCCTATGAAAGGGATGGTTTACTGGCAAAGCAGCATGCAAATATCCGACAACCAGAATATTCCACCACAGACGAGTCTCTTGTAACATCATGACTATTAGTTTCTTTTTCTTGTTAAGTCTGCATCTATGTTTGAAATTAGTTGAGCACAACAGACATCATTGTCATATGTCTGGAGAAATATCCAGACTATTTTGCTTTTGCAACAAAACAAGTGCTTTCCTTTGTGTGAACCATGACTTTTCCTTTGCTATGCAATATGATGTGCTTATTTTATCTTTTTGCATGATAATTAATTTGTTTTCGCATGTTTGGGTCTGGAATCCTATTACCACTGCAGATTCTTTGGCATGTTTTCTTGCAGCCAACACACTATCCCTGCATGCTGCATATTATTTGCTGTTGAGAGTGAGCGGTTAGATTTTCACATTTGAAACTGTATGATCCTGCCGCAAAATCTGTTTTTCCTGCTAAACTAGGTTTGCTGCAGCAGTCCTTCTGCATCATAACATCTTCCTCTTGATTGTATAAAAAGTAGTTGAAGTCAAATAGGTAACTAGTCTGGCACTTTCACACATCCACCTGGACTGTACGGTTTTATAAGCTTTTCAATCGCAGTTGATGTGCTTCAGGACTCACCATTGCACTCACTGCTTTGTTCTGTCTGTACTGTGACAACTTCTTTAATTTTCTTTGCATCCGAGACTGAAAAATACAGTTTTCTGCTCAGACAGGGACTTTCATTTCTACACATCCAGTTTTCGTAAACACACACATGCTAACATTACATTTGTTTGCAAGGGTGTAATGCAGCACCATAATTTAGCAGCGTTACCACGTCAAAAAAGCCAATATGGTAAGTGAATGTTGTCACACACGTGCGCATGGGAGGCAACTAAAGGGCTTGAGTAAGGACAGTTCCAAGACATACCGGAATGTGGCAGAGTGCACTGACTCTTTTTCTCCCTTGCCTGCATCCCCAAAGAAGTCTTGACAGACCAGGGGACGCCCTTTACCTCAGAGATTTTTAAGGAGACTGCCAAGTTACTGAAAATAAAGCATTTAAAGACCGCGGTATATCACCCTCAAACCGACGGTTTGGTGAAGAGGTTCAACCAAACTCTCAAACAAATGCTGCGTAAGGTGGTCAGTGAGGATAGAAGGAACTGGTATCAGCTCCTCCACCTCGTCCTTTTTGCCTATCGGGAAGTCCCTCAAGCCTCCATGGGGTTCTCCCCTTTTGAATTACTGTATGGGCGACAACCCCGGGGCACATTAGACATCTTAAAAGAAGGATGGGAAGAAGAGGCTCTTCCCTGTACAAATATATTAGAATATATCGCGCAGTTACGCGACAGATTTGGTAAGATTCGGCCCCTCCTTAAAAAGCACATGGAAGAGGCTCAAGCAGCACAGATCCGTTATTACGACCGCGGCACATCTCTCCGGGAGTTCCACCCAGGAGATCGGGTCATGGTCCTAGTACCTACCTCCCACTCTAAGTTACTTGCCCATTGGCAAGGTCCACTACGAAGTTAAGGAGAGGAAAGGACTCGTCGACTATTTGGTCAGTCAACCCAATCGTCGGCAGAGGGAGCGGGTTTGTAAACCTGCTGAAACCAAGGAAGGACAGGGATCCCGATCCCTCCCCCGGTCAGCTTCACTCTTTGCTCGCACGGCTAGCCTTAACTTCGGTGCGGATTTACGTCCCGGACAACGACAGGAGCTCGAAGCAGTTATCCTGTCTGTCCTGGAGGTATTGAGTGAAAGCCCCGGACGGACCTCTCTGGTTGAGCACGACATTGTGACAGAACCCGGGGTTATAGTCCGAGAACGTCCGTATTGGCTACCTGGGGCAAAAAGGGCTGAAGTGGAGCTTGAGATCAAACACATGCGGGAACTAGGTGTAATCGAGAAAAATCATAGTCCCTGGTCCAGCCCCAGACAGGAGTTGGAGGTTTTGCAATGACTTTTGTCGGCTTAATCAAGTCTCCCAATTCGATGCTTATCCAATGCCGCGAGTGGACAACCTCCTAGAGAGGCTTGGACAGGCTCAATATTTGACCACACTGGACATGACAAAGGAGTACTGGCAGGTTCCTTTAACGGACTCCGCGAAGGTTAAGACCGCGTTTAGCACCCCTAGCGGACACTGGCAGTATCGTGTCCTTCCATTTGGGTTACATGGGGCTCCAGCTACCTTCCAGTGTCTGGTGGACAAAGTGCTCAGGCCTCATAACTCGTATAGTGCTGCCTACCTGGATGACGTGGTCATCTATTCCAGCACATGGAAGGAACACCTACAGCAGGTAAAAGCGGTATTGCGGACACTTGGTGAGGCTGGGCTTTGGATCAATCCCAAGAAATGTTTCTTCGGATTGAGCAAAGCCAAGTATTTAGGCTACCTGGTGGGTCGGGGTACCGTGAAACCACAGTGCTCCAAAGTAGATGCCATTTTGAAATGGCCCCATCCACGAACCAAGTGGCAGGTCCAAGTCTTTCTCGGGTTAGCGGGATACTACTGCCGGTTTGTGCCCCGGTTCTCAGAAAGAGCGGCGCCCTTGACTGATTTGACAAAGAATAGGGCCCCAAACATTGTGGTATGGACTGAAAAGACAGATGCTGCATTTAGTGACTTGAAGCAGGCCCTTACGTCCGCACCTATTTTGAAAGCTCCTAACCTTACCTTTCATCCTTCAGACGGACGCTTCGGACACATGCCTGGGGGCAGTGCTGAGCCAGAACGTCAATGGTGCGGATCACCCCATTATGTTCCTCAGCCAGAAACTGTTGGACCGGGAGACCAGGTATGCGGCGGTGTAGATAGAGGCTTTGGTGGTTAAAATGAGCGATTACTCAGCTGAGGTACTACCTGCTGGGCAGGGAATTCACCCTTGTCACAGACCATGCTCCTTTACAGTGGATAGCCCTGCACAAAGAGTCGAATCTGCAGGTCACCAGGTGGTTTCTTGACCTCCAGCCGTACAAGTCTTCGCTTGTTCATTGTCGGGGGAATTCTTCACGCCAATGCTGATGGGGGGGGGGGCGCCTTGTCACACACGTGCGCATGGGAGGCAGCTAAAGGGCTTGAGTAAAGACAGTTCCGAGACATACCGGGATGTGGCAGAGTGCACTGACTCTTTTTCTCCCTTGCCTGCAGACCATTCATGGGAGATTCCACATGGTCCTCTTGATGTCACTTCCAGGACCGAGCCAATGGAAGGAGACCTTGCTGGCTCCGGCCCCTGTGATGTCACGTCCGGGCTCGCATTAATGACAGAAGACCTCCATGAGCCCGACCCCTTTGACTTCACTTCCTGTCTTCCCCTTTAAAAGCCTCCACCTTTTCCCTATTCCCTCAGTTCTGTATTGGACTCGATTTTGAGCACAGCAGTGCTATCATTTAAAAGACGATTTGCAGCCAGGATACCAAATTATACGGGTGGCTGCCACAAACCTTGCTATGTCTCATTGTGAGTTTTGTGACAATTTTTACAAGCTAGTAGCTAAAAACACAATTTTTAATCGCCTACAATCAAATTGTGTCGCATCAGTATTGTTATTCGCATTGTAGAGGGTGAAGTTTGACTCAGATTATTCTTTACTACAAACCAAAAGTCAAGTCATTATACCTAGCAAACATTGTGGTCATATATTTATAATTACATAAATCTGAAGTAACATTCAACTTACCAGGCCAATGGCAAGTCTTCCTCCTCCACAAAACCTTTAACAGTATGTTTCTTTTTCAAATGTTTGTGTGTCACTGTTGTGCAACACAAGGTCAGACCTACACATTTTTCAAATCACAACCTTTCCCCCCCCCACACAACCCAGTTAAGAGTAGAGTGCTTCCAAACTCTGGAAGTCTTACGTCACCCTCTCTTCCCTGTCACTTGCTTACAATTGCCATTTTCCAAATGTGCAGACAGTTAAATGAAGACTGTGACGTGCCACAATTGACATAACCAACTATTTGATGAAAGAAATTCATTGCCAACATTTTTAATAATCGATTATCACTGATTATAACGACTAGTTGTTGCAGCCCTAATGTAATCTTACAGTATGCACTCAGAAATGGGTCAGCACCAGAAGTAGCAGTATTAGAAGGATTGGGACATTATGGACATTCTTCTGAGAATCTTTTTATGAAATCAACAACTAAAGTTTGTTTCTTTATGTTTTATGTTTCTTTATTCAACCTACTTAAAGTACAACTGTATGACCAAACTGTGGACATTGTCTCACTTGACGACAGGGCTTAAAGCACTCATTAAAAATGAGTAACTTGGCTTTGCCAAAAACAACATATTTTTTGTAAATCTTTGGTTTTGGTTACTAACATCACTTTAATTTCAAAGCAGAAACCAGCTCTCAATAGGGGAAAAAAGAAGTAATTAAAAGTAAACTGTTGTGAAATTATAACCGTACATTATGCTGAGCCAAAAAAAGAAATTTAGTTACACTGTAGATTTTTATCAAAAAAGCTGAGGAAAATTAATATGTTCCTCGTATATTTGCAAATAAACACATACAAACTAAGTAACAGTGGGTCCAACGATGTATAACTTAATGATACTATATATTATTTAGTGTACTGGCTTAAACGTATTTCAGAACAAATCTACATTACTTCTTTCAACATTATTTAAACAAAGGGTATTAACTCATCATTTTGAATACAATTAATTTTTAATTACCAATATATAGTTAGGTCTAGTACAGTATATTTTAAATCCTGATTGTAGTTTTTAACCACCTATATTATTATAGAGGAGTTTTCTTTAGCCGTTGATTTCACTGAATGAGGAAAAAAAAAAAAAAAAGGAATGATGTTAAGTTAAAGCTACTAGTAACTGGCTAAGGAGAAATTGTGTGGAAATAACATAACTTTGTAAAATCAAAAGATATTCTTAAAGGAGATTCCTATGCAGAAGCCTCTGTTTACTTAGCAAGTTATGGAGGAAAACCAAAAATAAACATGAAAGGAAAGGCAAAAGTCAGATGACTTCACTTTAATTGTTCAATGTTGCACAGATTTACCAGAATACAATACCAGAATAAAAATTGTTACTTTATCTACCAAATAACTGGGGCTGTTTCTTAATAGAAGCGTAAGATATCCTAAAGATGTAAAAAGAGCTGAAGTAGTGTAAATGTACCTCGTTGAGGAGCCTGTCGGAAATTTGCTTGTTCAATCTCTTGCATCTCTGCCAACAAGTCATCCATTTTAAAAGTGTGAGGGGCACGGATAAGGGATGCATCTTGCAGAAATTCACTAACAAGCTGGGAATAGAAATACATTAATAACTAGGGGAAAAAGCTAAAAAAAAAAACAAAAAAAAAAAAAAAACAAAAACTGAAGATCAAACAGAGAAGGAATTACTGCTTACCTCATCGTCTGTGGCTACTTCAACTGGCTTTGCTATCTGAAGCAAGAAAAGTATATTTACCCATTTAAAACTAGAAAAAAAAGATTTTCAATTCCAATTTCATTGTGAAAAAACTTACACTTGGAGATGCCCCAGCTCTTTGATCCCACACAGCACCTTCTGGCCGTAGACCTCTGTCCTGGGTCATGTGACTGGTCAGCTTCATTAGGGGATTCACCCCCCCACACTCAGAATCAAAGAGCTCACGCATTGCCATGGCCACACTTCTATCAGCTAGTCAAATACCTGTAATATTAAAAGCAAAAATCATTAGCAACTTCAACAAATTTCATGGATAGTAAAAAACATCCCTATGCCCTAGCACAAACTTTAAAAATAAAAATTATTTTTAAAAGGAAAGCTCTTGAACCATTATTTCACACATATGCTGCATAACAATACACATATCCATTTATCTGCTCATTTTGTTACAGTTTTTTTCAGTTCTGAGCCACAGAAACTACATTTAACTTGTAGGTGCTATCTAGTCAGCCACAATTGTTTCCATAGCATTATTCACTTTTCCCATTTTTAATTGTTACACTGTTTTAAAAACCAACTCATTCAAAACTACAAGGTTTAACACATGATACTAAGATAAAATGTAATAGTTGTACATACTTCTTTATTATCTCATGACACTTTTATATTTTATATTTATGATGGCTATGTGAAATTTTACTACCGTATGGCACATGCTATTGTATTTATTTCACACACTTTAATGAATAAAAAAAAAAAAAAAAAAAAAAAAAAACTTTTTCTTAGATGACATGCTAATGCCTTCTGTACATTCATCAAACGCATATAGTTAGTTGATTAATTTTTTCTTGAGAATGAGGCAATTATTCAACCCATCAATAATTATAATATCACATTTTCCCGATAAGGATAACATTTGTTTATACTACTGTTAATCTGAGTCTATGCATAATTTATTACTATATATTAAATCTATGATCATTTTTATTATTTCCTTAAGCCAAAAACAGAATAAAAAAAAGTGGGTTCCTTAAACATCTGCCTTTCCTTTTTCATCATCCATCACATCTTGTCTGCCTTTCTCCTTCTATTTAAAAAAAGATGTTCAGTGTGACCCATTAAAAAAAATGCTAAAATGAAAAGGCATGCAGAGATTGACCATCATAAGTTTCAAGGTTGAGACTAAGACCACCAAGACAAATGAGTTACCTTGTCCCCCCCAAAAAAAAAAGTCAGATAGAAGTGGATAATCCGTTTAATTAACCTATACCACTTGTTGCGTTTATCATGCCTGTGCTTTATGGAATGTGCTGGAGGATCAGTTAAGTAGGTGGAAAACAGGAAGGGGATGGGTGGGAGTGATTGGGCAAGATGCAGTTTCTACCCTCTCCTCCTCGTCCAAATCTAGAAGTGGAGGAGGAGCCCACAGAAGGGCACTGACTGTACTTCTGAGCATTCATGGAAGCCCACCCCTTCTGGTACCAACCCAATAAAAGAACTGAAAATGGCCAGAAGTCTGTGTTCTTTAGATCCACTTCTGCTGGAGCCACATTAGCCAACAGGAACAACTATTTGAAGGTGGCACAGAATGACCTATTGTTGTTCCTTATTTTTCTTTTGCTTTGCTTATTCATAGTATTGTTGCTATTAAATGGGGAAGTCTATGAGAACCCCAACTCTTCATCTTGTTCTGTTTTCTTTACATCTTGTTGAAAAAATAATTGCTTTGAAAGATACAAATCCAACTAAACTATGTTCAGAGTTCTGATTCAAACATTTATCACTCCATTTTTGTATTTTTCCAATAATAAAGACAATCATTACAGAAAAGTCTCTCTCAGGTATGTGTAAATGACCCCACCTGCCTTTACTTACAGCATATGGTCATTGCCAGATCAACAAAGTATAAACATGACAATGCAAGACAGAGTTCAGAATGTACAAAGAGGGGTGAACGTTTCCAAACAAAACAAGGTTGACAAAAAAATACATGCAAATAAATGTTGTACACTTTTGATCAAAATTATGATATTGCAGGGAGAAAATATTTCTCTAAAACTGTATAATGGAGCTCTACAATAATATATTGGGAGTGAAGTGGCTAACCTGGTGAAGATGGGAAATAGTGAAGTAGATCCAGTTTGCCCTCTTCTCCCAAGACAGTTGTGGGCACTTCTATATACAATCATGAATTATTTTGCAATCTCTTGCATGGAATAACCTTAACTTCACAAAACAGTGAACAGATATCCTATTTGAAAATGAAGTTTTGTTTTGGCCATTGTTGAAGCCAGAACTGAAGTTTAAGAATGTCAGTACTTTGCAACTCAAGGAAAGACAATTTACTTGCTTTATTAAACAGAATAGCATGACCACAAAGGGTTCTCTAATAACCAAGAGCATTTAAATATGATACCAATGAGCTAACAGGATTTACCATTAGGGCACTGGAGTAATTGCTGCTGAAAATATTACTTTGCAGTAATATGGGAATAACAAATTATAAAATCAGCTATGTCAGGCAGTTACAGACATTTGTAACATTAGGAATGTATTGGCTATCTATTTTTTCAAGAACATAACATTTCATACAATCAAGTCTAGCTCAAACAATGGAGAAAACATCATTAAATACAATCAAGTTTAACTTAAAAAAAACAAAACAAGAAAAAAACAAAATTCAACTCCAACCTGAGTGAAAGACAAGACAGCCAACAGCAAGGGCAAAAAATTTACAACAAAGACGAGGAATAAACAAAGGTGGTAGAACATCCTTTTCTCCAATATAATTGCTTATTGTAAAATTTTATTAATTAGATCTTTCCATTTTTAAAAATGTTAATGGTTCCACTAAGCGCAAATTTGATTTTTTTCCAATTTCAAATAGTACAGAACATCTGTTACCCTCCGAGTTATAAAAAGTAGGTTGGGGTTATTCCAAAAGGGCAAGACAAGTCTATGGGCTACTAGTGAGGTATAGGAAATTACAATCAATTTGTCCTGCTTCACTTTAAGCTTATCTGGAAGTAAAACAAACACAGCTATTAATAGGTTTGGAATGATTGTGACACCAGTGCCGTCAGATAGGTTTTCAAAGATTTTTGTTCAAAATTATGTTAATTTGGTGCATTTCCAAAACATGCAACCCAGTAAGGTGTTTTGGCTATATTTTTTAATTAATTAAATGGTACAGTAACAAAAAAGTATCAATTTCGATCAAAAACAATACACATTTTTGGGTGATTACAAACATTTGAAAATTACTGTATATGTGGCATAACAAAAAAAAAGGATGTATTTTTTTTAACCTGCATCCACAGCCAGTTCCAACAGCATCAAACACAAAGCCAAAGTTAGACAAGAGTGGGACATCACTCTTGTTACAGGACATACAGATCCTCATACAGAACAGGCCAATTTGTTTTATTTATTTTACAAAGGAACTTATTTCACTACATAGCATTAACTCTGTTATTTACTGTATATCAGATTAATTGAGTTTAGCCAATAGGGATACTCTGACCAGGTTTTTTTTTTCTGTTCGTTTTTTTTTTTGTTTAAGACAGCCACTGACTTCAGTATTGGAATAGGTCATTACAGAAACATGACTTCCTTTTTATTTTCCTTTATCCCTTTAAAAAACATTATACACTAACCTGCACATCTAGACATGTAGAAGACTTATGGTATTTATTAAAGTGTTAACTTTGGTATTTTTATAATTAAACAACAGACCAAAGACCATGTTATGTTCTTTTCTATAAACAAAATGAAATAATTTAGGCTTATTGTTCAGTGACCATAAAATACTAAAATAAATAGCTTTTTTGCTGTTAAAATATATATTTACTTTACAGTCATGCCAACTTACGGCACCATTTAAGACTGGTGATTTGTCCATAGGTCAGTCCCAAAGTGTACAGGTCATTGCAACTGAGACTCTGTGAGTCCAAATAGCATCTGGTGTGGGTTATTGGTATACATACTTTTAAATGCCAGTACGATGTAAGACAAACCGATCTTCAGGTCTCTGTGTAAGCACACTGGGTTTGTGTAAGGCGGGGTTTCTCAATCACTAGGCTGCACTGCCAGTGGGTCATGGTTTGCTGTCATTGGTTCACAAGTGGGTGACATAAACCAGTGTTTCTCAACCTCTGGCTTGCAACTTGGGTGACATAAGCAATTGGCATCACTTTGCAATAGGTTTCCTATTTCTAAGTGAGCTTGTTTCACCAAGGGGGCAGTTTGCAATGGCTGCTACTGGGTTGTCAATGAATTTTAAACAGGCAAAACTAGGTTGCAAGAACATAAAAGTTGAGAAAAACTGGTGTAAGGAAGGTGGCATGCGCTGAACGTGTAAGAATTAGCCAAGTGGAGAAGTGCTGATCTAAACAAACCTCAAAGGGCTAAACAAGAGTCAGAAAACATGATGCCCTGTGAAATAGTGATAGTAACAACAAAAGATTTATTAATGGGGTTGGTTTTGGCAATTTCTATAACATTACACCTATTGTTTTCTTGTGGCCCTTGGCTGCAAGTACAAATCACATCAACTCAGTTGGCCGTAAATTAGCACGACTGTATTATCCACCTCCTTAGCTACTATACTAAACACAAGCTCATTCACCATCCAAACTCAGACAGAAAATAAAAAGGTCTAAATTAGCGTAGCATTTTTTACTGTTTGTCTAATTCGACAGGACTACCCCTCTGATTCTTTGTTCATAATATATTATTCCACTTTCTTTAATGTAAAGGCTAATATTTTGGGCTTCTCTCTCTCTGGTACAACCACAGATTGGTAGATACATGTTGACTTAAATCAGAGACTCACCTTCCCATCTGAAATCACATGCACCAACCTGCACCCAGATTTGGTACTTTGGTCTAACTCCTGCCATTGAGTCCCTTGGGTGGATGCTACTGATGAGGCATATGAAAGAAAAAAGTTGCGGTATGCCAGTCTCACAACTGAGGCAGAGGAGCAAGGCTGAAGGTGGATCCAGTGGAGGTGGGCTGCAGAGGTTTTGTAGCCAGTTCCATTACAAGGATGGTGAAGGAAGTGGACATCAGAGGGCAGGCCCAGTGGAATACAATTAAGAAACTCGCCACTGTCGCTGAAAGAAGGAGTCACTGGCTGTGACTGAAGCAAAAGCAGACAACATGGGCTGCCAAATGACCACTTTGTAACCATGCGACACACACCCAAGTCTGATAAGTCTGTGGTGGGTCTGCTTCGGCCGAGGGTGTCTTGTGGTTAAGGCCAAAACACCCTATGAGGCCAAGTACACAAATGATGAGATGTCGCACTGGTGGAAACAACAAGTGGTCACTAGTAATGTCATCCCAACAAAGAAGACATCTCCAACCCCCCTCAAGGGAAGTGCTATGCTGAATTATTTGGGACTGTAACACCTAGTCCTATTAAACTGAATTATCTGGGTCAAACCAGCAACTGTGCTGAAAGGGCAGCTGACAACCAGGGAAGGACCTGGTGACAGCCTGGAGAGACTGCTGGCAGGAGGGAATAGACCCCAATGGGGCTGGCATGAGTTAGCTACTCATGTCAGCAGGATCCATGACTGCACAATGTTTTGGGCCCACCCATGGATGGGTGCAAAAAACTTCAAGAAGAATACCCCTTGAGTCTGCAAGAGTGCAAGATGACTCTTCGACAGACGACATCTTAACAACCTACTGTAAGAACGGAGATGACAACGAACCAAACACTCAGCATGGCAGTTGATGGAGCAATAGCATTGGCAGGATACAAATTACAAAGCTACATGTGTGACAGGAAAAAGATAACATCAAAGAAGGGTCTTCAGATCCATCAGGGCAGGTGCCTGAGAGAGTTTAGAGAGAGGCCTTGCATTGACCGCCACTTCCTCAAAGGTAGGGCAAATCAGTCGGGTGAAATCCAGTAGTAGGATACGCACCACAGTCCACAGGGTATCAGAACCCCAGACAAAGCTCAAACAGGTACAAATCCTCTGTTTACAGGAAGCCTGCAGCAGGAAAAGATGTGTGCTAGCTCAGCTTCTGTAATACCTTTCATAAAGGAGCATTACAACTAAATTAAATGTAAAGTTTATAAAAAAGGATGCTGATAAAAAAAAACAAAAAAAAAAACACGTTTTTTTGTAATTGGCCAATAAACCAATCATCGATCAAGTCTTCTGTAGTGAGATTGGTCAATTTAAAATCAGTGGGCAATTGATTGGAGCTTATATATAATCCACAAAGCAAAAATAAAAATTGGCAGCAAGGTGGCAAAGTACTTAGTGGTTCTGCCTAATAACTGTTGAGTTCCGAGCTCAAATGCTTGCCAGATCACAAAGGATAATGTGCATATTTTCCCTATGCCTATGAAGGTTACTGGTCAGGACCTCCAGTTTTCTTTCTGTATCACCAAAGATGTGTGTGGTAGGTTAACTGGTTGCTCCAAACTGGCTCTGTATCAGAAAATGTTAGTGTGTTTATGAGTGTGCCAATGTGATGGGATTATTGTAGGGATGCATGATAATATCGGATTTATATCGGTATCGGCAGATAATGGGTTAAAGTAATTTTATCGGCATCGGACCGATGACTAAATTGGATCAATAATTGGAACCGATATTGATGACACATTCACTGTGTTCCGGATGTGCCAGACGTTTAGGTGACGCTGGGCTACTGTGCGAAAATGTCTGTAGTGTGGAAGTTTTTCCAAAGTGAGTGAGAGTGACATAAAATATGCAACACTTGTTCGACTAATGTTTTGCGTGGAGGGACCAAAGTTCGAAATTTCAATACCACCAACTTAATTACACATTTGAAGACATGCCATCCTGACAAATATACAGAATTCCTCAGAGCAAAAGAGGAAAATCCTGTGCCACCGCGCACAAAATCAAAAACTGTAGTTGCTCAAAGCGTTGATCAGTTACTTGAAAAATCAAAGAAATTTGATAAAGATAACCCTAAAGCTCAAACAATTACTGCAAAGGTGATGGAATTTATTGCTCTGGACGATCAGCCATTTTCTGTTGTAGAAGATACGGGATTTCGAAGGCTGCTTGAGCATCTTCAGTCCCATTACCAGATACCCAGTCACCGTTATTTTTCTGATATAGCGCTTCCTGAGTTACATAAGATTGTGGAAAGTCATGTGCACAAACTCCTTGCTGAAGATGTCACTGCCATAAGTTTTACCACTGATATATGGACATCTGATACGAGTGGTATTAGTATGCTTAGTTTAACTGCTCAGTGGATCAACCGCAAGTTTGAATTGCAGAAAGCAATCTTGCACGCCCAAGAACGCTCTGGATCACACACGGGTGCTGCACTCTCTGTGGCATTTAAAAGAATGTTTGAAACATGGAAAATACCCAAAGAGAATGTTCATGTAGTATTACGAGACAATGCACATACCGTTGCAAAGGCTATGGAGGAATGTGGGGTCCCAAGTTTGCCATGTATGGCTCATACTATGCAGCTTGCCGTGAACGACGGCGTACTATCCCAGCGCAGCGTCTCGGATACAATAGCGATCGGCAGAAAAATAGTCGGTCACTTTAAACATTCACAATTAGCCAACTCGTGTCTCAAAACTATACAAACTGAACATGGTATGCAGCTGAAAATGCTTCAACAAGACGTTTTGACTAGATGGAACAGCACATTCTATATGTTGCAAAGCTTGCTGGAGCAGAAAAGAGCCCTTGGGGCTTATGCCTTCGATTTTGAGTTACCTGCAACTCTAACACCTAATCAGTGGGGTTTGATCGAGAACATAATCACACTCCTTGCTCCATTTGAACAACTGACAAAAGAAATTTGCCAGTCTGAAGCCTTGGCTTTTAATGTTATTCCCTCAGTTAATGCCTTAAAATGACTGTTGACTAGAAGCGCTCATACTGACTTCAGAGTCAAAACCAGTAAAAGTGCTCTCTTGGATGCTGTAAACAATCGTTTCATTGATATTTACACAGAATCCATGTACTGTGTTGCCACTATTGTAGACCTGAGATACAAAGACCGCTATTTCGATGCAGATGTAAAATCACTGGCACTCAAAATGTTGCAAACTCAGATGGAACTTGCATCGAACGAAATGCAAACGAGTGAATCATAGATAGATGGTCCACAACAGAAAAGGGCCAAGATAAATGACGAGGTGGCATGCACGCTCTTCGAAATGTACAACGAAATTCTTGAACAGAACACATTGATGCCTCAGGAAAACAGCCAGATGACAACAGAGGTGAGTTTAAAAAAAAAAAAAAAAAAAGCTCTGTAGAGCTCTTTACAACATTGTTTTAAGTAAATAACTAGGGCTGTCTGATCGAATATCACTAGTCTGTCTTCTAATAATTGATTATAATGCACAAAATACTTAAAAGACCTCAACAAAGTAACATTTAATACACTTGTTTCATTTGTAAAACACTTAAAGGGTCACAATGCTTCAGTTTATTTACTGTACAAAATAGACACAGGGATAAAAAGGTCCTCTGACCTCTAGGAAAAAAGAAAAAAAATGACTGCATTTACTTTGTTTGAGCAATCACTGACAATTTTGTTTGTTTTTCTTTTGAACATTGTCTTTAGAAAGTGCCAGTGCAGTGCCTGTCTTATTTCTCTTTGAGTTGCTTTTTGTGGGAGAGCCAATCACATTCATGGAAGCCACTGTTTTCACCCAAGTCTCTTAAGCAATAATGAGCAACTTCTAAGCAGATCATGATCTACATTGAAAAGCAAAATATTAATAATAAAATGTTTAAAAAAAACAGCAAATATAATACAGACATCCATTCAATTCAAATGCCATATACTTATTTTTATTGTAAGGATTCTAATCTTAATCTGACAGCCCTGGTAAAAGCCAAAATGCAGATCTATCTTTTAGATATGAAAGATGACACAGAATATGATACTGTATATGTATGCATGCTACTCGGCAGGTGCAGGGATTTCTTTCTGAAGCACCAATCCCGAGGAATAAAAATCCACTGAAATACTGGAACAACAACTGGAGTCGGTTTCCTACCATTGCCAAAGTAGCACACAAGTTCCTGTCAGCCCCATGTACTAGCGTGGACAGCGAGAGATTATTCAGTTTGGCTTCTAATGTGATCAACGAAAAGAGAAACAGAATTTCCTGCGACAAGGCAGAAATGCTCTTGTTCGTTAGGAGAAACCTCCCCATCGTGCTTAAAAAATAGAAAAGAATGATAAGCCTTCAGAACAAAAGTTATTTATTTCTTTACTGTTGTACGCTTTTCTGTTTTTTAAAAATTATAGATTGGTTAGATTTATTCCATCAAAAAGAAAGCAAAAAAGTTATGTGATATTTAATACTGCAGACTGTAAAACAAAGGATAACATAGCCAGCCAAATGTGGTTGAGCAGAAGCCATTTTAACGATTGTAAATAATCTGCAAAAGATGTTATTCTTAAATGGTATTGCTTATTTCATTGTCATTGTACATTTTGCCATTTTTTCAGTTTTCATTTTTTTGATTATTGTTGAATTTATTGTATTTGTTCCATCAAAAAGAAAGAGAAAAGTGTTATTTAAAGCAACAACCTGCAAAACTGTTTGCCATATAACCAACAGGTAGCCAGCCAAATGTGGCAGATATCATTTGTTTTAAATGATTGAATGTGGTGTGCAAAATTGTTCACTTTGTCTGTAAATGAGATCAAGTCTCATTTTTCTCTGTATCTTATAAATATGTATATCGGCATCGACAGATAAGTACATAGACATTATCGGATATCGGCCCAAAATTCCCATATTGGTGCGTCTCTAGTTCCAAATAATGATATATTATTTACCCTATACAACTCCAGGCACCTCACACTCAGATAAACAGACTTAAGTTGGGAGAACTTCTTGTCCAACTAGAGTTGCGGCAGTGAGGAGGATGGGATAGCAGGCTGCTTGCAGCTTGTGCTAATTGACACATTTGCAAAACAAAAGATGCTAATGGAGAGGTGCAAAGGAATTTAAGGTGGTCCGGGATTACTAGTGTTTTCGTAGGCTTCAGGGATTCTAGTGTTAATGTTTAAACTCCTCCTTTCACAAATGGGGACTTCGAAATGGAAATGATTCTTCTGTCACGAACACTTTAATGATGATTCACTCCAACCATGCAGTTTTAATATGTGGTGACCTAAAACTTTCTATCAGTTTGTGACACATTCCACTGAAGGAAGTAACAAGATGGACCTGTTGTATTCAAATGGTAAGAAGATACCTTTAAATGTAAAGTACTTGCACCTTCAGGCAAATGTGACCACAACCTGATTCATCTTATTCCCAGCTCTAAGCCTGTTATTAAACAGCCACCTGTTAACCCTAGGACAGCAAGGAAGTAGGGCCTGGAGTTTGAAATGGCTCTGAATGACTGCTTCAAAATGACAGACTGGGAAATGAGGTGCGAGTCACACGAGGACAAATATTGAGGCATTCAGTCACTGCATCACAAACTTGTGTTGACACAGTGGTTCCCACAAAGACCGTGTGTTGCTCTTCAAACAATAAATCCTGGATTATGAAGGAGCTAAAAGGTCTCATGAATAAAGAAAAAGAAAGCATTCAAATCCGGTGACAAAAAGCCTCTGAAGGATGTACAGTGAGTGCTAAAAAAGCTGACTGCAAGAAAGAATGCTTACAAAGCATTAACAGAAAAGAAACTCGTTCAGAATAACATAAAAATGTCAGGAATGGACTAGGTATAATTACGGGACAAGCAATCTGGGGCTCAGGTCCTTGAAGGGGATGTGGACAAAGCAAATGCACTGAATCTTTTCCCTCCCACTGCCACTTTCTTCCAATGACCAGTTACCCACACTATTGCTAATAACTCAACAACTCCTACCACATCTACTAGAATGACCAGTGACAAGCCCATCTCTGACCATAAGCGTGGACTGTCCATAACCTGAAGACCAAGTAAGGAGACAACTGAGGAAGCTACACACAGAAAAATCTGCGGGACCAGATGAATTCAGTTCTTCAGTTCTTAAGGCATGTGCTGACCAACACTGTGGTGTTCTCTGTCACCTGTTTAGTTTGTCTTTAAGGCTTCAGAAAGTGCCGCTGCTGTGGAAAACATTCTGCATTGTTCTTGTCCCAAAGAAGGCAGGCCCCTTTTCATCTAATGACTACAGAATAGTGACACATCTCACATCATTAGAGCCTTAGAGAGACTGGTCCTGAACTATTTGAGTCCATTTGTGGTAGACCACCTTGACCAACTGCACTTTGCCTATCAGACAAAGACTGGAGTGGAGGATGCTCCATAAAGCTGGCAGCACAGTGAGAATTATGTATTTTTATTTCGCCAGTGACTTCAATATCATCCAGCCATCCCTGTTAAGTGGTAAACATGAGAAATATGCAGGTGGATGAGTCTCTGCGGTCCTGGATAATGGTCTACCTGTCAGGCAGACCGCAATTTGAGAGACTCGAGTGAGTAACACTGGAACACCACAACAAACAGTCCTTTTTCCTTTTCTCTTCACCCTGTACACTTCTGGCTATAACTGTACCAATTCATGTGACATGCAGAAATTCTCAGATGATTCAGCACTTATGGGGTGTATTGATAAAGAGGATGAGACAAAGAATAGGAATCAGGTGGAGAACATGGTTTCTTAGTACAAAGAGAACTGTCTACATCTTAACATCAGGAAAACCAAAGAACTGGTTATTGACTTTTTGCTACTGTGGCACGCCGGGACGCCCAGGAAGACAGGAGGAGGGCTCAGGCCTCCTCCAGACAACGAGGGGGCAACCACCCTGGTTCCTTTGGGAGCCACGGGTACAGAGCTGGGAAGCTCAACCCTGTAGGGGCCCGTGGTCACCGCCAGGGGGCGCCCCCATGCCTGGAGAACCCTGGACCCCAGCACTTCTACCACACCAGGAATTGCTGGAGGGAAGATGAGTGGGGACACCCGGAGTGCTTCCGGGTACGCAGCCGGCACTTCCGCCACACTGGGGCATGTCGGTGGGAGATTGCCGGGAACACACCTGGAGCACATCCGGGTGCTTATTTAAAGGGGCCGCCTCCCTTCATTCGGAGCTGGAGTCAGGTGTAAGACGGACTAGGTCATTGACGAGAGAGAAGGAGGCGGTCCGAAGAAGTGGCAGTGTGGTCTGGCCTGGACTTTGGGGTTTGTGGTGCACTTGGACATTGTAAATATTAGAGTTAATAAACGTGTGGTGGTGACTTTAAACATGTCTGCCTGTCTGTGCCTGGAACTCGTTCCACACTGCACCAGAAAGTCTATATGTGTGGTCACTATTCAGGGAGTGGATGAAGAGGTGGCCCACTCCTACAACTACTTGAGTGGGGGGGTCCACATTAAAGACAGGCTGGACTGGTCTTGGAATATAGAGAATCTATATAAGAAAAGGCAGAGCAGGTTCTTTTTCCTTAGAAGACCAAGTTCCTTTAATGCAGTGGTTCTCAAATTGTGGGGCGGGCCCTCCTAGGGGGGCGTGAAGTAATAAAAAGGGGGTGCGAAGATGTGAAAAAAAGAAAACAAGAATCAAAAATATGAAAAATACATCTATTGAAACCAAAACAAATTATCTTAAACTACATTCTGATACTAGAAAAATAAATATAGAGTTAGATAAATGTCGATAAAAGTTAAGCAGGTATAATAAAATATGCATCTGTGATATATCATTAATTAAAAAAGAACAAATTGGTATTAGTGGTTTTTTTTTTCAAAAAAACATTAGGGGGGTGCGATTAAAACTTTTATGAAAATTCGGGTCGCAAATACTTAAAGATTGAGAAACGTTGCTTTAATGTTAGAGGCAACATTCTTCACATCTTCTATAATTCTGTGATAGCATTGTGAAATTCCTATGTTGTGGTGTGCTGGACTGGTAACATCACTTCAAGAGAGGCCCACCAAATCCACAAGCTAATTAAAAGGCCAAGCTCAGTCTGGACCCCTTAGAGATAGTAGCAAAGGAGAGAGATAAAACTGAGTGGCATTATGAACAATGCTGCACATCCTCTCTTTTAAACACTAACACTGAGGACTTTCAGCCAACAAATTATTCAGCTGAAGTGTCAAGAAATGCTACTTGGGCTCCTTTATCCTAATGGCAATGTGTCTGCATAATGCCTCACTGTGACAGTCAGAAGTTTTCTTTCTTTTTAATTTTCTTTCTTTATAATCATTCTAGTGTGTGTTCAGACCAAAGTGTATGTATATTTATTTACTTGCTTATCTACAGATTTATATATTTATTAAAAGAGCTTCAATAAAAAAATAAATTTTTTCCCTGATGTCAAATAAATTTCTATCTATCTATCTCTCTTTGCTTATAGGTGGCATAAGTAGTACAGACTGACTAGCACTGCCACTTTACTGATCCAGCATTCTAAATTAAATTCCAGCACCTATTGTCTGTGTGGAGTTCAAGTTCTCCTTGTGCCTCTCTGCTTTTTTTCCTGAATTGAAGCAATTGGGTTTGAGAATGACAATAACTATTACTAGTTTGCCAGACAATGTATTTGCTTTGAGATTACCATGAACTGTTGCCAAACCTAGATGACATTTATGAAAGACCATAAGAGAATATAAAACCTAATTGTGGAATCAGAGAGAAAGGCGTCCAACAAAATCCATATTTTTCTACTGGATCGTCCTTCTTGTCAAAGTTAGAGAGGTGGCAGTCTTTTATGGCCAATTTCCATAATGCTTAAGATACCCTTAACCATTGTTTGTATTCAGTTTGTGTTTATCATCGACTTATACTATTCTGATTTAGCTTCAAAGGCAGTGAACCCACTATAAACATTTTAAAGAACTAATGATTGTTACTTTAAATTTATCAACACAGACATGAACTAGCAGCTGTCAGTTTGTCAAATAAAAACAAACCAGAATACATATTACCTAAACAAAAAAATCAAACAAAGACTGATCCCATTGTGTTCCCAATCATAACATATGGTTTCAAGCCATGCACACTGATAAAAGCAGATAAAAGATGTGGTGCTGGAGAAGAAGTGTATGAATCCCATGGACAGCTACAATCACCAACAAAGATGTTCTTGATCATATAAACCCAGAGTTGTCCCTGGAAGGAAAGATAAGTAGACAGAAACTGATGTATTTCGGACATGTGATGAGTGTGAATTCCCTAGAAAAGCAGGTGCTACTCGGAATGGTCAGCGGAAAAAGGAAACAAGGGAGACCAAAGTCCTGTTGGCTGGATACCATCAAGAATGAGAGAGGAACAAACATCAAGCAACTGAAAGAAGCCGTGGAAAACAGGGAAGCATGGAAAGGACTGGCCTACAGAGTATGCAAGGGTCGGACATGACTGAATGGATAGTAGTAGTAAACAATCCAAGTCATTTTCTTGAATTTCTGTATTACTGGCATACAAAAATATACTTAAGCATGTTTTTAGTCTTCAATTTAAGAAAGTTTACTTGAGTTTCAACCCTATTCAGATGTGATTAGTTTTACACCAAGAGGTGTGTTACCAGGGAACCTCTGTAATTTTAGTCCTATTTGAATGGATCATGTCAGTAATTTTTCATGGACTGCATCATCACATCTCAGTAACAACTGCAGAGATGTTCACCTTGTATAAAAAGTATTAAATAACCCCTGGTTAACTAGTCATGTGTGAATGTACAGTACATATGACATTTGGGGGATTTGAATGGGACTAAAATTAGAGAAGAAGTCCGGTAAGAAGTATTTTACCAGGTGCTGAATAACAACTTAAGAGTTACAGTGGCTTGCAAAAGTATTCGGGCCCCCTTGAACTTTTCCACATTTTGTCACATTACAGCCACAAACATGAATCAATTTCATTGGAATTCCACGTGAAAGACCAATACAAAGTGGTGTACACTTGAGAAGTGGAACGAAAATCATACATGATTCCAAACATTTTTTACAAATAAATAACTGAAAAGTGGGGTGTGCGTAATTATTCAGCCCCCTTTGGTCTGAGTGCAGTCAGTTGCCCATAGACATTGCCTGATGAGTGCTAATGACTAAATAGAGTGCACCCGTGTGTAATCTAATGTCAGTTCAAATACAGCTGCTCTGTGAAGGCCTCAGAGGTTGTCTAAGAGAATATTGGGAGCAACAACACCATGAAGTCCAAAGAACACACCAGACAGGTCAGGGATAAAGTTATTGAGAAATTTAAAGCAGGCTTAGGCTACAAAAAGATTTCCAAAGCCTTGAACATCCCACGGAGCACTGTTCAAGCGATCATTCAGAAATGGGAGTATGGCACAACTGTAAACCTACCAAGACAAGGCCGTCGACTTAAACTCACAGGCCGAACAAGGAGAGCGCTGATCAGAAATGCAGCCAAGAGGCCCATGGTGACTCTGGATGAGCTGCAGAGATCTACAGCTCAGGTGGAGGAATCTGTCCATAGGACAACTATTAGTCGTGCACTGCACAAAGTTGGCCTTTATGGAAGAGTGGCAAGAAGAAAGCCATTGTTAACAGAAAACCATAAGAAGTCCCGTTTGCAGTTTGCCACAAGCCATGTGGGGGACACAGCAAACATGTGGAAGAAGGTGCTCTGGTCAGATGAGACGAAAATGGAACTTTTTGGCCAAAATGCAAAACGCTATGTGTGGCGGAAAAATAACACTGCACATCACTCTGAACACACCATCCCCACTGTCAAATATGGTGGTGGCAGCATCATGCTCTTGGGGTGCTTCTCTTCAGCAGGGACAGGGAAGCTGGTCAGAGTTGATGGGAAGATGGATGGAGCCAAATACAGGGCAATCTTGGAAGAAAACCTCTTGGAGTCTGCAAAAGACTTGAGACTGGGGCAGAGGTTCACCTTCCAGCAGGACAACGACCCTAAACATAAAGCCAGGGCAACAATGGAATGGTTTAAAACAAAACATATCCATGTGTTAGAATGGCCCAGTCAAAGTCCAGATCTAAATCCAATCGAGAATCTGTGGCAAGATCTGAAAACTGCTGTTCACAAACGCTGTCCATCTAATCTGACTAAGCTGGAGCTGTTTTGCAAAGAAGAATGGGCAAGGATTTCAGTCTCTAGATGTGCAAAGCTGGTAGAGACATACCCTAAAAGACTGGCAGCTGTAATTGCAGCAAAAGGTGGTTCTACAAAGTATTGACTCAGGGGGCTGAATAAATTACGCACACCCCACTTTTCAGTTATTTATTTGTAAAAAATGTTTGGAATCATGTATGATTTTCGTTCCACTTCTCACGTGTACACCACTTTGTATTGGTCTTTCACGTGGAA
Source organism: Polypterus bichir lapradei (assembly GCA_026402145.1). Lineage (NCBI taxonomy): Eukaryota > Metazoa > Chordata > Cladistia > Polypteriformes > Polypteridae > Polypterus > Polypterus bichir. The sequence continues at coordinate 23,492,616 of JANRMT010062804.1, forward strand.
CTCCAATAAAATTGATTCATGTTTGTGGCTGTAATGTGACAAAATGTGGAAAAGTTCAAGGGGGCCGAATACTTTTGCAAGCCACTGTATATCAGGTTATGCCCCCTTGGCGGGCCGAAGGAACACAAATAGATCAATTTAGATACAAAAATGTGGGTATGTGCAGGACTGTTTTCCTTGAAGGTGCAAAGTGATATTTTGGTCTAATAAATAGGAGTTGTTAATGTGGTCTGAACTGACACTACTCATACATTAACTGTGGGGGATGGGGAAATGCAGGTGCAGAGTGCCAATGTGTCACTATCCCATTTCAAGCACTAACTTTACACCCATCCCCTGGTGTAAATGTCTGAATTATACCACCTCCTGCTGTACAACTTCCAAATAAAGTGCTTACCAATAGGGCTGGGTGATGTGACCTCAAATCAATATCACAACCAATGGAATATTTTACCTCAATTACAATTAATGAAAAACTATTTTATTGTTTTTGTTTTTTCTTTATTTTTTGCCCTCACAGTTCACTGACAAGGTTTGTACTGTAAATAAGTTAAACTATAAAACCTGGAATTTTTTTCCTAATGAAAAAGTGCATATAGCAGCTAGCCACCACCCAGATATCCCCATTTAGATTACTGAATAATATAGTGTTACGTCTGTTAAGCCGATGCGCACTTACCAACTGCCCAGTTCAGCCTGTGTCTAAAACATTGCTGCCATGTCAATCCATTGAGCTCTGCAGCTTTGACAACATTATCGGCACTGTCTGTTATAATGGCCACAAGATTCTTTTCCGTGAGGTCCCATGCAGAAAGCATATTTCTTAGGCCCTGTGCAATCATCTCTGATGTGTAATCAACTAGAAAATATGATGTCTCAAGGTATATGTTACACAGCTTCCATTCATTGTCAGTGTAGTGCAAAGTAGAGGACCAAAAAAAGAGTATGTGTCCAAATGATGGTCACAGCATTTTTCTTTGGTTAGAGTTGTTCTCCTCCATGTTGCCTTCATGTTGCAGACTGGACAGGGCAGAGTCACGTGACAACACAAGCAGTAGTAAGTTTTAAGGGGACAGTACATGAGCACACACTGGGGACAGAATTTAAAATAAAAAAAAAAGACTAAAAGAATAAAAAAAATTAAAATGAAAAAAAAAAATTAACCGTCATGGGTAAGATTATGCCGATTAGTTTCTGAATGTTGGTTTCAATTAATTTTGAGTTAATTGCCCAGCTCTTTACCAAACAAATATGTGCAAGAAAGTTGCACATTAAAATTTAGAATTTGTGGGAATTACTAACTTCAAGCAAGATATGCACAATGCCTCACGAAATTTCAAGCCCCGATAACCAATAACAAAAGAAGAGATACCTTGAAAAATAATTAAAGACGTTTTAACCATCAAGAGAGATGTTTTATTTCACAAAAGCTTTAAACAGAGGACCAGTGTAAAAGGAGTTGGAAAGAGGTTACTAATTTGTTACTTTAGGAATTTTATTTAATGTGACCTTTCCATTAAATAGTCCTTCATTGTAATTATTACTACCCAGTTACTGTTTCCCAACTGTACAGATGCATACAAAAACAGTAAAGGTCCTAAACCTTAGAAAATGACTTGTTGATAAAACAGAGTTTTTGCAACCATGATACTCTACAAGAAATTTCATGAATAATCTCATTATTGACTGATTCATGTGGCAATGGTATTTTCATGTAATGGATTTTAAAGTTTTAGTATTGATTTAAGCAGTATTGATTTTTCAAATATCAAACAGAAAACATTAATAAATTTGGTATGTGCACATGGTATGATAAAATTATGTGATGACAATATGATTCTTTCTGAAACCCACCCTGAACTCGCTTCCCATTTGTTTTTACTGGGGGCTTCTCCACCATCAAAAATAAAATTCAGGTCCTAATTTTTGCCATATTTACACATAGATTTAGTCTGCTTTAAGACACATGCATATACAAGTTGCTAGCTTATACTAGGAACATTAGACATCTTATCAGCTGTAAGACAAGGTCCTTTTTGAAATACAAATTTCAAAGTATAAAATAAGATAATACTTACATTCAAAAACAATTTATACAACCAAAACAAATATGTCAGAACCATTCTAACTACATGCAGAACTAGTGAAAGAAGAGGCATCTGAGACAATTGCATCACTGATTACACTAATTCTAGTAAACAATATTTGAATAAGATTACAAACAGAGAATCTAATAAACCCTGAGGTTGCTGGCTGATGGTCAATCATGATAGTTTAATCTGTAGAGGGAATTCTTCAAGCTGACTAGTCTCTTGAACTTTTTTTCAAACCAAGTCTCCTGAACATGGCTCATGAGAAATTAACTTAACAACGGGCACAAAACGGCCAAAATTTTGTTAATTGTTCAAGTTGAGCTTCTTGCTCTGCTGATGTGCAGTGTGTTTCAGTAAGTTGATCCAGCAGTAAATCTCAAGCTACTGTATGTTCCATTTTTCTATCGTTCAAGTAATTTATTACTTTGAAGCTTGTGAGTGTGTATGAGCTGGCAACTAGGTAAAAAAAAAAAAAAAACATTTTCAGGGATCTTATGCCCTCCTGAAACAACAGGGGGTTATGCAGAAAAAAAATTGTCAAGACCATGCGACACGCAACCTACATTTTTATTATGTTATAGTAAGAAAGTACACTCAAAGGCATCTTGTTGATGGATTGGCGGAAAAAAGCCTTGAGTATTTTTTTCCGACGACGAGGGGCTGTATTCTTAGTTCTCACGTTTGCAGACAAAAGCGTATAAACAGTCATAAAGAAATTACAAACAGTGTTTTGGTAGGCTTGTTTACTTTTAGTACAGTACAGATACATGCACAGCAATTGCACTAAGTACGCATCTTTGAACACTGCTCGGATATACTAAGTGACAGATGAAGGTAGAGTCTGTCAGACAGTCATTTAAGTCCATGGCTGTCCAGGATTATTACATTTTGCAATTTGTCACCCCTGTCAAAATTACAGTTGTAGAATTCTAGCCGCCAAATTCCACTGGTACATATATCATCTGCATTGGAAAAAAGCAAGCAGCACAAAACTCTGCATAGTATGCATAATGAACAGTTTCTCGATCAACGGAGACCACTGCATACGCAGGTCAAGGCCAGTGTAGCTCACGCAACTGGAGACTGAACAACGTGTGCAAAGGACACGAACCTGTTAAACAAATACTCAAGTGCAGCAAGGTTCCCAACACGAAATTCCAGTAGGTGCGGGAGGCCGCTGCACAAAAGAGACTGTCAAACGCTGACACGCGAACACACTCGGCAGAATGTGGAAGACATGCAGCAAGACAACTAACGCTTAGAAGGGAAAACAGACAGACATCACGGAGAGAGCTACATGGAACGTACCGTTATAATCCAGCAAGACAATGAATGTCGCTTCTTTACTTTTCTCTCACGTATTCATCTCCACTCCATATGCTGCTTGTGTTGTTTCTAGACTCGACAGCTTCCTGCAGCGTCCTTGGAGCACGAGCGCAGGCGCTGCTTCAGATAGACAATACGCATGCGTAATTTACTGACGAAGGGGGCGGCCTTCTAGCGTGACGACGTTGGCGCGCTTGGTTAGCTACTTGTTGATGGGTTTGGGCTACAGCGGCATAGACATATATAGGTAGACGCCTCATTCACTGTGTTACCCAGTCGACACGGAACGTCAGCGCGTCCGCCAAATTGCGAGTGGCAAAAGTGCCATTTAAACTAATACACATAGACGTGGAAACCGGGTTTTCTGATGAAAAAAGAATAACGTTTAAAACAGTATCGTTTGCATGCAACAGATTCTGGCGAATCGTTTAAATGCAATTATTTATATCCATTTATACACTAATAATGGCAATTATTAAATAATAATAAAAATAATAATTGTTATTATTATTATTATTATTATTATTATTAATAAATAATTCCTTCCAAATATGTAACATTTGTCGGACTGCCTTCTTCAATCTCCGAAACATTTCTAGACTTCGTCCTGTTCTTACGTAACACAGTACTGAAGTATTGGTTAATGCCCTGGTCACCTTCTATCTGGCATCCCACAAAAACTTATCCATCGCTTACGACTTCTTCAAAATGCTGCTGCCAGGATAATAACCTGTTCTAAATCCACTGAACATATTACACCTATTCTCTCTCCACTTCACTGGCTCCCTGTTAACTACAGAATACAATACAAAATACCGCTCTTAACATTTAAAGCTCCACTCTACCTCACTGATCTCTTACAGACTTACACTCCCTCTCGCTCACTCAGATCCTCATCTGCAACTCTACTTTCTGTACCACACATCAAACTCTCTTCTATGGGAGCTCAAGCGTCTCTCATAGTGCTCCTCAACTCTGGAATTCTCTTCCATCTCATATACGTCAGCTCGATTCATTAACACATTTTAAAACTGCCCTCAAAACTTATCTTTTCAAACTGGCATACCAATTGTGAATTTTGCACTGTTACTGCCAGTTATCTTTGTTTGTTTGCTAATTATTGCTTTTTGATTTATCATTCTCTTGTTTTAATTTTACTAATGTTTAATTTTATTGTAAGGTGACCTTGAGTGCTACAATTATAAAACAGGATTTTCTAATGGTCAAATATAACCAAAACAATTGTTCAGCCTTACCTATGAAATGTAATCCCCTGGAATCTGGTTTGAAGTGTACAATGGTTTGTAAAATCCCAAGCAGCACATGCGTAAGGCATCTTTATCCATTACTTCACTCCACAGCAGTTCCATTCGCAATATGGTGGCGGCGTTGATGTATGATGCTGCAGGTCATGCGGCGTCTAGTAATTCTATGTCTATGTACAGTGGTATTCTATATCTATGTTAATACCGCTGTACATAGACATAGAATTACTAGACGCCGCATGACCAGCAGCATTGTATGTCAATGTCACCGCCATATTGCGAGTGGCACTGCTGTGGAGTGAAGTAATGGATAAAGATGCCTCATGCATGTGCTGCTTGTGATTGTACAAACCGCTGTCTGCACTCTCTTTTTCACTTCTCTTCCACAATCCCCATTACTCTATACTGTTGATCCCAAGTATTTAAACTCATCCACCTTCGTCAACTCTAGTCCCTGCATCTTCACCATTCCACTGACCTCCCTCTCATTTACACACATGTATTCTGTCTTGTTCCTACTGACCTTCATTCCTCTCCTCTCTAGAGCATATCTCCATCTCTCCAGGGTCTCCTCAACCTGCTCCCTACTATCGCTACAGATCAAAATGTCATCAGCAAACATCATAGTCCACGGGGACTCCTGTCTAATCTCGTCTGTCATCTTGTCCATCACCATTGCAAATAAGAAAGGGCTCACAGCCGATCCCTGATGTAATCCCACCTCCAACTTGAATGCATCCGTCACTCCTACCGCAGACCTCACCACTGTTACACTTCCCTTGTACATATCCTGTACAACTCTTACATAACTTCTCTGCCACTCCCGACTTCCTCGTACAATACTATAATAATAATATTATTATTTAATAATTGCCATTATTAGTGTATAAATGGATATAAATAATTGCATTTAAATGATTCGCCAAAATCTGTTCTATGTAAATGATACTGCTTTAAACGTTATTGTTTTTTCATCAGAAAACCCGGTTTCCACGTCTACCTGTATTAGTTTAAATGGCACTTTTGCCACTCACAATAGGGTGGACGCACTGACGTATCATGTCGACTGGGCAACACAGTGAATGCGGCGTATACCTATATATGTCTATGGGTATTAATACTATACAGTTAAGTGACGATGGAAATATGGTCAACCATTATACTGTCATCCCATTGTTGCTACATGTGTAAGTAATTTTATCAGCAATGAATTGCAGCCCCCACCCCGACACACTGAACTGGATAAGCGCTTAAGAATATTAAGTTGTATTTATAGCCCGTTCAACATAATCAAATGCATTGTTTTTATTTTACAGCCTAATTCTAATACCAATAATGATGTATTTAATAATTCAGGTAAAGCAGTGATATACAGTAAAAAATAGTAGACTCTCATGAAATTATGTTACCTGATTTTGGCAAATACCACTTCCAATATATAGACATACATTTGCTCCTTATATGAATTCACAATTCTTCTATAGTTTGTTCAATTAGCCGACTGTTGTACATGACCCTAAAGGTGTACTCAACCAAAAAATTATATTTTTTATATGGTATATACCCCATGTACTTTGTAGTGGTTGTTGAGATAAAATTTTAATCTCATGATTTCATGCAGAATGAAAAGAAAAAATGTTTATGACATAACAAAAGTCAAATTTTGGTCTTGGCCATCATCATAAAAAGGCAGAGACAGTCATACCTTTTCTCTCCAAAATCTCAACACATTAGGCTCTCAATGCCCTAACAACCAGAGTTTCAAACCCTTTGTAGCAGTAAATCATATATGAAAGATAATGCTTTGTCCTTAAAGGAAACACTGTGGCTCCAGTCTTACCGTCACAAAAATGTACTTATCACAGGCTCATTCTTCATTGAATTGAACTTCTAGTTTGATTAAATTTGTTTCTGCTTCTGTTTTTTTTCTTTTTATGGATCCTTATCAACTCTGACTAGTGGCATCAGCTGTGAATAACTTCATCATTGAGTTAGCAGCAAATATGGCAAATGATATGGCATGCCCATCATTTGGATAAGCTTCAACTTCAGTATCAGGGAGCCTATAAAAAGGGTGATCCTGGTACAACCCCATGATCTCCAACTAGTGCAGTTAAAGCAAGGCATCTTTCTAACGCTGGCAAGTTATCTAAGTTATCTAATGTCCATACATCTATTGGGTCAACTCTGGCAAGCACTTCACAACCCAACAGCATTTTTTTAGAAGACGTTTCTGTCATAATTGTATCATTTATACTTCACTGTAACAAATAGCAGGACAAAGGTAGGCACAACACAAATACAAAGGAGGATGGTATAGTTTAGTATAATTTCTTGGCTGTGTGCAAGAACTGAACCTCCTGGACTGATCAGAGCACCATCCCACTCTAAAAGTAAATGCCCCCATCTTCCTTGATTTTCTGCTCTGTGGCTGATCTACTTAGAATGTGGTCATAGTTTCAAGTCTGCAGCAGCACTAGTACACACTTGTCAATGTACAGTGTACTGTATTGTGTACACACTTCCAAAAATAATGCAATATTATCAAAAACATATAATCCAGTGGCAGAGTCTATCCTGGCAGTAATAGGGTGATGCAGAAAGACATTCAACTCCTCCCTGTTTACGATTTGCCTTTAGAAAAAAAATCACTGTTATCTAAAATACATACACAAATATTGCCTGCAGCCTTTTAAATTTCAATTAAATGGGCAGGCCATCAGTCTGAGCCTATTTTTAAGTGATCTTTGAAAGGAAAACAAGCAGACCTGCCATTTCTTGTTTTTGGAGAGAGTTGCAGAATGTTACAACAGTCTTTCAGAAGCTGGTAGGACAGAATTCCTCATATATGCTTAGGAGTTTATCCATGATTAGAAATTACTTTTTTGTGTTTTCCACCATGTGGATGAATTTTTTTGGCAGTATGCACTAACTTTAGGTATGATTTTCTCCTTGAGAGATTGTGATGTTAATGGTGCTTCCTTACTTTTTCATGAGCAAACTCGTCAATGACATCTTCAGGGGTTTGGGGTTGCAGCTATTCCCAGGGAATATCTCAGATATCTGCATATTCTTAATAAAGAAAAGTAATTTGTCCATTGAGCGGATAGTGTCATAATGAGGTTGGTGAATGCATGTACCTGTAACATCATTTTCTTAGATAAAAAAAAGGAAAAATAGCTGTATAACATAATTGCGTCATATTAAATTGTCATATCAAACAAGTACAGTGGCTACTGTGAATGTAAAGATCCACAAATGTTATAGTGTGGTTTAGCAGCCACTAGAGGGCTCTCTGCCTCCTATGATAATACATGAACCCATCAGAGAGGAAAAGTGAGTGAGCAGCCATTAGTGGGTTTTGTACCTTCAGAGTTTAAATGCTGAGAAAGTAATTACTCCTTAGGCACATAGATGACAGAGGCATTATACTGATGGGCAGAGGCCTATTAGAGCTCCTCAAAATGCCAGGTGGTGACAAAGGGCTCCTGAGTGGTACAGGTGAAGTCCTGTTACCTATTATATTGAACAAGTTATGCTAAAATTAGTAAAGGAACCTTGACATTTAATTGTATAGGTGGGGTCAGAAGTTCAGAATGTCCTGAGATTGACAAGTAGCTATGTGGAGACAGTTAGGGTCAGAAGTTCAGGATGTCCTGAGATTGACAAGTAGCTATGTGGAGACAGTTATATGACTTTCTAGGGCGGGGTATTCCAAACCCTGGAAGTTACTCCTAAGTGGCATATACTTCCACCTCAATGACGGTTGTTTTTTGAGCTTAAAATGAAAAGGAGAGATTGTACAAGCACTCAGAGAGATAAAGCCTCTGAATCAGTAGTTGTGGAAACACATTCTACTACTGCCGAAGGGTCCCATGAAGTTTGTAATGGTCTGGGTTGGCTCCATACTCCCTGTTGCATCTGGGACCCTTTTGAACCCAAACTATCAGTAGTAATTTGCTGGGATAAACCAGTCAAATGAGGATACACTTTCAGCAAGGGGTAGGTGCAAACGTGACAAGTGCTTTTATTTAACACCAATCAAAAACAGTGTTCAAAAGTGCAGTGTAACAAAATCCTCTTCAATAAATAACCAACTAAAAAAATCATCCAATAAAACCAAGGTGAATGTGGAAGTTAAAAGTCATTAAATAATTCCATGAAAATGAACTTAAAAATCACAGCAGGAAACTGTTCTATTTAACACACAAGCCCTGGTGCGACCTTCTAAAAACTGATGTCTCGTCTGCTTGTCCCGACAGGGATCCTGCAACCAGAGGAGACGTCCTCCCAACAGGCACAGCCAACCTTTAGAATCCAGGCTCAGGTCCCTGATTCTATCTGAGGATCCCAATAGGGTGCAGTGCCAAGCCTCTCTCCTTCTACTCTCTCTGTATTTCCTCAGACTTACACAAGAGTCTTCCTGAGCACTAGGCCACTCCAGCTCCCTCAAACTTCTCAACCGAAGTGACCCTCTTCAGCCCTATTGAGTGCTGGACACATGCGCCTTCTTTGGGTTCTCTACTCAGATGTCTGCCTTCTTTCTAGCTTATGCTGATGTCTCCCGATCCTGTGGTCTCTGTCATCATTCCTTAACCTCCACGTCTCTTTTCTTTTCCTCTTTTCTGTTTCTGTTTCTCCTCTGCTGTGCAGGCTCCTGTTATTTTGACTTGATTGGGTGCAATGTGATATACCGCTATCTCCATGGTATGAATGAGACACCTGACTGATCTGCTGGCCTTAACGATGGTAGGCGCGATCAGCCAAGCACCCCAGTCATCCTGGAGCAAAGTGCGCTTGTGCTCACCCACACCTTATTAGAGCCTGCACATGATGGGACATGATTATTTATTTAAAACCTGCAGAACACAACAGATCACTTATCACAAAGTTACTGGCCAGTTTTCAGGTAGAGGGCCATAGACAATGCAATCCCAAAAGTGCTTTGAGAGAGCTAGGGCCAGGGGAGAAATTAACAACAATAACAACAACATTTATTTATATAGCACATTTTCATACAAAAAGTAGCTCAAAGTGCTTTACATACTGAAGAAAAGAAAAATAAAAGACAAAATTAGAAATTAAAATAGGACAACATTAGTTAACACAGAAAAGGAGTATGGTCCGATGGCCAGGGTGGACAGAAAAAACAGAAAAAAAACTCCAGACGGCTGGAGAAAAAAAAAAAAAAATCTGCAGGGGCCATGGGACCACCCAGTCCCCTCTGGGCATTCTACCTAACATAAATGAAATAGTCCTCTTTGTAGTTAGGGTTCTCACGGAGTCACTTGATGTTGATGGTCATGCAGACTTCTGGCTTTTAATCCATCCATCATTGTTGGAACATCACGGTGCTTTGAGTAGATGGTGGTGGCACAAGCCACCACCAAAAGGATACCAGAAAAGGAAACAGAAGAGAGAGTAGAGGTTAGTACAGATTGTAGAGCCACCATGAATAGTTATTATAATGAGTTGGATATACAGAGTATCAGGATTTTGATTACAGTGAAGTTATGAGAAAGCCATGTTAAAATAATGTATTTTCAGCAGTTTTTTAAAGTGCTCCACCGTATCAGCCCGGCGAATTCCCATTGGCAGGCTATTAAAGATTTTAGGTGCATAACAGCAGAAGGCCGCCTCACCACTTTTAAGTTTTGTTCTTGGAATTCTAAGGAGATACTCATTTGAGGATCTGAGGTTACGATTTGGAATATAAGGTGTCAGACATTCCGATATATAAGGTGGGGCGAGATTATTTAAGGCATTATAAACCACTAGCAAAATACCTGCGCTTTGCGCGGAGAAGTAGTGTGTTAAAGAAGTAATGAAAAAGAAAAGGAAACATTTTGAAAATAACGTAACATGATTGTCAATGTAATTGTTTTGTCACTCTTGTGAGTGATGAGTGTTGCTGTCATATATATATATATATATAAATATATATATATATATATATACACACACATATAAACATACTAGCAAAATACCCGCGCTTCGCAGCGGAGAAGTAGTGTGTTAAAGAAGCAATGAAAAAGAAAAGGAAACATTTTGAAAATAACGTAACATGATTGTCAATGTAATTGTTTTGTCACTGTTGTGAGTGATGAGTGTTGCTGTCATATATATATATATATATATATATATATATATATATATATATATATACAGTGGTGTGAAAAACTATTTTCCCCC
>JANRMT010062804.1:23514193-23576530 GCA_026402145.1 Polypterus bichir lapradei
TATCTATCTATCTATCTATCTATCTATCTATCTATCTATCTATCTATTCATAAGACTAACAGTCCTTGCAGGAAATTTGAGTAAACCTTGGTACACCATTCTAGCAAGAGGTATACAATAATTTTCAAAGTAAGTGCAGCCCAGTGCTTTAATCTCTGTTTATTTAAAAGGTTTCCCTTTTTCTTTATTGTCCTTGTGATCTTCAACATCTTGTTGTCTGGCAGTCAAGTGTACTTCCACTTCTTTTTCTCTAGCCTGTAATAACTCATAATTACTTCATCTGTCATCTCTGCCTGAGCTGATCTCAACTTTCTTTCAGTTTTTTCTTTGTCTGTAGGACCAGGAGGTAATACAGATGCAATACAGCCTTCCTTCTTGTCTCTATTGGCTGACTACAGCAGTGATGACTGGCTGCTCATGCTGCAATGGGTCTTCCACTTTTCACTTGTGACTTGTATCACTAATGAAACAGCTTTTATGTATCAAATCCAATGTACAAATTCGTCATTACATACTGTAAGGTTGATCACACAATTACTTTTCCTCCAGCACCAGGAAGCAAGAGCAACAAGATTCATGTTTTGTTTTAATTGATTTCTTCTGAAATTTCCTAGTACTAACTGAAGAATTTCACTGCATGATTGGTTCCTACTCAGTGTTTGGAATCTCTTTTTTTTTTATTAATTTTGTTACAATCCATACAAAGCAATCAAGTTTTTACAAAGAGAAAAATTAAGAACAGATCGATCTCTGGAATCTCTAACATAGCATTCAGAGTTAATATATGTCAGAAATATGTTCAAGCATATCAGGTAATCAGATAAAGGTCAAGTGAATAACAAACTGAACTTGCTTTAACTGTCTGGAGTTCTTTTATTTTCTTCAATGATACTTCATTTTTCATGAAAAGCAAACAAGTGTACTGGGAAAAAAAATCAAAGTTTAACTATTGTCACAAGAACGAGACATGGACAGATAAAGGTTTGGGGCAGCCACCCGTATAATGTGGTATCCTGGCTGCAAAAGTCGTTTATGCAAAATATACAGCACTGAAGTGCATACAACTGAGTCCAAAACAAGACTGAGGAAAAAGGGAAAAGGGGCAGGTTTTAAAGGGGGAGACAGGACGTGAGGTCATATGGATCAAACACGTGGTCTTCCACCATTGGATCATAGCCGGACGTGACATCAGGGGGACTGGAGCTGGTGTGGCCGACTTCCATTGGCTCAGTCCCGGAAGTGATGTCAGGAGAGCCAGGTGGAATCCCCCGGGAATGGTCTACAGGCAAGGGAGAAAAAGAGTCAGTGCACTCTTTGCAAGACAGCAAATACCTAAAATCTGCAAACAGCCTTTTAACTTCTTACCCCCCAGTGCCAACAATGGGTGCCTATTGCCTGTTCATCTGCTGGGTTTTAAATGTAATATTGACATGTTTCTTTTCCTAAGAGAGAAATGGAATGACTCAGTGTACAAAATGTCCCCCTATGACAAATGAAAAAAGTAAAATTCTATGATTTTTATCCATAAATTCTGTGACGGCACCAGACACAGCGGTTGAAATTTATGAGGCAATAACAAAAATAAACATAATTTCTGGGAACATAAACAACTAATTTACAATTTATAACTTTGTTTCGTTATCAATCCGAATGTGTTCTTCCTCTGCGCAGAAAATATTCCCACCTATCACTTGTACACTACACTGGTTCTTGTTTTCGCAGCGTAATTATATTAAACTAATAATTAGAACATGGCTTATCAGTGCGTCTATACTATGTTCTTGTCTAGTTGATACTTATAAATAATTATATGTGAAAAATTATTGCTGTTTCTCTATATATGAATAAATCTATGCAAAATTTATCTTAATTCTTCTCAATACATCATTTTAATTATCTATTTAAATAGGTTAACATATTCAGATATTTTGGAGGGTGGCAAATTGAAGCACTGCTCCGCCCCAAGCGGCATGAACTCTAGCTACGCTACTGCAAGGAATACTTCAATGGGCTTTAAAATGCCTTGTATTTTTGACAGCCCAAACTTGACTACTTAGGAAGATAAGAACCCCCCCGCCCCCAAACAAAAACATGGAAGAAATCTTGGGAAAGGCAATTCAGAGAGAAGCCCCCTTCCAGGTAGGCTGGGTGTGCAATGATACAATACACAAAACAGAACTCAAGTAATCCTCTTCAGAGAGCTAGATAGTCAATCTGTCAATGCCATCTCAGAAAAATGATTTAATAATACAAATTACAAGGCAAAATAAGAGAATAGATTATACCACTCACTAAATACACAACTATTACATATGAGAATACAGATTGTTCAAATGCATCAAAAACAAAGCAGAAAGTAATTAACATAGATTAAAAACTATGTTAATTACTTTTCATCAGCTAATTGTAAAACAACTGCCAGATTGTAGAAAAAAGAGTCAGACAAGACAGACATAGTCAGAGTCCACCTCCCCTCTACTGGCCATTCTACAGCTGAATCAGTGCAGGCAAAGAACTTGGCAGTAGAGCAGTGGCACATGAGGATACCAAGGAGAGAAACAGAATAGGTGATTGTTAGTAACAGTTTATAAATATCATATTACTTATTTTTTAGCACTAATAAGTATAAACTACAGAGGTGCAGCATGCACAGCAGTTCTAATCAGGGTATGCTAAACTGAAGTAGTGAGTCTTCAGCCTAGATTTAAATGCTAAGACTGAAAGGGCATCTCTTAAAGTAGGTAGACTATTCCACAGCTTTGGGGCCCTGTAGTGTAACTAAAAGCTTGACCTACCATTGTTATTTTATTAATCATTGGAATTATAAGCAGACTGGCATCTTGAGATCTTAAAGTGCTCTCTGGTTTGTAAGTAATGATAAGCCATTGTCCATTTATGACTTTATATGTTGAAAGGAGGGTTTTGTAATATTCTCTAAACTTAACTGGGAAACAGTGTGAGGACTTTAGAACTGGAGTGTGTTTGTATTTTCTTGTTCTTGTGATAGTTCTTGAAGCAGCATTTTGAATTAATTGAAAGCTGTATAAAACATGATTTGAGCAGCCAGTAAACACCACATTACAGTAGTCAATACTCCTAGAAATAAATGCATGAATTCATTTCTCAATTTTACATTTCTAAATTGTTGAATGTAAGGTGTGACAGGGTTTGCCAAGCCAGTATGCAGTTTGCACTTTAATGCTCAGTCTGGGATCTTATGTTTTTAATTTTCTCATTAAGGAAGTTCATACAGTCTGCACTGCTAATGTCTGTTGGTATTTTACACTTTAGATCTGAATTCCCATTTGTTAAATTAACCACTTTTCTAAACAGTACATGAGGATTATTATTATTGTTATATGTTATTTTAGAATAGTACCTTTAAAAAGAGCTTTTTATATTTTTTAACACACTCTGTCCATGCCATTTGAAATACCTGCAGCTTTGTTGTTCTCCATCTGTGATCCAATTTTCAACTAGAGTGTTCTCATTAAACCAGGGAGAATTTCTATGTGCTTTGATCACTTTTGTTTTAAGAGCAGTCACTTCATCCAGAGCAAGGTTTTTTTTTATAGTTTTGCCTTTTTATATTAGTTTATTTCTATATTTTTTCTGACCTTACTTGGAAGTTCAGTTTATTTTTAGTTTTCCTTTATTGTGTATTTTCTATTTCACAAAGACATTTCTATTCTATTTTTATGTCTATTTTAATTTTAGTAATTATGGCATGGAACTACTAAGGAGTTTAGTTTTGTGTCACAATCAGATAGAACTGTAAAATTAACAGATTTGGATATAATATGATTTTAATGTTAGTGGAAGCTTACTACACTACATGGTTTACTATCTGGTTTTCTTTTTGCCTGATAAAAACAAGCATAATCAAAACCAGGTACAGAATATGAACAATTTTATAATTTTTAAAATAGTTTCTATGTTATTTGTGTGCAGCACGGTGGCGCAGTGGGTAGCGCTACTGCCTTGCAGTTAGGAGACCCGGGTTCACTTCCTGGGTCCTCTCTGCGTGGAGTTTGCATGTTCTCCCCATGTCTGTGTGGGTTTCCTCCTGCAGTCCAAAGACATGCAGGTTAGGCACATTAGCGATTCCAAATTGTCCCTAGTGTGTGCTTGGTGTGTGTGTGCGCGTGCCCTGTGGTGGGCTGGCGCCCTGCCCGGGGTTTGTTTCCTGCCTTGGGCCCTGTGTTGGCAGGGATTGGCTCCAGTGACCTTGTAGTTAGGATATGGTGGGTTGGATAATGGATGGATGGATGTTATTTGTGCTGAACAAATGTGCGCTGACTGTTGGCACTTTTTATCTTTTCCTTTTATTGCCCAGAATGGGTCAATTTGTAGTGAAATTTAGGTGAATTTTAAGGTTTGAGGGTTTTTTTACTCTAAACGTCTACAGCATGCAACATATCCTGCTCCACGACAATGTGCCTATAATGAATGGCTTCAATATTTCATTCTAAAATCTCCCATACCATGCTTTGTTATTTTCTACCAGCCGTATTGATCTCTGATGGATCTCAGGCAGATACAATTTATAGACAGAGCTATGCCACCTGCAGCCCTGAAAAAATAAAAAAAAATCAGAAATAGATTCAATTGTATTCTGACAGGTGTGATCATGAAAATCATGGGAGTTTAGGAAGAACAGGGCTTTTAGGTTTGAATGAGTGTGCAGACCCCACCTAGCTGTATTGAGGGAAACAAAGAAAAACATGCATTTAGTGTCAAAGTTACTGGAATAGCCCATGCATAAGAACAGTAAACCTTTAATGAGCAGAGCAAGAGTAGGTAATACGTGTATGGACGGGCAGAAAACCTGTTTATCTAGAGCTGGATCACAGGAAACCTGGAGCCTACCCAAGCAGGTTTGGATACAAGGCAGAAAAATCCCTGGCATGTAATATCTATGATATGGCTGATGTTAAGAACAACAAGAATATGATATTTCAACTATCTATTTTGAGAAAGAGTGAAAAATTGAAAAAAATGGGGACAAATATTTTAAAACATAATTCTGCTACTGGATTATTTTCACAATATCAGATATTTTGAGCTGTGAATATAAACTAAAACAAGATGAATTTAATATATATAGAATAAATACAAAAACACATAATTATGTTTAGTTGTTCACCAGTTGGTAGACTCTCTTCGCCTACCTACCTGTAGTCCAGTAGAGACATTACCAGCTGAGAAATTTTACAAGACTTGTATTCTTCGTTGTTAAATTACTTTTTTTAAAGCAAAAGTGATTGGTCAGTAACAATATGCTGATCTTTTATGATGACCTCAAAAGTTCCTAGATCAGTGTCATTTTATTTTCAAAAAGGATTTCTCCTGTGCGAAGTGACAGGTGAATTATTGTCAACAAAAAGCAACCACCTGGGAAATAAACTGAAACATTACTCACTTGTGATTTTTCTGTCCATAGGTAAAGGTTTTGTAGACAAGCACATTCCGATTTCAAGCGTTTGAATTACGTCTTGATATACAACAAGTGCAAAGAAAGGCGGCACAGTAAATCTCTTTCTATTTCCCATGCTTTACAAGCCTGTATTCAGCTTGCTCTGTCACCACTAATGCTGTGTGAACACTCACCTTCCTTCACCAGCCGCCTTTCACTGGATGAATATATGTGGGTGGCTCGTGGTGGATTATTTTCTATTTTAGAGTTAAAAGTTACAAGGGTTAAAGACTAATGGCAAAAATATTCATTGAAAAATTAAAACTTCAAACATTTTTAGTAAATTATTTTATTTCAGTTAGTATTTACAGCTACTTTAACAGTTTCATTTAGTTTTAGTTTTACATTTCGGTTTTGTTAATTATTTTATTTCAGTTTACGAAAATGTTTTTTTAACAATAGTTTCAATTTTGATTTTAGTTTTCATTAATTATAATAACCTTGGTCCAGAGCATCTCTCAGTGTCATATTATAATTTGATGTTAACTAGTCTAAATGGTTTCCCGTAATTTAACTTGACTTACTCAAAGTATCTATAAATTAAGAAGCAGAATTAAAATCTAGATGTCGCACTCTCTTTGTTTTAATCTGTGAATGTATTGGTAAGGACAGAACCAAATTAAACGAAATTAATTAGTGATCAGAAATAAATTAATTTATTCTAGTAATATTTATATTTTGAATTTCAACTCTGTAAGTTATAATTAAATCTAATATGTGGTTATGGTTATGATTTGGACCATTTGTAATCTCACAAAATCCTAATGAATTTAACAAAAAAGTAAAACATTTGCTTAAAGTGGCAGTTTTCACATCAGTGTGTGCATTAAAAACTACCATCAACACTATACAATCATAATTTATTGCCAAATTCAGTCCTGAGCAATGAATATGACTTTGGTGGTCCGTAGACTAGCAGTACAATTGTGCTTGAATCTGTTTTAATATTTGAAATGAGTGTCTCAAATAATGTGAATTTGCCTACATTTTTAGAAGCATTTTGCATTCTGTCATAATGAATTATTCCAAGGCCACCGCCTTAACCAGTATCTAGATTTATGAAGGAATGTGTGTTGTCACACACGTGCGAGTAGGAGGCAGCTAAAGGGCCTGAGTAAGTGTAATGAAACATCTGACCAGGGGGCGGCGGAGTGCGCTGACTGTCTTTCTCAGTTCCCTACAGACCTTTCCCGGGAAATCCTGCAAGGTTCCGGCGCCTCAGAAGACGTCACTTCCGAAGCTGGCCCTTTTGCTGACATCACTTCCATAGCCGGCCCCTTTGCTGACATCACTTCTGGTTCCGGCCATTTTGATGACATCAGTTCCTCTCCAGGCCTTTAAAGCCTCCATCTTGGGCTACTATAGCCAGTTCTAGTTTGGACTCTGTGAAATGCACTTGATATTTCTGATACAACAAACCCTTTTGCAGCTGGGAAAAACAATATATGGGTGGCTGCCCCAAACCTTTATGATGTCTTTGGCGTATTATTATCACAGTGTCTATCTGGTGATGCCTCAACTATGGGAACAGATTTACTAAGCCAGGTTTCAGTGGGAAGACACAAATCATATTTTGTACTTAAATATCTTATTTACCAAAGCAGATTTACTTGCAAGAGAGCAACTGTTTAATAAACAGCATTTAAAACTGCAAGAATGTTTCTGAATTGGCAATATATTTTTGTTTTAATTTGAGTTAAGTTACAATTATAGGCACACCTGGTGGAGAACGTGATTTTATCTCTTGTCAAATTATTCTCCTTATTTTTTTGGTTATCACGTAATTTAAGGTTTGCATCATGACTAAATTTATAAGCTTCTCCATAACAGGGATTCTGGGTAACAGCTATAGGATAGTAGCAGGTGGAATAAACAATGGCTTTGGATTTAAAATCGCAAAACTGAACCTGGGTGGTGCTGTGATCAGTGAGCCAGGCAGTTTTGCTGCCATATTTTGAGATAAAACAGAAGACCCCTCTGTTTAGGACGAAGACCATATGTCTTGAAAAATCCAGGCCTTTCCAAAAATCATCCCAGTTGTTCACAAAAACCATGATTTTATTTGCACAGCAGTTCTCTAACCAACAGTGAAGGGAACACAATCTGCTATAAATCAAATCCTCTCTATATAATCTTGACAATGGGGCAGACACAATTAAATTCCATTTTCTTTTTACTTTGGTGCATAGAGAGATGAAGTTCACGTTTAATACATCAGATTGCTGTAAATAAATATTGTTAATGCTGACATGCAGCAATAAGGTAGATACTTCATCGTTGGTCAGAAGACCCAATTTAGCCTCAAAGCCAGATACCTTTACCCCTGGGAGGCATTTAACATTAACTGCTGGATTAACATAGTTTGGAATTCTAACATTCCACACTATAGAGTCACCATGTATGAGCACTTTATTGTTCTCAGAATCCAAAGGTGTGCTGCAGAAAACTCTTCTTGGTCTGAATTGATTACTTGAGTGATGAGGGTAAAACTTTTGACTTCTCAGACCCCCTGTCTTACTGTTACCCACTCTCCCTGTGACTGAATTGGTACATCTGATTCTGGCCATTCACTGACTACAGTGGGACCTGGAGACACTGAAGCCGAATCAGATGTAGTTGTCTAAATTGTCTAAACAAAACAAGTCGATACAATTTTCAATATCCCTAATTGCTATCAGTTTCTTAATGCAGTCCTCCAGATCACATATTTTCCCTACCAACTCTAAGTTAACTAAGCTGTTTGTATTATCAGCTTGAAAACCTGAACTGTTCATGGTGCAGAACACACAACATCCAAATGCACCCTTGACAGGCAGAGAATATAAGCAACTTACATTCAATGCTAATTCAACTTTATCCCTTATTGCTGCAACACTGGGTAAAAGACAAGAGGCCAAGTATCTGCTACACCCCGCTTTGCATGGTTGAATTGAACAGCCAGCCAGTAACTGAAACATATTACTAAAGTGTCAGTTTAACTAAACATTTTTATAAAACACAAGAAAATTATCACAGACGTCATGCTTGTTTTTGGAGTAACAGTGGCTGATGAGGGCAGTTTTTGCACAGTTTAATGTTGGAGTGTTTTGACAAAGGAGAACTCCAGAAGATTACTTACCCATGTAAACATGGATTTTTAAGAAACCAAGTTTATGCCTTAACCGGGTTTCTCACCTTATCCCAGTTATGTGTAAGCATGTAAACACAGTAAATGAGATTCCAATAAGGGCTTTGACAATTTGTAACTTCTTTTTAAGCCATTCCTTCATGGATTTACTAGTGTGCTTCGGCTATGTATTGTGCTGAAAAACCCATTTCTGGTTCAACTTTAACTTTTAGACAGATGGCCTCATATTCTCTTTAATCACACTTTGATATGATGCATAATTTATAATTGACTTGATGACTGCAAGCTGCCCAGGCACTGAGGCAGCAAAGTAACTCCAAGCCAAAACATTTCCACCACCATGCTTCACAGTTGGTATGAGGGTCATCTCCTGAAATGCTGTTTCCAGTTTGTGCCAAAACACATCTACTATTACTGTGACCAAAGAACATTATCTTTAATTCATCTGTCCAGAGCACATTTTTCCATAAAGCCTGAATTTTGCCTGTGTGTTTTCACAGTTTGTAGGTTCAAATAATGTTATTTGTCAGCCGGGCTGGGGATTGGCACTCTCACCTGATCTTCTCTCCTCTTGTTCCTCTGCAGTTCAGCCAAAGAACCTGCCTCTCAATGACATCACCACTAGTCCACCCACTGTTGACGTTACTTTCAGCAACCCCGATGACGTTATTTCTGGCAACCAGAATTCATCTTACCGCCACCTCAGTTCCTGTTCCAGCCACCCTGACTTCACCTCTTCCTTTGTTCCACCATATTTAAGACCGGTATACAACCTGTTCGCCAGTTCTATCATCAGTTATTTTATTTTGCTTATTTTTTTCAGTATACGGGGTGGCCATTCCCAAACCTTTTTCTGTTTGCTTCTTATTTTTACCACAATGTTTAACGACAAACTATTTTCCTTCACTTATGTTCTTTTTGGGCAGCAAAGACTTTTTTTCGGACACACCTCACATGTAGGTCAAAATTTGAAGAGTTTCTTCATGATTGTACATGCCTGTATTTTAACATCAAATGTTTGCAAGAGTTACCTGCATACCCTGCAATTAAATTGTGGGTTTATTAGAGTCTTCTTTTAGTACCAAATGATCAGTTCTAGGGTTAAATTTACTTGTCTTGGACACATTAGCAGTTTGAAATCTAAGCCACTTGTCGATAATTTTTCTTACACTGGAATAACTGATTTCAAATAATTTGACAATATTTTAAAATCCCTTTCCAGAATCTTAGGCATCCACACCCTTCTTTTGGAGGGCCTTAGAAAGCTCTTTTGATCTTGTCATGATCATACCACACATGTCAATAGCAAATGCAATCAGGCCCTAGATATCTGTGGTTTAAGTAGGACAAGTTCCAATTCCCTAAGTAGGTTCTGATCAATGGCACCTAATATGGAACATCTATTTCTAATATTATGGATTTGAAGTGGTGAAGTGGTGTTTTATTATTTTAGTATTTCTCTTGACTCAAGTTTGTTACTAGATTGGTCTACACTTGCATTTTAAGATTAAAACACACACGCATAGATATACACATTGTAGACTCTAGGTGGCAGTATTGCCCCTTTAAACCCAACCGACTGACACTCAGGACACCAGATAAAAGCACCAGAAGTATATATTTTTATTCTTCTTACAGTGCCCTTCAAGTACCACAGCCACAATAACACAAGTAAATTTTGCACAATAATCACAATTCTTTCTTTCTCTTTCTCCTCCACACCTCCCAGCAAGCATCATCAACCTCCAACTGACTCTGGCTGACATGCTGGGTTTTCTGCAGTCCTTTATATACTCCTTGACCTGGAAGTACTTCTGCTCTTCCATCCACATGACTAACCAGCACTTACAGGTCAGATGGAGAATTCAAGTTTTTGATGAGCCAAAATACTTCAGGGCTTCCGTCAGTGAGCTATAAGGGAAGCATGACTCCCCTTGTCCTTCCAGAGCACCCCATGACAGCACCCACGGCACCTAACAGAGCTGATTTCCCGAACTCCAAGTCCCAGGATGCCTTTTGGAATCCGTGGCACCACTACACTCAAGAAGGAGCTGCTATCTAGAGTCTTGGAGAAGGGAGTGTCCAAAAGTAGCTGCCTTTACCCATCCATCCATTCTCAGGGTGAGCTGCTGGCACTCTCTTACAACATACACACAGACCCTAACCACAAAAAAATCATATGAATGACGTGTATACAATCTGTTACTCTCTAGCACTTTAAGCCACACAAGTGGCGTATGAATAGCACATTCACAGTCTGTTTTTCCCTAGTACTTCAAGAGACTTACTTATCATTGGCACAGACAATGTACCATGTCTTAGATATATCTCAGACCTAAATATTATTTTTGATCTCCAAGAATATATTCAGACATACAAAGGCTCAACATCGGCTATAGGCCATTTATCACCCAATGATGTCTTACTGTACATACTGTTCACTATTAGCCTGACAAAACCATGCAGTTCGCATCAAACGGCACTTCCTTACTGCTCTAATTATTTACCTTATTACTTCAATTACTTTAGATATGAAGACAAAGTATAGAAAATTAAAAGCAATTAGGTATTTATTAAGGACCAATAATACTAGTCGAGGAAAGTATAAAAGAAAAAATAGATAGTAAAGTCTGGATATACAGTATATAGTCTTTAGAAAAAGCTTACGAAGAATTGGAGATGTCAAAGACGAATGTCCTCGGCAGCTTTTTAATTTAGCAATCAATGTTGATCATGAAATGCTTTAGCTTATGATCAGATGAAACTGGTCACACGTGTCTTGGTCACTCCTTCTGATGTTGCCTTTTTGTTGATGCTGTTTCTTCTTCTGATGTTGCTCCTCTTTTGGCATATTTATTTTAAAATTCTAAATGGGATTCCAGAACGTATGATTTTACACACATTTTATTGCCTTGCTGTGATTACGATGGATGCTTTCTTAAACAGTTTTTGATCAACTTAGTAACTTCCAGCATTTCTTCCATTCCCAAACTGTAAAACAATTACTAGTCCCATGGCATCCAGCTGTTCACGGGTTATAAAGTAAATCAATACAGCCGAGGTATCCCAGCTTTTTCCTGGGCTTCTGTTTTGTTTACACAGATGTTTTTAAAAAGAGGTACAATTTGGGAAGAGGTGATATTTTGATGCCAATTATCTCCTTAAGGATTGAGTTCATCCTGTCAATTTGAGCAAACTTTTAAGGTGATACAACCTTAGGAAGAGAAGACACTTTAATGTTAACTGTCCTTGTAAAATTAAGTTAATCTTTTTTGTGTGGGATAAAAATAAGATAAAATATAAAATTTTAATTCCAGGACACAACAGGCGTACTTGGTTTTTTCATGTGACAAATTAGCATTTTTGTTAATTAAGATTGTATGAATGAATGCATCATGTCAGTTTTATGTGTCATTTGTTCAAGTATATCACCTTCATCTGTAAGCACTGTGTATGTGGTTTATTCTTGGGAGGGGACGCTGGTGCAGCCATGTTGCTTCTGCTCCTTCCTGTTAACATCACTTTTCATTAAAATTCATGTTAAACTTGCACTTTTTACACTTTGGATTTATTTTTATAGACTTTATGGACTTTGATTTGACTGGGTTCACATCCTCAGGGACAAATGAATCTTTCTGTGGTTCATGGCACAAGTCTTATGAACACTTCTTTGCACCATAACGAGTCTGTCTTCTTGATTGTAATGGATATATTGGATTGTTCTCAATTACTTCTTTGACTTAATGCTTAATGACTGAGAAATGATCTGATTTAACACCCACCTGGAATGCAGCTCTGGAGCGATCACGCCTGTAATACCCAACGTTATATGTATGTGGCTGTATATTGGAACACCCCAAATTCTTGTATATTCATGTGCATCTTGTAATATCTCCTACTATGCTTTTTCTGCTGCTTGCCATTGCCGCTGATGTGCGCCAGTGCACCCAACCTGTTTCACCTTCTCTGCTTTGTTGTGCTGCTTCTCTGCTACTGTCAAATAAGTATTGCTGTATTGCTGAAATACTCTTGTGACAAACTCCTTCCTATTAAACAGTTTGTCCAGAGCAAATGGTCAGACTGGAAAGACACTGGTATTGTGCAGCAACCAAAATATTTACATTGCGGGTCAGGTCACTGCCACTGCTGAGTTTGCAAGTGAAATGTTCAATGGCCGTGTTCATTCAGGAACAGGCTGTCCTATTCATGGCTTTGGAAATAGTAGTGTCAGTGTGCCAAATTTGCAATTTGTTAAAATAAACTCTGATCTTGGATCTGTCCACAATGAACCCCTTTCAGCGAATGTTGCATTATTTAACTCAAGATCTCTTAACGGCAAAATACTGGTGCTATTAGAATTCATTACAGACTCCAACCTTGACATGCTATGCTTAACAGAAATCTGGCAAAAAACAAATGATTTCATGTCTCTCACAGAGGTGACACCATACGCATACATTTACTTTGCAGAGCCTTTCAGCTCAAGACAAGGCAGAAGAGTCACAGTAATCTTTAGAGCGGAGCTAAACATCAAAAGAATCCCAATTGACTGTCCATTGTCTTTCAAGTGTCTGCCTCTTAAGTCCTGTCTTACTCCTGTGTCTTCTATCATCCCCCAAAACACAATGCATCTTTTTTTATCTGATCTGACTGAATTATTAACCCACTTAAGTTCCCTTTCTCAGAAAGTCATTCTTCTGGGCAGTTTCAACATTCATATTGACATTACTACATGTAAGCTGAGAAATGAATTCCGATCTTTATTGGACTGTTTTTTACTTGGTGCAACATATTGATTTTCCTGCTCACTCTGGTGGTCATATATTGGACCTGATCTTCACATCTGGCTTATCTGTCTGAAAAACTTATAGTAGTGATTTGGGACTCTCTGGTCATAAAGTAGTACTTTTCACCATTTCATTACCTCTCCCTCTTCTTACCTGTAAAGATCAAATTTCTTTCAGAAACCTTAAAAATATCATCCCTCTATCCTTGCTAGTTCCATTTCTGATCTTTTTTAGTCTTCTCCTAGATAGACTTGTTGACCACTGTGACACAACCCTTCTTTTAGCACTACACAAAACAGCTCCTTTAAAGCATAAGGAAGCTTCCTTTAAGTGCTCAGCTCCATGGTACAATTCAGAGTTATGGTCTTTGAAAGCAACTAGCTGATGCCTTGAGAGAATGTCACATAAGACTGGCCTCACCCTGCACATCCAGTTTTTCTATGACCATCAAAGAGCTTATAGGGATGCACTAACTGCAGCCAAAAACACACAATATGGCTGAATAATAGAAAATGGCCAGGATAACCCAAGGATTTTGTGTTCTGTAGTTAATAAAGTACTTCAACCTGCATCTGGCCCAATTACCTCCTCTACAGAAGTCTGTGAAAAATTTATCCTCTTTTTCCACAATAAAATTAAAGATCTAAATAATTCAGCTAATGTAAATCCATCACCCATTTATATCTTTCCCTGTCTTCCCACTCCATCCAGTTTTTTTTTCTTAATTTTCACCAGTCACATCTGCATTTGTTAATGACCTGCTTTGTAAGATGAGGCCAACTACTTGTGTATTGGACCCCATCCCCACCACACTTCCTTAATCCTACCTTCATGCCATAATCCAGACTGTTACGACAATCATAAATATGTCCTTTGACATTGGCTTTGTGCCAGCCACGTTTAAAATTGCTTCTGTAACTCCAATGTTAAAAAGATCTGGTCTTGATGCTGACAATCTTAACAATTTTTGGCGTATTTCTCACTTACCTTTTCTGTCAAAGGTTCTTGAGTATTTTGTAGCCTCCCAACTCACCAATTACTTAACTTCTAATCATTTGATGAAACCTTTTCAGTCTGGCTTCAGGGTGCAGCACTGCTGTGAAATTGCCGTGCTTCGGGTAACCAATGATTTGCTTATATCATCAGACTTTGGACAAACCAACATATTAATTTTGTTAGATCTTAGTGCAGCATTTGACACTGTCAGACATGACATTCTACTGTCCAGAATGGAGAACATGCTGCGTATCTCAAGTGGTTTAAGTCCTGTCTGACTGACAGGCAAGAGTTTGTAAGTTTTGACCACAGCAGATCCAGCTCAATGCCAGTCACACAAGGGGTTTCACAAGGGCTCTGTCCTTGGCCCTCTGCTCCTCTGTATATGCTTCCCCTTGTCCATATTATTCGTAGCTTTAGACTGGATTATAATTTTTCTGCAGATGATACCCAACTTTATTTCAATGTTAAAAGTGAAACTTCATCAGGGCTTTATCATCTCACAACTTGCCTCAGTGACATTAAAACCTGGATGGACCTGAACTCTTTAAAGTTACATTGCAACAAAAGTGAACTCCTGCAAACTGGCACTAAAGCACAGCTTAAGAAAATGAGCTTTTGCATATTCTGCATCTGCCTGTTTTAGTGTTCTATTCAGGAAACATTTGTATCCAGTTTTACATATACTGTACCTGCTGCTTCTTTCTGAGACTCTGTGAACTGCCTTGTGCATGGGAAAGGTGCTATATAAGTAAAATGTATTATTATTATTATTATTATTATTATTATTATGACCTAATGGTTGCCAAATCAAATATATTGAAAAAAATCACATACAGTATATAGGTAGAGGACAGTTCTGCAACTGTGTTGCCCTGCCACCTGAAACACTATACAAAGGGGGCAGGGCAAATACATAAATACAAAATAAAAATAATACATGCATACTATCTCTATATATAATCTTCATTTGGATCTTGATCTTAGGGAGGACATGTGGCTTCGCCTGGAAAATATTAGGGAAACAAGTCTTATTTTAGGAGTGTGTTATAGACCACCCAATTCAGACAGAAATTTCAACACACATCTTTTTAGTAATATCAAAAAGGCAAGTTTACAGGGAGATATTATAGTCATGGGGAACTTTAATTATCCAAATATTAACTGGGATAACCTTGCAGATGGAGGAGTACAAGAGCAGGAGTTTTTAGAAGTAATCAATGACTGTTTTTTAACACAGCATGTTAAAGCACCAACACAGGGTGAAGCCTGTCTGGATTTAGTATTTTGTAATAATCAGGATGTAGAGGGTGTAGAGGTGATTGAACCACTAGGGTTAAGTGACCATAATATAATACAATTCTCAGTATTTTGTAAGAGTGCAGATGCAAAGACTAAAATTGTTAAGTTGAACTTTGGTAGGGCTAATTTTGAGCAGAT
This sequence comes from Polypterus bichir lapradei, assembly GCA_026402145.1. Classification (NCBI taxonomy): domain Eukaryota; kingdom Metazoa; phylum Chordata; class Cladistia; order Polypteriformes; family Polypteridae; genus Polypterus; species Polypterus bichir. The sequence continues at coordinate 23,530,020 of JANRMT010062804.1, forward strand.
GCAACAAAGTCTAAGTAGGATACACTGGGATAAGCTTTTAAATGTGGAGACAGTCGAGGAGCAGAGGAACAGGTTTAAAAATGTTTTACATGTAATGCAAGACAGATACATACCTAAATTTGGAATTAATAGGAAACTAAAAAAAACTCCACAGTGAATTAATAAAGATTTAAAAAAGAAGTTGCAAAGGAAAAAACTGCTTTATAAGGCATATAAGACTAATGACTGTAAAGTGAATCGTAGAGCGTATGAGAACATGAGGGCAACCATTAAGAAGGATATCAAGGAGGCTAAAAGACAGCTGGAGAGGAATATAGCAGATAAGGCGAAAGAAGACCCTAACAGATTCTTTCAGTATTTTAGTAGTAAAAGAACAGTCAGAGGGGAGGTCAAGTGCATCAGGAATAGTAAAGGGGAATTAAAAGATAAAGACAGTGAAATAGCGGATGCCCTAAACTTACATTTTTCTGAGGTGTTTACAAGTGAGCAAGTGGAAACCTCCGAAAGGTAAACATGACTACTAAGGAGTTACTGAGGGATTTAGAAATTGTAGAGGGAGAAGTGCTGCTCAGATTAAATAAGATAAAATCAAACAAATCACCAGGACCAGATAATATTTATTCTCATGTTCTTAAAGAGGCTAGTGAGTACATATATAAACCCTTGACACGTATTTTTAGGAAGTCACTGCACACTGGAGAGATTCTGAAGGACTGGAAAATGGCAAATATCATCCCATTATATAAAAAGGGTGACAGGGCAGATCCAAGAAACTATAGGCCAGTAAGCTTAACATGCATCACAGTAAAATTAATGTAAGGAATTATTAAGGATAAGATTGAGCAACACATGGCAAGGACAGGAGTTATTCTGAGCAGTAAGCATGGGTTCAGAAGAGGGAGGTTGTGTTTTACTGACATGCTGGAATTCTATGAGGAGGCAACAAAAGGATATGATCAAAGTGGAGCTTATGATATTATTTATCTGGACTTTCAGAAAGCATTTGATAAGGTGCCACATGAGAGGTTGGGCATCAAATTAAAAGAAGTGGGAGTTCAGGGTGATGTTTTAAGATGGGTGCAGAATTGGTTCAGACACAGGAAGCAGAGGGTGATGGTGCGAGGAACCTCATCAGAACTGGCCGATGTTAAGAGTGGTGTTCCACAGGGGTCAGTGCTAGGGCCGCTGCTATTTCTAATATATATAAATGATTTAGATAGGAATATAAGTAACAAGCTAGTTAAGTTTGCAGATGATACCAAGATAGGTGGATTAGCAGATAATTTGGAATCTGTTATATTATTACAGAAGGACTTGGATAGCATACAGGCTTGGGTAGATTTGCGGCAAATGAAATTTAATGTCAGTAAATGTAAAGTATTACACATAGGAAGTAAAAATGTTAGGTTTGAATACACAATGGGTGGTCGGAAAATCTAGAGTACACCTTATGAGAAGGATTTAGGAGTCATAGTGGACTCTACCCTATCAACTTCCAGACAGTGTTCAGAAGCCATTAAGAAGGCTAACAGAACGTTAGGTTATATAGCACAATGTGTGGAGTACAAGTCCAATGAGGTAATGCTCAACCTTTATAATGCACTGGTGAGGCCTCATCTTGAGTACTTTGTGCAGTTTTGGTCTCCAGGCTACAAAAAGGACATAACAGCACTAGAAAAGGTCCAGAGAGGAGCGACTAGGCTGATTTCAGGGCTTCAGGGGTTGAATTATGAGGAAAGATTAAAAGAGCAGAGCCGATGCAGTTTAAGCAAAAGAAGATTAAGAAGTGACATGATAGAATTGTTTAAAATTATGAAGGGAATTAGTACAGTGGATCAAGACTGTTATTTTAAAATGAGTTCATCAAGAACACGGGGACACAGTTGGAAACTTGTTAAGGGTAAATTTTGCACAAACATTAGGAAGTCTTTCTTTACACAAAGAACGATAGACACTTGGAATAAGCTACCAAGTAGTGTGGTAGACAGTAAGACATTAGGGACTTTCAAAACTCGATTTGATGTTTTCTTGGAAGAAATAAGTGGATAGGACTGGCGAGCTTTGTTGGGCTGAATGGCCTGTTCTCGTCTAGAGTGTTCTAATGTTCTAATGAATTCACTACTAATTAAAGGAAAAGTTTCATCCATCCATCCATCCATCCATTATCCAACCCACTATATCCTAACTACAGGGTCACGGGGGTCTGCTGGAGCCAATCCCAGCCAACACAAGGTGCAAGGCAGGAAACAATCCCCAGGCTGGGCGCCAGCCCACTGCGGAGGAAAAGTTTCTCATCACTAAAACAGGTTAATCTATAACTTTAATAATAAATAATTTAAGATTTGTGAAAACTGTCCACAGCCTACGCCATTAGGCATTCGCCTAGTTGGCAGATCATAAGTGGAGGGACCCAGCCGCATGGATTAACTACCAAACAGTCAGTTGGTGCACTAATAAATTGGCCTAGGGTGCAAAATAACCTAGCACTGGCACTGGCTACAGCATCACTCATATGATGTTGCAAGAAATGCAAATGAATAAATCAGAATGAAATGTTATATTCATAAGGAGAAAGAATTATCATACTATGCAAAAAGAGACAAATACATTGCAAACCACAAATTAAAAAAATGTTTTGATAATTAAACATGACATAATGCACAGCAAATAATACTACATTCACTACAAACTGTGTACAGTTCCTGCAAAGGCCTGAACTGATGAAAAATGTCGGTTAAAGTCATATTTCACTTTTTACATATCAAATGGAAGACTAATGAAATAAGGCCCATAAATATGGAAAGGATACAGTACACCAGACCTATAGTCTAACCAAGGCTAGGCCTTCACTTGAAGGTTAGGGCTCTGATGTTTGCTTTAAGTGATGTAAGCAAGTAAAGGGGAAGAAATATCTCCTTCGCTACTTGGTTTATGCACCAAAAATAATCTTTCTTGTCTTTAAATGGTAGTGACACTCCAAGATTCCAAGAACTTAACTCTAAATCCTCTGATGTTGTTTCTGTGTTACATTTGAAAAGTTTCAGGAATCCTTCCATCATTTATGAGAGTGCCATAGTGCTAAAAGTCTCATAACAGCATCTCTCCCAGGTGGACTGAACAATACAGCCCTCTGTTTTCTATTCCTTTCTTTAAATTTCTTTTTAGGAGTGTAGAAGTTCTACAACTCCATTCTCATGCACTCTTGTGTCCCCTCCTGTTTTTTTTTCTCTTAGGAGACTGACCAATCCCCAAAATACAGTTCTCATAGCAAGCGATTGGAGTTGACTTCTCCACTGCCCAATCAAAGACGATTTATTCTCTTGGATGACAATAACCTACACACTCACTAGCTAAAGGGCTCTCATCCATGTATATACAGAACTGTTAAAGGGACAGTGGTCAATTAATTGTGGCAGTCCTCCAATTCAACTGGGCTACAAAAACTACTGCTGTCAAACAACTGCAAGTGAGAAGTAAAGCTAGGAACCAATAAGAACTCAGGGGTGTGGTCCAGGATGTGTCAAAGGGTGAAGCACCCCAAGGGTAGCTAGAAACACACAAAAAAGGGCAGACAGCAACAGAGAGAAGGGATATTTTTGTTTTGCTACACTACACTATGGTTACTTTTATGTGTATGTATAAAATGGCTATTTTTTATTCTTATTGTGTCACTGTTACAGCATTCATTTTTGAAAAAATAAATGCAGGGGTCACATCATGACAAACTATATGTCACTAAATAACTTGATAAATTAAAAAAAAATCAGAAAAGCCACATTTAAGAGTTGAAAGGAAATAAAAATTAACCAGCATAAACCGACGTGCTAATGTTTGTATTTGTACCTTCCATTTCCCTATCCTGTTTCTATGTCACTCATTATTGTGAATAGAATTTTTTTAAAATTTTCTTGACTTTGATTCTACTCATTTTTTTGTTTGTTTCCTATCAATATGAAAAATTAATATAACTAGTTCAATGATTTACGTTCTTTTTGAATGTACTAAAATAATTGCATATCTTGGCTCACTGCCATTTGGTTTCTTGGTTGTATTTGCATATCAATATCCATTGCTACCACATGACAACCAAAGTCACAAAGTATGATGTGATTATTGTGATGGTATAAAAGTCAGCATCACTTACTACTTGGTTATCCATGATATTGGACATCAAATAATAACAAAAACAGTTATGGTGGTATTTAAAGGCTTAGACCTTCTTGTGTGTCTCTTCATTTTGATTTCTTATTTATGTATTGGGCTTAATTTGTTTTGGAAAATTTTGACTTTGGCAACGACTCTTGCTTGTGCTTTTGAATTTAATATCATCTTGTCCATCTTCTGTTCCTTTTACTTTTCTGCTAGTTAGAACAATTGCATTTGTACCAATCTTGTAATTTGTGCATGGCACCCCTCAAATTTTGCACTCAACACTTTGTTTAATTTTCTGAGCTTCCATACTTTAGTCACAATGATATGATGATAAGCCTTCCAAGTGTAAGTAAGCATTTTATCTTTGGTATTTTAAATAAATTTATGTTGCCAAAGTAACCTTTATTCCTACCAGATTAAATAACTGGTTCTGCTAATGCCCATTTTGATGTCCTGCATCATTCTAGGAATAGGCTGCTATTTGATTTAAAAATTTAAATCTAAATTTAAATAAGGACAGTTGTGTGGATAACTTCTGTGTAGTGGAGTGACATCCTAAAAAATGTATCAGAGACATCAATAAGGTCACCTTTTTTTGCATGTGTCTATTTCTGTGTAGTTTGTGTTCTCCCTATTTTTCTTTATTTAGTGCTTTACATTGCGATTGGTTATGGTGAAGAGGATGGAAAGATAAATGACATCTGTCTTATTGTGTGCTCATCATTTCTTGGTCTTTATCCTGAGTGTATATTTGTTGTTAGATCCTTGTTTTGTTCCTCTTTACACAACAAAAATGGCATTACACATTTGCATTATCTCTTATGTTACTGAAGACATTAAAGGACACTGAAAACACGTTGAATGGACTTGGAAAGGAAATGGATAGAATAAAGATCTGAGACAAACAGTTTTAACATCAGTCCAATTGTATCCTTTTAATGACAACTTAAATTTTAATTATAATTTTTCATGTTTCAATTCTTAGCAACAGACACAATTTCAATACATTGGTTTCAAAAAGATTACAAGACACAAGATAGCGGGAAAAGGTTAAAACATGAGGAGAGATAGGGGGGCATCAGAAATGGAGAGTGTTCTCAGAGACAAGATGTGAGAAAGAGTAAAGCAGCTTTTTAGATGATACACAGGAACAGGAATTTAGGACAGAAAAGAACAACATTGCCACAATTACTTTTAAAATAAATAGAATTCAGTTGTTTCACAAATAGCTGTGCTTCCTCATCTTCACTAACAGATAGAATGTTTTGAAGGCTGAAAGAGAAATACTGAACTGAAGCAGTTCTTAGTGTTACAAATGCCCTGTTTTTTCAAATAATATTGTTAAACAGTAGATACGCTTCCTTAGAAGCTGTCTTCTTCATTTTCTCTCTCTAATTATGTGGGATTAGTCAGTTGTTGAATGATTTTTAATGGATATGTCTCAAATCTGGCTCTCCTGAAATTTTATTCAGAAGTTCCATTGTTGACTACAGGTAGCCTTTCTCAGGTTTATAATAATAGAAAAAATGGTTATCGTGAGTTAGTGTATGGACTGTAAGCAGTACTCCTTTATTTAGATATTTTATATAGAGAAGTGTGATGTCAAGGTTGTCTTAAATCTTAACATAGTCCTAATTCAATCCCACATATTATTTCAGTAATAATTATCTCACATTACCCATTTACATTAGCAGACATTATATTTAACTGCTCTTGGTGTTTGGACCTCTTTTTGTCCAAACAAAAAACTATCGCCAATAATCAATTATCAAATGGTGTAAACTCTGGGCCTTTTATTTTACCCATGAATGTAAAATCTTTTATTCTAATTAAGTGAAAAAATATTTACTTGTTAATTGACTGAGGTCTTTTGTAATTTCTTTGAAAGTTTTAACCTGAGATAGGGTGCAAAGGGGGTTGACAAGGTTCAGTCGTTGAAAGAATGAAAGAAAGAAAGAAAGAAAGAAAGAAAGAAGAGTGAGGGAGAGGAAGAAAGACATATTTACAGTGTTTTTATACAATCAAAAAGCTGAAACTTCAGAAAAGATAGACATTCCGCTGAGCACATTTGTGAATGTTTGAATGTATACCTACTTCTAAGTAATGATTAGGGGAAAGCACAAAGAAACTGATGGCCGTCATTCAATCAAAAAATAAATTTATAAATAGCAATACAAAGACAAGTAGACATTCATTCTCAGACAAACATGGGCATGCTCTCTGATGAATAAGAGGCATACTAGGTGGCATGAAATGCTTCATTGGCCCCGCACTATGCAGCATGGGGATATTTATGAAAGAATAATCTTTTGTGTGTATGTCTCTTGACCCCAGGACCAGAAGGCTAGAGGAAAACAATGCCACCTTGGATCTAGCATTGAGTAAGCACTTCATCTTCACAAACCAGTAAGGAACCAGAGCCAAAATGGCAGACAATTGAGTAAAGTTTCTCAGTAACGTCGAGGGGCATGGCCTCTAGGATCAGTCTTGAGAATGATGTGCTGATCATCACAGGCATCACCTGGAGGAGATTCTGGTGTCTCTTCATCTTCCTCACCATCTTCCTCCTCTAAATCTTCCCTGCTACCATCAACTGAGACACCATGGCGGGACTCATACGACTGGAAAGGTTAGAGAAAAACACTATAACATCAAAGTGAAACCAGATAAATTGATGCTTGGATAAAATGAATTACCACAGAAAAAGAAAGAAAGAAAATTCTTTTTTGTTTTAAGTTCTAGATACCTGCTTGAATGGATTGAGTAAACGTGGAAACCTGTCTAGTTTCTATTTGGCTCCAAATGGCAATTGTTATATCAGGTCAGGTGCAGGCCTTACAATGTGGCCTGTTCTTGTTTGCCTGTTTATTTGTCTACTATATGAAATACCAGTGAACACACTGACCATCTCTTCTCTCTCTCTGTCTCTGTCTCTCTCTCTCTCCATTACAATTTTTAGTCAGTTTTTGGTATGTAACACTCTACATTATCTTGTTCCTTTCAATATTTTGAAGAGCGTGTATCTTAACACTCCCAGTCATAACCTTAACTCTTCTAATAGTGGTTTGCTTATTACGAGTATTCCAAGAGCTAAGTATAAATGAAGAGGTGAGGCAGCTTTTTGCCATTATCCACCAAAAATCTTTAATACTTTTCCAAAATATGCACAGAAGTATCATATATTTTTTAACTTACAGTCTTTATTAATCTCTACTTTTGTCTCCTTTCTTTTCCACTTTTCTGCAGTGGTATTTTTTGTTACCAACTCCTGATCAAAGTACTATGCAGCCACCTGTTTGCAAAAAACTTTTGATGAGACCCACTGCATTGAATCTTCTAGGATGAAGCTTAAAAACGATAAGGAACTTCTTGAGACCATTTATGTTAAGTAGAATGCCCAGTAGGGCCTAGATGGTCCTTTGGCCCTGGATACCCTACAGATTTTGTTTTTTTTTTATCTAGCATTGCACCCCTGGAGTTTTTTTCTGTCCTCCCAGCCATCTGACCATAATACCAGACTTACTATCATTAGAGAATTGAAAACCTATCTGTAAATAAGGACTCTACTTTATCTATGACTTAAGTACATATTTATTTATTCTTCTTTACTAATTTTCCTATGCCATTTATTAATTCCTATGCTTAACTATTTTTATTCTGTTTATCTTTTGTTTAACCTGTTTTATTTGGTATCTTGTAAAGCACTTTGAGCTACATTCTTTGTATGAAAGTGTGCTATATAAAAAATGTTGTTTTCCAATCAATTAATACAGCAGGTTACTACATTATATTTGTCGGTTGTGGCAAGCGGCTGGGGGTGGCACCCAGCCGGGATGCTCGAAAGGACCGGAGGAGGGCTTACGTCTCCTCCAGACCACGAGGGGGCGACCGCCCTGGTGGCTTTGGGGACCACGGGAACAGAGCTTAGAAGCTCAACCCTATAGGGGCCCACTGGGGTGAAGAAGACCAGGAACACTCGGAGTGCTGCGTGAGCTGGAGGAGTGCCTTCAGCCCGCAGAGTCGCTTTTGCAGGTGATACGTGTCCTCCGTAGAGGACTGAAGGAGCTGGAGGTGAAGGCGGTCGCGTCTGTGATGATGCTGCGACAGTGGGCGGATCAGCGCAATGCTGGAGTCTTCAGCTGGAGGGACGCGGTGGGGCAGGCAAGTGGAAACGACCCCTTAAAGAATAAGGGAAGCGCCAATTAAAAGAACCGTGACGAAAGTGATCGGATTCAAGTAGGGGGGGCTCCGATAGTGGACGCAGCGGTGAGAGCCGATCACGTGGTGAAGAGGGAGAGAGCGATGAGTGCCGCAGGTCCTAGCGCCCTATGCCCCGAGCCAGCGACGGTCTCACACCGCTCCACATGGACGCAGATGGGACAGGGTCTATGCCTTTCCCATAGGGAGACTCAAACTGTCACAGCGTCCCAGAGAAAGAGGAGGAATCGAGGGAAGAAAGCTGGTTCCTTTGATAAGAGAGGACGTGAGGCATGCTGCTCACGTACGGAGAAGGGCCGCCCTCTGCGGAGGCAGAGGGAAACCCCACAGCCGGGTGAGGTGATGGGGGCGCGTGCAGTCACGTCAGATGTCCCAACACAGGGGGCACAGAGGTCTTGGAAGGGGGGCCGAAGTGGCAAGCGCCGGGGTGCCGGTCAGAGGGGGGAGCGTTGCCTGTATAAGAGACAAAGAGATGCCGAGTGTCGGCATCAGGGCAATGTCTCCGCCCCTTGTTCTGATTTACATTTTGCAGGACCGGGCCCTGAAGTGGAGTGTGTCTGCTTCCCGCCATGGGAGACCTGCCCTCGTGGAACGGGCCGCTGGCCCCTATGGGTCTCAGCTTGCGGTGGGGCACTGTGGCAAGCAGCTGGGGGTGGCACCCAGCCGAGATGCCTGGAAGGACCGGAGGAGGGCTTACACCTCCTCCAGGCCACAAGGGGGCGACCGGCCTGGTGGCTTTGGGGACCACGGGAACAAAGCTTAGAAGCTCAACCCTATAGGGGCTTGTGGTCACCACCAGGGGGCGCCCCAATGCCTGAAGAGCCCTGGTCCTCAGCACTTCCGCCACACCCAAAAGTGCTGGGGGAAAGAAGACCAGGGACAGCCGGAGTACTTCCGGGTGCACAGCTGGCACTACCGCCACACCTGGAAGGGCCAGTGGAAGGTTATCGGGAGGCACCTGGAGCTCGTCCGGGTGAGGATAAAAGGGGCCGCCTCCCTCCATTCGATGGCTGGAGTCGGGAGCGTAGCTGGACAGAGCTCGGACGAGAGGAGTGGAGGTGGACCTGAAGGAGAGGCATTGGAAAGAGGCCTGGACTTTGGGGTGAAGTGGGTTGTGTGTGTTTTCACTTTATATTGTAAATAGTGTAAATAAACATGTTGTGGTGCTTTAAACGATGTCTGCCTGTCTGCGTCCGGGTCATCTTCCACACTGTGTAAAAATCCTGCTATTGTTTTCAGATAATTCTGTCTCTCAAAAAACAACATCAATGATCCAGAGGGCAAAATGAAAATATTACTACATTATTTGTTTTCCACCTTTTTGGGTCTCGACATTTTTGTAGTATGCACTGAGTGTGGATCGTGGGCACTGCTTAAGTCTGACCAAGTGTTCCTTTATGAGCTTGGATGCCCACAGTGGGTCATTTTTAGCAGTAGTTATATTATTTTTTTTACTTCTTTGACTCTGCTTTGTTGTTTAGACCAAATACTGCTGCTCATGAATATTCTCAGATGCAAATTCTAGCAGTCATTATTTATTTGGGATTACTGTACTACACATTTTGAGTTTGAAGTCTGAAGTTTTGAGTTTGAAGTTTATGTTTGTATAAAGCAATTTACTCCATTTTGTCTTGGCCCTAGGGGTACTCAAATTCCAAGGGGGTTGTCATAGTTACTTCAATACTGTAGTTAGCTTAGCATGCTAATTTTGACAAACTGTTTTTAACAAAAGTTGTTCTACAAGGTGGGTTTACATAATAATATTTTCTACATTTTATCCTGGCACCCAGAGGTACCTGCATTTCAAGGGGCCTCAAACCTACTACAGTTAAGTACCGCATGGCCTCCTTCATTTCATAAGACCGTGGACAGACCCAACAGTTTTAACTCTGGGTGTACCCCTTATTTCATGGGGCCACATTGACTTTCTACAGTAGGTACCCTATAAACACTCATTTTCAAAAAAAGTTTCTTTACCAAAATTTGTTTATTGGGATGGGCTTACATAATAAAATGTTTTACTTTTTGTCCTAGCCCCGCCAGGAACCCCACAGGCACAAAATCTGAACAAGTGCCTTTAGCATTAAGGTTCATCAAAAGTGTGAAAAAAAAATCACTATAGTATTTAAATTACTGCCCAAATAGGATCTGTGTAGGCTGCAAATATTTACCTACAGCCCAAACATTAATTGCATAGTATTCTAACTGAGGCTCAATGTCTTACAAAATTTCCCAGGTGAAGCAGAATAACACAAAATATGTCAGAGAACATGGCAGAGCAGCAAAAGTAGAATACTTATTACTGTGTAGGTTGGGGACTGAAAATGCGAGTGGTTAGTGTTTTCACTTATTCTTCAGCTGAAAACAGCTTTCATGGATGTTTTATCAAAATATTAAAGAAAGCAGATTTACTAATGGCACAATGCATTTCTCAATTTACACCATTATAGTTTTGTAAAACTTACAGGCCTTGTTCACACGGGCATTAAGTTTTTGGATAAACGAACTTGCTCTGAACGTCCTAGACGTTTATGTTGCATTTTGTGGTGGCGATCGATTGACTTCTACACCGGCGTTTGTTTGTCTCTGTCTAACGCCAGCCTGCAGCCCAAATTGTAGTTTGTGTGTTAACCTGTGGAGGCAGTGTCGGGAACTGGATATGAAAGCCCTTGTCGTTTTATTTGAGGTGCTTCCTTTCAATATGGACCATTTTGCTATGTTAGATATTAATCTTCTTGTTTTAAAAATACTCGTAATACGGCGACGTAGGGAGAGAAAAAAATCGCCGCCGCTACTGGGTTCATCCTCTGACTGCACAACGTCGGGTTAAAGGAAGTTTTTTTGTGCTTTATGAAGAAATGCGAAAATTTCCGCGCAAGTTTTTTAATTACTGTCGGATGTCGGTTTCCACTTTTGATTGTCTGCTGCAGCTGGTGCAATGCCTCATTGCACGCCGATCAACCAATATGCGACTTGGTGTTAGCCCCGAAGAGAGACTATATATATATCCAGTCCTCCGAAGTGTAAAATAAACGCGCAGAAAACGAACTAGAAGCGGTTTCCTTGCGTTCGTTGGGTTTTGAACGCCATGAAAAAGCTGCATGCAACGTTTTTTTGATGCCATATAAATGCGCAGCCGGACAAACGCACGTCACCAAAGCCTGTGTGAACACTCTCATTGACTCCTACGTGTAGAAAACACTCGGCGCTTGATCCGCGCTCACCGGACGCTACAAACGCAAAAAAAAACACTCGATTTTAACGCCCGTGTGAACAAGGCCAAATAGTCTAGTTTGAAGCTATCCAGAACACATGAACAGACAAATACTACCATTATGAGAGACAGCATCAAGTTTGGACGTTGGATTGCTCAGATAGGGTGTTTTGGGTCTCTCTCTGAGTTACTTTTGAACCAGGCAAAGATGAAAGCATTCTTTCCTTTGAACAAAATGACTATTTAATTTGATGAAAATGACTTACCTCCATAGGGTTAACTATAATAGTCAGAGCTGAATCGTCCCAGTCAATTTCTCCATCCTTAGATCCAGCTCGCTCCTTTGTTCCACGACGGTGGATAGAACGAATTCGGAAAATGCCAAGCACAACCATAAGAGCAAGAAAACCCACACAGACAACAATGATGATAGTTGCTGCGCCAGGAATCACTAGAAGAAGAGAGAGAGACTGGTTGAAAAAGAATAGCAGGATAAAAAGTACACAATGTGCAAGATAGGAAGATTGTATATAATTATCAGGATAAAAGGACAAAGTTCATTAACAAAACAGGTGACTGGTATAATAGTACCAGAATTCCGGTGCTCCAAGGGAACATTATGTCCTGCTAACTCTGCAGGCAAATGGCGTGATGGGTGCATAAACTGCTGAGATGAAAGCAGGTGGCTTGGGTGTGATTGTCCATCAACACTGTGCAGGAAATTTACCTAAAAGATTAAAAAATATATGTTTTAGGAAAGTAAAATGCAATTGTCAAAGACTGTGTTACTTCATATATGATACTGGATATTATCCCTTACCAGATTACCAATGCTGTTTTAATTTTTTATTTTAGATAAGAGGCAAATGACTGTTAAGATAAATAGTTTACTGCCTAATGTGATTATCCGGTGTGGCAAATTAACTCAGTAGTAATGAGTTATGCTGAGACTTTCCATACTTCTTATATAAAACATTTATTATAATTAATGTTCTAAGGAAATTACTTAAAACTCATAGTGAAAAATTGATCTGCACCGTTCAATAAATATTTTTGTATAATAATGGCTTCCCTACTATCCAGGAGTCCAGGTGTGTGTAAAAGTATACAATCTATATACAAGTGTTGAAATTCAATTTTTCTAAACCTTACTATTCTGTACTTGCCTCCACTGTAAACTCATTACTTGCATATCGTCCATTCATCTCAGTGCAGGATAGACGAAATTTTCTTTCATACAGTGCTACACCTTGAGACAGCCTATAATGCACAGAACGTAAGATGTCTTCGTACACAGAAATAGATTCAGGGCCTGAAAAGACATAGGATAGAGAGGAAAATGATTGTATGATGAAGTAGATAATATGAATTAAGGTGAAACATACAGAATTCCATCTAAACTACAATAGCTCATCCTGTAATCACTTGCCTGACACAGCCAAGTATGCAGTTGTGTTGACAAGTTCCAGGCCCTTCTCCTTCACAATTTCATGATCGAGCAGAAGTTCCTCTCTTCGCAGATCGAGCTCTTCACCCACTGGTGACACTTCGCAACCATCCAAGGTATGAGCAATAGCATCAGACATAAGGGCTGCAGAAATCAAAAATATTGTAACAAAATTTATATTTTTACAATATCTATCACTGTAAGTGCCAGTTTACTATTGACATAGTATATCAACATTTTTATTTAGAGTCAATCATTTATGCAGTACATTTAGAGAAGAGGAGTGAAACTCCTATATACCCAATTCAGTCTAGAATCAGTGCCAGGCTTTGATGTCATGGCATAGGAAGCCTATCATGCTACCAAAAAAAAAAACAAACAAACATTGAACTGATTTACCAGGCTCAGTAAAGAACACTGTAACCTAACTAGGTTGCTTCAGATTTTAAATATAATGTTTGATTTACATTACTATAGTCCAGAGGTTCTCAGACTCAGCTGCAGGTTTTTGTTCTAGCCAAGTTCTATTTTTTAATTGGGCTCTTCGCCTAATGACAGAAACTCTTATTTTTCAGTTTTTGTTTTGTGATCATTGTAGAAATAATCAAACTAAGTCTGGTAGGTGTGGTAGTTTTTTTTATTAGAATACACCAGACATTTGTGCATGTTAAGTGAGAAACATTTAGTGTTATTTATTTTTTTACATGGGTCGGCCCTTTAAGGTTTGTGGATCCACCTATTCACGGGTTTATCATCAATAATTAAATGGAAATTATTTTTCAAGTTTTGTGACCTATTGCGGAAAACCACAGACAACACTGTAGCCCTGCTACATAAATGGACTGCAGCTCCTAGCAACCTTGGGAGTACTGTGTCATTGGGCAGTTGTAACAGTTGACACAAGGGCTGCTAGGTGAAAGATGAGGGCACTAGCTTTAAAAGTGAGCCACAACAAGCTGGCAGGATTGCAATAGGTAGTGTCTTTTTGTTTCAACACTTCACTGCACAATTGGATTCCAATTACACTGGATTACAGTTTTCCCTTGATGTATGCTCTTGTCCTATGCCACTTGTTCAAGCAAAGTCATCTGGGCTGGAAAACGCCTTCTTCTGGTAGTGCTCCCAACATCTACAAACCTTCACGTACATCAGCATCACAGTAGGACAAAACTTTACATAAATATCAGGAGGCGTTTCACAGGGGATTTCATTTTATAAATACACCACCATCACCTGCATCCACAAAATGGGACTACATTATGAGTGTTTTATCGTTTTGTGCTGTGTTTTGTTAGATTTCTTTTGCATCTGTAACATGAATCACTTTTGTCATTTACCACCATAAATATACATACAAATTTATTATAGTTTAAATTTTGTAAAAAGTTATAGTTCACTAAAGAACTGCTGAACTATGCACTTTAACTGGAAAACGCCATCCATCCTTGTCTCGGCAGCCAGTCTTGCACACATGATTTGCTTGCACAATAATCCTTTTATCTTGCATTTCTCTCAACTTTTTGCATCTTATTTGTACAATAAAGTTAGAATATACAGTAATCATGGGCCCAAAACATTTTAATGGATTTTCGCATTTGTCCTGCACCGCTAATCCCTAAAAATTACAAGGGATCACTGTAATTTAGTTTTTATACTTCTTATTCTCCATTATTTACTAATAACAGTGCTAATGGGGCTGACCCTAGAGTAGCTGCAGCCTTTCAGCATTCACTGTTGTGTAATTTTTGTGAACAAAAACTAGCAGCCACACTGAGTCACCAGGACTGCATTTGAGAGTCACTGCTATAGTAAAGAAATCTCACTTTGAAAAGGTTGTTTGCATCAGAGGCTCTATGCTTGACTGATTTAAATCATACCTTAATAATAGGACCTTTTCTGTTTGTATACAGTAGGTGAATTTTCATCCTCCAGGGCCAATTATAATTATGGGATTCCTCAGGGGTCCCTATTTTATTTTCCATCTATATGCTTCCTTTAGGTTCTATTTTTAAAATGCACGGAATGTTTTTCCACTGCTATGCCAATGACACCCACATTTACTTACCACTTAAAAACAACTCTGTATAGTCTCTATTAAAATGTCTTGATGACATCAAGAGCTGGATGTACTTCAATTTTCTGGATTTTAACAAGAACAAAACTGAGGTTGTGATTTTTGTCCTTCTGAGGTTTCTGGTAAGACTGCTAGTAGTCTTAGTCCACTGGAACAGTATTGTACAGCATCAGTTAGGAATTTTAGTGTCATTTTTGACAGCAGTCTTAAACTGGACGAACAGATAAATTCTGTTGTTAAAAACTGTTTTTTCCAGTTGAGACTGTTGGCAAAGGTAAAGCTTCTTCTTTGCTTTTCTGAATTTGAGAAGGTTATATATGCTTTTATTTCATGCCACCTTGATTACTTCAATTCTCTGCATATAGGAGTCAGCCAGTGACTTCTGTCTTGCCTACAGCTTGTTCAAAATGAAGCTGCTAGGCTTTTAACTAGAACACAGAGGCAAGAGCATATTATTCCCATATTGGTCTCTCTTCATTGGCTGCTTGTTAGCTTTAGAGTCGATTTTAAGCTTTTATTGCTTGTTTAAAAGTCTCTGAATGGTTTAGCACCGGTCTACCTCATCAGCCTCCTTAAACCATATGCCCTGTCTTGAACTCTAAGATTGTCTGACCAGTTGTTACTGGTGATACCTTGGACAAGGCTGAAACATACGGGTGATCGTGTATTTGCGGTGGCTACTCCACGGCTTTGGAGTAACGTGCCACTACAGATTAGATCTGCACCTAATTTGAGAATTTTTAAATCCAGGCTGAAAGCACACCTTTTCCTCCTGGCTTTTAATTCAAGCAGAATGGTTGTTGGTTTGTATTTTATGCATTGGATAACCACTGTATTTTATACATAATGAGAGTAATTAAGGAATGTTATTTTATTATGTTTTATGTTATTTTATTTACTTAGTATTATTATTAATATTATTATTATTATTTAATTGTACAGCACTTTGGTAAACACTTCTGTGTGTATATAAGGGCTTTATAAATAAACTTGACTTGAGTTGAAATTTAGCATAATTTAATAGTTAAATGGCTGCATTTCCAGTCATGCAAAATCCAATCCTCAAAATCCAATCATCAAAAAATGGTCAGAATCATAAAACACTGATTCATTATCAATTAAAAAACAGTTTTTGGTAAAGCTGCTCACACTTGCTTAGCATACATTAGTTTTAATTAAATATAAAACATTGATAAATATTTTATAAGTGTCCTTTTATTTATAGATCCATTCATTACAATACTCCAAAGTATTTAGTGCTAGATTTTTTTGGAATATAATCTCTCTATTAAAAAGAAAAACTTTTCTCAGAGAGACACTTTCACGTCCCGCGAGACGAGCCTTTGTGCCAAGAGATTTAATCACATCCAGGGCCGGAAATAAAACAAAGAATAGATGACAAAGTAGAACGTCGTAAATTCAAAAATGTTGGCACGGTACACATACAGAGCAGGTTAGAGTACAAAAATTTGAAAGTCTCAAAAAAAGGATAGTAATGATCGCATTAGCACAAACAAATGGAAATTATTACTCAGTGAAATAACAGAACAGCAAAAAGAGATCAAATATATTGCTTGGATTTAAACTTTAAGTTGGAGACTTGTAGATCATCTAATTCATGTTGCCTTCAGGGAAAAAAAGTAGTGTTTCTTTCCAATGATGAGGCGTATCTGTGAGAATTAAAAGATTTGTTGTTTGGTGAAAGTGAAATCCTGCGATAGAAATCATTTCTCATTTGTGTGGATGCTATTGTCAGACACATTTCTTGTAGAGAGAAAGAAACGATATTCACTCATGGGCAGTTATATGTTGCGTTGTCACGATGTAATTCCAAACATGGAATCAAAATTCAATGCGATATTGATGATAAGGTAAAAGAGATCGAATATATGGACATAGGTGATATGACAGAAGTGCGCCACACGAGATGCAGATCACGCAGCATGGCAGCAACTGCAAGCCAGCAGCTGATCAAGCAAAGAGGAGGCAATAAAAACTGTATTTGTTTCCCATTGTATCACCGTTTAAGAGGGGGTTTCGGAGGAGTGACCGTGTCTCCTTGGGGTGCGTTCAGCCCCCCTCTTCACAACACGAGTGGCAGATGTGCGGAGTGGCTGGTGCGGAGTGCAGGCCATTGGCAAGCAAAGCGAGCAGGGGGCGAAGCCCCCTAGTATGAGAAAAAAAAGTAAATTAGGCTGATTAGACATTCACAATAACAGATAGTTTCAACATTTTTTTGTAACACATTCATAGTCCATGTTTTAAGTCAGCATCTTTGTAAATCTATGGAAGTACCACACTTATCCATAAAATATCTAGCACATTGAAACACTTCTCAAATGTGGATATACGTGCATTTATTTTTGTTTTACTGTTAAGATATACCTTGAATCCAATGTAATGTATATATTTTTTTAATTTTTTAATTTCTGAAGTGTAATTATAAATGTGAAGTTTACTTATACAGTACTTTCTTACCAGTGATATACAGTATGATACACACAGAAATAATAAACACAGTAAACCTTTTCATTTCTTTTGCACAAAACTGTCGATTACTTTATCAAAATGTATATTTCCAGTGCTTTGTTTGATCACTAGAATTGCTTAACATTTTAAATGTTGGTGGGTTTTTAGTAGAAATGAAATTTTAGTAGTTTTAGACTCTTATTATAACTGTGCTGCACAACCTTTCACCTGTTTCATTTGGTAACAGTTAATGGGCTGCCTCCTTTTTTTTTATATTATCATTACTATAAGTAACAGAAGCATCTTTTGTTTCTGTATATGCTTTTGATACATCACTCATAAGGTGCTCACAGTTGAAAAATGATAAAAAAAAATTAATAGCAGTTAATAATACTAATTACTAACATTTTGCAGTTATTAGAAACACAAACATTAATTATTATATTCACTCAGTCTTTGTTCGGACTAACAATATACTGCACAGTAGATTCTCACTCTTTGGGACATAGGACTGCAACCTGACATTCTACAGGACTGTAAGCTGCAAATGGATAAACAACACTTCTTGGCAGCACAATGGGCAAAGGAAGATAACATGTCATGCATTTATTTATGAAACACTTTATTAATGAATTCTTCATTTATAGACTACATTCATGTGTACTTAGTTCATCAAGGAAGGTAACCTATTTTTGTTCATTGCAATTTGAAAAACAGAAAATTCCTTTTGACCGAATGTCAGGATTAAGGCAAGTTACAACCTGGGTGTGAGTGTTACTGTGAAAGCGTTTACAGAAAAGGAAACTGAATAATTTGAATCCTTACCTCCACCTTCCATGCCTTGGCTTGCTCGGTTGATAGCATGAGATACAGAGCAGGTGATGTGTAATTCTGGAAAAAGTGGGACACCTTGGGGGCTCTCAAATTCAGTAGCAGGGCGAGCAAAGTGACCCATGCCAGTCAGGGTGATCTGTGGGGCGTCAGGCTGCAAGACTACTAAGTAACCTTCAACATCTCGGATCGAAATACATCCTTCTTCACTAAAGCAGCTGAACAAATAGAGAAGAAAGTAAGACGGTGTGGTAAAACTGGACTGGGAGAGAGATTAGTAGTTATATGTAGAGGGGGTACATACCGTAATGATGTGGAAATTTTAAGGGGGCGTACCCCTGCTGTAGCAAATCTCAGTGAGTTGCGATAAGTAACCTGTTGAATAGCTCGGTTAAAATTTTCAATGTCATCTCCTTCCAATATAAGGAGAGACTGTGATGGATTAACATGAACCTAAGAGAAAATGAAATGATCTTAATATTACAACACAACATAACATACAATATGTTTATTACAAATCTAAATAAAGTAGATAGCTGATCAAAACTAAAACAGGAAAAACCTATCAGCTTGGTAAACCTTTGATAAAACAAAGAGAAATGTAACTGTTTACTCAATATTTCAAAAATCAGCAAGGAAAGTCCATTCATACCTTCATCCCGGAGCCTAATGATTCCAGGTCCCCAAAGTCAAGCCCCTCTCGACAGGCATAGAGACATTCAATCACACTGTGTGGCTCAACTCGACCTGGCCTTAATGTGAATCCTGCTAAGAGTCCTCGGAAGTGGGACTGGAAATGCAGAGGCTCCTCTAGTAAGCAAAACCAAACATAACAGCAGTTTATCAATACTTAAAGAAGAAGGGAAAAACATGTATATTGGTTGTTCAACTGAAAACTATCCTACAAACCTGCGAATTCTGTGGCAGTAACATTCCTCAGTTAAGTTATTTTTATCTTATTTTGCCAATGATACATGTTCCCTGTCAATTCACCTTTATAGCCTTATCAACATCATCCTTTTTTAAAATCAGTTCAGTTATGCTCCTCTGTCAATCATTATATTTAAACTACACATTCAGATCCAGACCAAATACCATATGAATTTTGCAGAGTGCATGAATGAGCTTGTGAATTGTCCAGAACTGGCTCATACCTTGCACCAAGTGCTGTCTTGGTAAGTTTTAGCCCCCATGTTGAAAAAGGTTAATTTGGAAAATAATTGAATTACTGAGTACTTATAACTTTTCGTGTTTAAAGGCTAAGTCAGTGGCACTACCAATAAATCCAGTATTTATGTTCATACCAAAGGGCTCCTAATGCACAAAGTCTACACCTTTTCTTGTAAGTCCATCACCAGCTGAGATGTTTGCCATAGCATATACTGCACTTGTCTCCCTCAATGCTCAGATTTGAAAAGAAAACAATACTCATGCCAAGTCATTAGGTTTGCTTTCAGATAGATGATGCAGACCACTTTATGGTGTAAATGCATTTTTATGATATAGCTGCATTTATCAAGGAAGAATTTGTTCTGGATCCAAACACTTTGTAAGTGTGTCTAAAGAATGTTTTCGGTAAGCCGGGCTAGATCATTGGTATTGTCAGTCAGAGTCTGTTCACAAATAGTGGAACAAAAAAATTATGCAGTCAGCACTTACCTCTTTTTGCCTCAGTGCTGTTTACTTTCCCTTGCTCTGTTTCTTCTATAATAGG
Source organism: Polypterus bichir lapradei (assembly GCA_026402145.1). Taxonomy (NCBI): domain Eukaryota; kingdom Metazoa; phylum Chordata; class Cladistia; order Polypteriformes; family Polypteridae; genus Polypterus; species Polypterus bichir. The sequence goes on from JANRMT010062804.1 coordinate 23,550,139, forward strand.
AAACAAAAAATAAAATGCCAATCAGGTTTTACAATAAAAAACTGGTACAGTCTGAAAACATTTTACATTTGCATGCATCCACTTTGTGAGACTGGTTCAAACAACTAAACTAATGACAATAATAAATATATTTTATGATTTAAACGTCATTTCTGCATGCCTCACTAACATGCATGTCTTATTCAAAAAAAGTCATAATGTACGCACACAAGCTTATGGACACCATAATGAAAAAAAAAAATTCTATTAGTATACTAAAATCTTTAGTAGAGGTCCAGTGTAATATGCAAGGCATGGCATTGTTTTATGTTCTTCTGCTCCACCCACATAAATGTCCCATAAGTACATCTTGTATCATACATGTTTGCCTTAGTTTTTCAAGCCACATTCAAAGTTAAATACATCTTCCTACCCTTAAATGTTTATTATATAAGGCACATTATAATGGGTTCATTAGTTGCTTACAGCTGCCATCATAGATTCATGAATAAATACATGAAAAATTGGCTTGGTCCAAATTAAGGTCTAAGTGGCTGGAGCAACACTCGGCACTCCAGCATTCACTCATGCTGTGGAAAATTTGCAATCGCCAAGTAATTTTTCATGCTGATGTTGTCTTTAGGAATGTGGGAGAAAAACTGGAGTACCTGTAGGAAAACACGTTTAGATACATGGAGAAAGTGCAAACTTTACATTGTAGATAAAGACAGAGTGCAAGATCTGAACATTGATCTGTACGGCAATAGCACCAACCACTTGCTACCTGCCGTCTTATAATTGAGATTATTATTTTTGCAAAGATATTTAACATAGATGAACATTAAAACTTAAAAAGTGTTTTCTATACCATTTGCAGTTATGAGGAGCATTATGACTAGCTATGTGATAGAGTTGGGAGTGCTGGTGATTTAATGTTCCAGGAGTTTAGGTTTGAGTTACAGGCTAGATAGTGCTTTTGTGGAGTATAGATTTCTATCTTGACCATGTGGCTGTCCCTTGGGCGTGATAGTTCCATTATACATTTCCAAGATTTGTATGAGCTTTAACTTGCAAATTAAACCATTAAATGTATGCCTGGGTGTGTACAGTGTGATGAATTGGCATCCCATGCATGTTGGTTTCCTGTCTTTTGCTCATCTCTTTTGGGATAGTTTCCGAGTATAAATTGGCTTAAAAATTAATGCATAGATGAAGTTAATTTCCTTATAGAATTGCCAACTTTAGCAATTTCTATAATAGATAAATGATTTCTTTATGTTTGGGCTTATAGCATAACATAATATTTTCAAACCTTATTAATCCAATTTAGGGATGAGGTAGGCTGCTCTCAGCAGCATCAGATGTAAAGCAGAACATAACCCCTGGCGATGCACTAGTTAATTACAAGGCTCTGTCACAAACAATTCAACAAGGGACTAATTTAGAGTCATCAACAAATTACAAATGGAATGACAGAGAAATCAATTCTCTAGCCTAGTTAAAATTGAGAGACATCACGTTACCAAAATTTAAACTTGATCCATTAGTATTAAAAGTCAAGATGTAGGTAAAGAATTTAAGGGTAATTATTGACTCTGACCTGAATTTTAAATCACATTTTAATCAGATTACTAGGACACCATTTTTTCACTTAAGAAATATAGCAAAAGTTAGACCTCTTATAACATTGCAAGATGCTGAGAAATTAGTTCACGCTTTTGTTTTCAGTCGGCTAGATTACTGTAACGCACTCCTCTAAGGGCTACCCAAAAAAGACATCAATCGATTGCAACTAGTGCAGAATGCAACTGCTAGAATCTTAACTAGGAAAAGAAAATCCAAACACATCTCTCCAGTTTTGATGTCACTATGTTGGTTACCTGTGTCATTTAAAATTGTCTTACTGCTTATGGTTTACAAAGCCTTAAATAATCTCACTCCTATATTTCCGGATGTCTTTCACCTTACACTCCAAATTGTAATCTTAGATCTTTAAATGAGTGCCTGCTTATAATTTAAAGACCTAAATTTAAAAGAAATGGTGAATCAGCCTTCTGCTGCTATGTACCTAAAATCTGGAATAGCTTACCAATAGAAATTCGCCAGGCTAATACAGTTTAAAAAACTGCTTAAAACACATTATTTCAACATGGCTTTCTCATAGCTTCATTTTAGTTTAATCCTGATATTCTGTATATACGTTTAATTATCAGAGCATCGTGATGTCCCTACATTGATGGTTTAAAGGCCAGAAGTCCACATGACTGTTATCATCAAGTTCTTTCATGTGAAGCCTGAAAACCATTAGGACTGATTGAGGTCATTTATGTTAGGTAGAATGCCTAGAGGAGGCTGGGCGGTCTGGTGGCCTCTGAACCCCTGTAGATTTTATTTTTTTTTCTCCAGCCGTCTGGTGTTTTGTTTCTTTTTGTTGTTTTCTGTCCTCCCTGGCCACTGGACCTTACCTTTAATCTATGTTAATTAGTATTGCCTAATTTTCCATCCATCCATCCAATATTCAAACCAGCTATATCCTAACTACAGGGTCACGGGAGTCTGCTGGTGCCAATCCCAGCCAACACAGGATGCAAGGCAGGAAACAAACCCCAGGCAGGGAACTAGCCCACCACAGGGCAGACACACACACACACCCACCCACCAAGCACACACTAGGGACAATTTAAGATCACCAATGCACCTAACCTGCATGTCTTTTGACTGTGGGAGGAAACCGGAACACCTGGAGGAAACCAAGCAGACACGAGGAGAACATACAAACTCCACACAGGGAGGACCCGGGAAGCGAACCCAGGTCTCCTTACTGCAAGGCAGTACTGTGCCGCCCTTTTGACTTTCATTGTTTTCCATTTTATAAGTTTATTTGGGGTTTATTTCATTTCTTATTTGTTTTCATTTTTATTTCTCCACTTCACTGAGGTATACTGATGTTTCTAAACACTAGTCCTATTTCCATTTTTATATTGCTTTTGATATAAACTTTGTAATGGTACAAATTACAGATTACAGATCAAAGCAATTACTTTCATATCTGATTGAAGTGACCAGATTTACAGGATGTGCTACAGGGTAAAATTATATTTATATCCAAAAATTCCCATTATTACAATTAATAACCTGTTTCAATTCAAAACAAAACAGTTTCCTCTAAATTCTGCTTTGTATTGACCATCAGTAAAAGCCAATTCACTAGGAAAAATGCAAATTGATATACTGCAGGACTGTTGTACACTTGGGCAATTGTATGTAGCATATTCAAGAGTAAGGAGCTCAAATGAATTCATAATATTACCCCTGGTAAAAAAAATACAAATATTGTATACAGAGAAGCACTCAATAAGTTACATTGTACTTCTTATACATAAGAAGGACTAAGACATCAGGTCCCTAAGCCAGATGAAAGCTGAAGATTTTGCAATAGCTTCTCTTGGCTGAACCAGGTCTCCAAATTTGATGCCCACTTCATGCTGCACTTTAACTGAAGCCCATTGTCTTATGAAATTTCCTGGGTATAATTGGGCAACACAGCTAGCAAATCATAAACTGTAAATTACCTTTACAGTTTCCCCTACAAGCTGACCATTTTCAGTCTGTCAATTTCCATAGTAATAAGTCTGTAATTTAATTGTACTACATCTTTAGATGATGGCTTTTAAAATTAATGTACCTGCATTCCTTTCCATCTATCCTTTCAGCATTACTCCTGTATAATCCAATCATGGACGACCACTACCTATCTTGGTAGAACAAAGGCAGGAAACAACCTTGGAAGGGGTTATCTATCCCACATAAAACACATTCCCCTATACACCCACATACTGGAACAATCTGGAGTTGCCAGTCAACCTAACCCACATATATTTGGGAAGGGAAGGAAAACCTAAATACTTGGTGAAAACCTTACCCAGACATTTGCCTTATTTTTTAATTTGTAATTTTAATTTTGTTATCTTCCTGCTGCCTGTGAAAGTTTATTGAAAGTGCTATTAAAAAGCTAAGTTCAGATTGTAGAAGCATTAATTCCTGGAAGATACCTACTATTATATATTCTTGTACAAAAAAAATCACTGATAAAACATTACAAGATTTGCAAGATTATTTTCCAGCTGCAGTAATGAAAGTATACCAATTAAAATTGTCAAGACATCCGAGCAGTAAGAGTATTAACTGGCAACTGAACTGAGGAACTGAGTATTAATATCTATATAATAAATATTAGTTAATTGTACATGATACAAAATAGAGAAGAGATCCAATATTTAGTTTAGTTGCACAAATAATGTAATTTAAAAGGCAATGGCATGCAAGAAAGTCTATATTGTATATCTGTTTTAAATATAAATTAGTTAACTGTAAAGGCAAAGTTTTTTAGAACACTTTTATTGACCATCGCTAAAAATGAAGAAAAGCATATACATCAATGCTATTGTTATATTTAACAGAACAAGGAAAATAGAACAGTATTTCACAGTGCCTTTTGTGTTTGTTTTTTTCATTTAATTTCTTCTTTTGCTTTTTGCCTTTTATTTTTTTGAGGTTTACTGGGGAGCTTTGCAAAAAACCAAGGCACTATCACATCCTGTCAACATCAGTACTAAAGGGGAATACATTTATTGTGGAGTCAAAGGATTAAAAGCTGGTATTTTAATGTACCGTAGATCCCGGAATACAAGCCGACCCGGTATATTAGCCGATCCCCTTCTCTACCTACTAAATTACATGTATTTGCCGATGACCGGTATTTAAGCCGACCCCCTTCTCCAAGCAAAATTTTCTAAATTTCCTTAAAAGTGTCTCTCCGGGTATATTTATAATGTTTATCAGCGAGAATTTGAGACTGCTGGAATTTTTGATGGAAACCAGGAAGTGATTGCGGAGAAGTTTGATAAAATGGAACCTTTGTGTTGAAACTATATACGCAAATACGGTACATCGGCGGGTGGATTTCCGGAGACTTGTTATAAATTTGATTAACTTAAATACGCAATACAGTGGACCCTTGACTTACGAACTTAATTCGTTCGCAAAGGCTAACCCATAATGCGTTCCGAACCTCCCACTGCAACACTTACTTAACCTTTTCATAATAAAAAACACCAATAATTTTTCTAACGTACTAACCAAAAAGTTATAAAAAGTGCCTAGCCTACTTCGATTAGGCTAGGAGCATGGCGGCGCGCATGGTCGCAGCGGATCAAGGCTCTCCTTTTCAGTGCACTTTTTTGTTGTTTTTGTACTTTTTTTTTTATCCTTTGTGCACGATCGGTTCGGCGAACATCCGCTACACCATTCAGAACCTTATAGACATCGGTGTCCAGAGCCAGACATCTGTTTTGAGTGTTTTTCATCACACGCACAACATCCCAGACAACATAGCGAGACCAGCAGGCTCTCCGTGGTTTGTTGTCGGGTCTAGGAGACAACACAGACGGAGGAGGGAAAGAAAGCAGAAGCGGGGCCGCAGATATGGCGTTATGCTAAGGCTAAAAAACAACCATACAAGCCCTATACAGAACTTTTTTCTGCACTGAAGGAGCTGCTTTTAATCTCATTGTAGATGTGTATAGTGACAGTAAAAGGCATTCTATTCTAGAAACAATTTCATACTGTACTCACCATTTAATTTGACATCTTTGGGCTGCAGGAAGGGAGGAGGAGGAGATATTTCCACACAATGTCCATCTTCGTTTCGAAATTACATCCACAAACACATGTATCTGGGCTTTGACTGACGCTACCAACGCTCTCGGTTGTTTGTTTACAATCGCGCAAGCGGATACACGTGACCGCATCCATTTCGTAACGCAAGATATGGATCGTAAATCAAAATAAAAAATTTTATTTTAAACTTCCCGATAATTTATTATAAATTTTATTAATAAAATCAACAACTAAAACACTTTTTTGAATAAATTCTTTATTTAATTTAAAGTACCGGCATGCAAAGTTACTTCTTCATCTGAAAGATGGCTCTGTGGTTTTGTCATTATTTACTTCCGTATTCATCGGCAAAACCGGCATTGCGCTGGAAATCTTGAATCTGAAATGCTACTCGTTGTATAAACCGACCCCCAAACTCCAAGCCAAAAATCTAGGACGAAATTCTTGGCTTGTATTCCGGGATCTACGGTATATAATTTTTAAGACCTCCAAGAGAGGATATGCACTCTTAGATGGAGTGACTTAAGGTTTGCTAATTTACCAATATGATGAGGACACACTGTGTTGTTTTTTGTATTTGGATGACTTGAACTATTTTCTACGTTCACCTGTCTCCTTTGCGATTATTCAAACAATGATTCAATAAATTAATTATTATATCCTGAGATGATTTTTTTCATAAGGACTGTGAATTGTGTATGCTATTGTAAATTGTTTTTTATATTTAATTATCCTTTAACATGATGCTTCATCAATGTTTTATGCTTAATTGTCATTATGATAGATGTAAGAGCTAAAGCTGATGTCACCAGGGGGAGGACTCTCTGAACTAAATAAATATTCCATTGTGTCTCTGGGTGAAAAGAGTGGCAATCAGCCTAGTATTAATTATGGAGAAATTCCATGATTTTATTTGTTTAATTTTATTTTACTGTAGTACTATCTGAAAACACAATAGCAGTGATTCTTAAAACCAGTAAACCTGTTACTTTATTTTGTCTCATTCACTTATCACTATCTCTGTGCTTTATACACCTGATGTGTAAAAAGTGCTTGACAAAATCCATTTAATATTTTTACAGTCAAAATAATTTTACATTTCTAAACATACAATTGAAGATGGGGTTTAAATCCTGGCCCAGCGACTGTAAGGACAATCTGAACGTGTATATGTGGAGCTTTTCTCCAGGAGTTGATCTTTCCTTTTGCAGCCTAAAAATGTGTGTATGTGTGTAACTGGTGACATTGACCTGGGGGCTATGTAAGTGAGCATGGGTGAGTTTGTTTTTGTGATGGACTAGTGCCCTTAGAGATTTTAAGAATAAATATCTTAACAGTTAAACAATACATTTAATCAAAGTGGCGTAACTGTGTCATCTACGTGCATTGAAGACAGTGCTGCTGATCCAGGCATATATGTCTTGCAAAAGAGATAAATTGATTTGGAGGGAAAGGAGAATAATAGCTAAGAAAAATGGACAAAAATGTAGAAAGGGGGACAAGCAGAACAGGCAAGCTGCTCAGTGTGTCTCACTGTGTCACAGCTCTGTACGTTCATATATTTTGCACAGTACACATTGTCTGAATGATTACTGTGATTTTAGCAGCCTACTAGATATATAATTATAAGTTCTTTTGTCTTAAACAATTATGCACAACAGATATTTTTTGTAAACATGACAAAAATTACTCCACTCTTTAGTATATAGTATTTGAAAAGAAATGCATTGATTATGTATCATATACAATAGAAATCAAAGTGCTCTGGATATACATATATGACTTGTGATAGTCTGGGTTGGGCACAGCTGCCATGTCCCTCTTGACCCCGGAACTGTTGATAGTCATGCCCGGGATGAACTAGGCAATAGGTACATAACAGAAATAGAGGAAGGTGCAAAGTTCAATGTGCTTTAATTTTTCTTCAAACAGGGGTTCAAAACCCTAAGGTGCAATTCAGTGCAGTGCGCTTCATTAATGAATAATAATGTAATACAAACCAGTGCTTCAAGTGGAGATTAATACCAGCAATAAATAAAATTCATAAAATCCATAACGTAAACCCTGAAGACCTTGTGTTCCCTTTTCATTTATTCATGTATTGTCATCCTAGCACGTCTTTCACCTTTGTATTACCAGCTCACCCTATTTGATGTTCTCAGCTGGCGGAGACACCAGCAGCTGCAGTCCCTTTCTCCAGCCTTTGTTCTGACTTCTCCTTCAGCATCTGCCAGAATGTTCTAAGCTAGACATCCACATTACGCTGCCTCCATTGGCATCTGCAGGACATCGGTCTTCCTCTCACGCCCCTTCTCTACATATATGGGATCCTTATGAGACTAATTGATCATTCCTTATTCCTCAATTGTGTTCAATGAGGAAAGATCAACCTCGGGAGAGTCATACGCTTCCTCCTTTTCAGGGTCAATGACAACCTGTCTCCTGACCACCATGCTGACTGATACTCCTGATTCTACCTTCCTTTTCTTCTTCTTTTCTCTTTTGCTTTTAGTCTAGTCCCTACTAGTTCTCTTCTCAGGCTCCTTTTAAACTGTTAGAAGTGCAAGTACCTTGATTATGCACCCTACAGCACTATGGCTGCAAATGAATACTGGCATGCCAATTCCGTCCTAAGCAACCTGTGTCTGCTCTGCCATCCTACCGTGTGCATCTTCACCCACCCAGAGTATGAATTCACCATTCTTATTTATTTTAAACAAACTCCACCATAGATGGTTCTCACTACATGACTACAAATATTAATAAAACATACAGTGGGTACGAAAAGTATCCAGACACCCTTCAATTTTTCACTCTTTGTTATATTGCAGCCATTTGCTAAAATCATTTAAATTAATTTTTGTCCTCATTAATGTACACACAGCACCCCATATTGACAGACAAAAAAAAAAAAATTGAAATTGTTGTAGATTTATTAAAAAAGAAAAACTGAAATATCACATGGTCCTAAGTATTCAGACCCTTTGCTGTGACACTCATATATTTATATTTGTGTGGAGTTTAAATTGTTCATCCTTGAGATTACCTTCATTTGAGTCCAGCTGTGTTTGATTATACTGATTGGACTTGATTAGGAAAGCCACACCTGTCTATATAAGACCTTACAGCTCACAATGCATGTCAGAGCAAATGAGAATCATGAGGTCAAAGGAACTGCCTGAAGAGCTCAGAGACAGAATTGTGGCAAGGCACAGATCTGGCCAAGGTTACAAAAAAATTTCTGCTGCACTTAAGGTTCCCAAGAGCACAGTGGCCTCCATAATCCTTAAATGGAAGACGTTTGGGACGACCAGAACCCTTCCTAGAGCTGGCTGTCCGGCCAAGCAGAGCTACCGGGGGAGAAGAGCCTTAGTGAGAGAGGTAAAGAAGAACCCAAAGATTACTTTGGCTGAGCTCCAGAGATGCAGTCAGGAGATGGGAGAAAGTTGTAGAAAGTCAGCCATCATTGCAGCCCTCCACCAGTCAAGGCCTTATGGCAGAGTGGCCTGTCAGAAGCCTCGCCTCAGTGCAAGACACATGACAGCCCGCATGGAGTTTGCTAAAAGACACCTGAAGATTCTCTGGTCTGATGAGACCAAGATAGAACTTTTTGGCCTTAATTCTAAGCGGTATGTGTGGAGACAACCAGGCACTGCTCATCACTTGTCCAATACAGTCCCCACAGTGAAGCATGGCGGTGGCAGCATCATGCTGTGGGGGTGTTTTTCAGCTGCAGGGACAGGACGACTGGTTGCAATCGAGGGAAAGATGAATGCGGCCAAGTACAGGGATATCCTGGACAAAAACCTTCTCCAGAGTGCTAAGGACCTCAGACTGGGCCGAAGGTTTACCTTCCAACAAGACAATGACCCTAAGAACACAGCTAAAATAATGAAGGAGTGGCTTCACAACAACTCTGTGACTGTTCTTGAATGGCCCAGCCAGAGCCCTGACTTAAACCCAATTGAGCATGTCTGGAGAGACCTAAAAATGGCTGTCCACCAACGTTTACCATCCAACCTGACAGAACTGGAGAGGATCTACAAGAAGGAATGGCAGAGGATCCCCAAATCCAGGTGTGAAAAACTTGTTGCATCTTTCCCAAGAATACCCATGGCTGTATTAGCTCAAAAGGGTGCTTCTACTAAATACTGAGCAAAGGGTCTGAATACTTAGGACCATGTGATATTTCAGTTTTTCTTTTTTAATAAATCTGCAACAATTTCAAAAATTCTTTTTTTTGTCTGTCAATATGGGGTGCTGTGTGTACATTAATGAGGAAAAAAATTAATTTAAATGATTTTAGCAAATGGCTGCAATATAACAAAGAGTGAAAAATTGAAGGGGGTCTGAATACTTTCCGTACCCACTGTATAAGAAAGGGGTCAATTCCTAAGCCATTAATGAAACATGGTATTGCATGGGTTAGTGCACTCATTCTTTTATATCAGACATTTCCAAAACTTTTTTTTCCTTTAAGAAAGGTATGAAAATTGTTTATGAGATGTACTTCTGAGTTCTTCACTTTTTCTTTATGTTTTCCCAGCGGTCTTACATAAATGTATACTGTACTTTATAGTACCCTTTCCACATAGCTTGGATGTTTTAGTTGACCCTCTTGTTATTTGCTTATAAATTGTTAATTGGCAACTGGTAAAGAAAAGAGCAAATAAAGGTCGTAATTTCAGCTTTTTAAAAGTAAATGCAACAGTTAAGGGCTTTTCAATCTTAACATGAAAGTATACTAAAGTTAAGCCAAAAAGACTGCCTTTAGCATCAATAATTGGCTTCTAGAGTCAATAACAAAAACCATCAGCACATGAGAGCCTCCATGACACCTCAATGTGTTTTATTTTTCTACCAAATTTCAGACCACAATACTCGTCTAATGTCATTGGGTTAATATTTTTAGAAAGTGACATTGAACAATACATAAACAGTGAAAAACACCTTTGGTGCATGGCTCTGTAAAACACTTGTAATAGTATTATAGTCAAAGATTCTGGCACACTCTACAAATGTGATCAAAAAATTATTATTATTATTATGGCTCAGGGAGTTAGTGAGGACATGGATTTTAAGGAAAATAGGAAACAGAAGGTGAGATAAAAAGATGTATCCTGAGAAATCGTGCAGACCATCTTACCCTGACAGCTCTGACCTAACTAATAATCCCAACTTGATGAGACAGGTGCTAACTTTGTTTTGACATTTTAGAACACATCTTTAAATCTAGGATGGAATGCCTATCAGCAGATATGCTGTCATAAGTGCCTTCAATGCAGAATGCACTCCTAAAGTGCTGTAGAAGTACAATGCAGCAATTTTCAATAAAAATTTATATTTTTAAAAATTGAAATACATGCTGTTTGTTTCTGGTATTGCTGCTATGTGCCATTGGGTCCCTGTATTTGTGGATTGAGAGTTGTATTTGCATACTTATGTCCAATCAGTGTGGGAATTGGATTGGACCTAGCAAAGGGCCCAACTTAATAATATATATAGACAGTATTGTCCTGGAATAGAGAAGCTTGTTCTCTTCAAATAAGGGGGGAGTAGCTAACCTAAATGACAGATTTTAAATACCTTGTTCACAACTATGAGAAAAGTTTTTTTGCAGTTATTTCTCTCAGCTGGTTGGGGAGTATTTGGAAATTCTCCAAAGGTTCTAGAAGAAGTTTTCTGAGGATTAGTTACTCCAGTTCAGTATATTGTTACTGTAACCCTCATCTGGGGTATAAAAAATGAACATTTTAGATACTTTAGACAACAAATGATAACAGTTTATAAATTATCATGAGGTGGAAATTTTCAAAAAGTACTAACAAGAGTTGTATTGTTTTCCATTTAAATTAAATTGTTTCCATTGTAGAAAAATAATTGATCTGTTCCTGTCTCCTACATGCTTGGTCAAGGAGACCTAATGATGGGACATTATAAAACACTTGTTAAAGTCAGAAAATGTGTTTCTTAATAACTATTGGAACCAGAACAATAAGTAAAAAAAAGACAGGGGATTTAAGACCATCTGACAGACAGAGCTCATTATATTGCTCTTCTATATATTTAGAATCACTCTTTTATCTAGACAGAGAAAATTCTTATGTTGTTGTGAATATCTTTGGGATAAAACATTGCTGTGTAATGGCCTTTGATATGGGAATGTGTTGTTGTGGATGTATTTATATATACGCTAGTTTGGGTATTTTGTGTGTTAAATATCTCATATTTTTATTTAAAATATTTTCTAACTTGTCTTGGAAAGGGTTAACATTTATCACTTTTCTGACAAGTGCAACAGGACCTCCATAGCAGGTAATGCAAAGAACTTTGAAATTTTTTTTTATGTACTGTAAGTTAATCAGTTGACTTTTTGTTGTATGTAGACACAGCCTACGTGAAACAATGCAGTTCAAAATTATACAGTAAAAAAGGAAGATAACTATTGCTTTGGCATTTTTTTAACTTTTTGTTTCAAGTTCTCCATATGTCATGCTACTTCATGTGTTGATAGGAGTAATGAATGGAATAGTATGTTGTATGCAATCATTTAGGAATATGAATACAATGACCCCATACTTCAATATTGTAATTGTACTTTAATGTAGAGCTGTATAACAACAACACCTTTATTATTTTGGGAACATTTTACTGGAATATAAGGTGATTTACTTGTCAATTTCTTAATAATAATACTACTGTGCCCAGTCTTTGTGCAGTCTGCACATTTTCCCTGCACCTGTAAGGGTTTCTTTGTGCACTTTGTGAGTGTAATAAATTTGTGTATCTGAGTGCATTCTAGACTCGTGTTTCTTCTGTGGCTGGAATCTAAATTACACCTCATGCTGCAGAAACATGTTCCTTCTCACCATGACTGTATATTTTGTGGGATATGGCCGGCCGTTCATCCCGACCAATACCCCCAGGCCGCCAGGTGGAGCCCTTCTTGCAACATAGAGGTGCCCTGAATTCCAGCAGGGCATCATGGACAGAGGAGTTTTTCATCACAGCTCTGCTGGATACCATGGGGACCTCCAGGGGACGCTGCAGGGAGGAGCAGGGACTGCTATTTTCTCTATTACCCAGAAGTACGTCTTAGGCACAGCGACAGATGAAATAATGTACTTCCAGGATGAAGAAGAAGAGTTTTCACCCGACCCGGAAGTGCTGGATAATCACGTGGACTGAGGGCTCAGAAGCACTTCTGGGTCATGAACTATAAAGGACTCTGGGAAATCCCAGACGAGTGAGCTGAGTCGGGTGGCAGAGGGACAAAGTGTCTGGGAGTGGAGGATTGATTAATTGTAGTGATTTATTGATTGTGTATTGGAGTATTGTGGAGTAGTGGTGCTTTGTGCACTTTATTATTATAATAAATATTCATCTTTGGACTTTTATCTGGTGTCTGGCGTCTGGTCTGAGGGTTCAAGGGGATGACAGCGCCCCCTATCTGTCACAATTTACAAATGTGGCTATCAGAATGCCTGAGCAGGATAATGAGCACTTCATATAAAACAAAAATTAAAAGCCGCTTTATAAGCAAAATAAATACAGTGATATACTTTGAAAATTGTGTAAACAAATTAATCAGTACATTGTTACTGGTGAAAACATTGGTCAGCATTTTTGTACAGTAAAGGGCTTAGAAAAGATATGGTATGTAATAAGAAGATTTAATTTAGTTGAAACAAAACAAAAAAGACAATGCACCACTTAGAGGCTGATGACAAAAAATTAATTCAGATAAGAAGAGCACGAAAAATATCTATGTCAGAGAAAGAGCAGACATAAAGGGGTTGCATTTAGCAAACTGGCCTTTTGTTGTGCATGTAATTTTTACTTCGTTTTTGTTCATTTTAAATTATTAGTTTCCTTACAGTTATTTTATTGATTAATAAAATATTTATTTATTTACTATTGGTTAATTATGTATCATCTTCTTAAGTTTGCAAGTGTTAATTGTAATTTTTTGGGTTATTCCCCAAGAGGCAGGGCCACCCTGATGTCATAGCTGATGGGTCCTTCTTCTGGCTTTATATTTAAGTTTCTTTTAAAGGCTTCAGTCCCATTAGCAGCTGGGATTACGGTCCACTGAGGTGAGTCTTTTCCAGGCAGGAAAAGGAGGTCTGGCCTAGTCTATAAAGTATTTAAGTGAAGCCTTTTGGAGGCCTAACACCCCTGTTCCGTCATGCTTGTGTCTCCAGTTCCCAACATCTTTGTTCCAGAAATAAGGTTATGTTTGGGGTGCTAAAGGAAAATGGTCTAAAGGGGCACTTGCACTGATTTATAATCTTATTTTTAAGTGTGACAGTGAAGGCATCTTTCTTGTTATCGCAATCCAAATAAAAAACTGCATAGATATCCCAAATCCTCCTGGTGCTTTAAATGTGACGAATGTGCAAGTCACAGCTATGATGGAAGACACGGATGGACTGGTATCCCTGCTGGAAAGGATGGTATTCCTTGTTTGTCCAGGAGGATCTTGTGATGGTTGCACAAAAGAGATCAATGGGCATCCCAACTAAGGCACCTGTTGTTGACTGCCTTGAAGGAAAAAGATGTATGGATATGTATCCTGACCCAACTGGAGCAGGGATAAAAAATTGAGAGAGGAAGACTGCTTCCTGAGATCAGGTGTTCCCCCAGTGCACTAGGTGGCAGTTCTCCGCTGGTATGGCTCCAGGTTGGACTGGTGTCTTTGTGTGCTGCCAGGAGAGGACTCCATGTTGAATTATATAGTTTGGTTCCTTCATACAATTACATCTCACTATTTGACCATGTGTCTTAACTTGAACTTTTTTGGCTGTAACAAAATGTAAATCAGCCCTGGTTGTGAATACCAATCACCAGCAAAACCAACAATGGTTGTGAATAGAACCCATGGCTTCTGTTATACAGTAGATACATTCCTCTCTTGTATAAATAGCATATATCTTATTTAATTAATCTAAATTGTTCTCTTTGTCTGAGCATCTGTTAATGCTTAGGATGTCTAGTGAAGTGGGAAGAAATACACCCTAGTATGGCTTTACTCAAGTGTTGGCATTAGCAGGATTTTTCTTAAACAAATAATAGAATAAAATTATAAAACAAGTCCACAAAATTATCAATGTAGTAATCTTTTTTAGCTTACATTGTGTGAGTTTTATAATTGCATTTATAAATAAAATTGATTCAAAGTGATTCACAAATGAACATATAAGTATTGTTCCATTAACCTTACTATATCATCAGAAAATACTGAATTCTTTGTAGTACAATCAAAATCAGATACACGCTGTATTTTACTGTGTGTTTAACATTTTACATTTTATGATGTTCTATATTTCCCTAACACTAAGCTGTTATTATGTGATTTTTTTTCCAATTTGTATCAACATATAATTCTATATGCATATCAATATATGCCTATCAATAAACCGAAATACTGTATGTATTACTGAAGTGGCCACATAGTTTTACATCACACTAGAACCTCTACTGATACAAAATAAACTTTATCATTTTCTCACATTGTTTTTTCCCTAAACATACCTGTCCAGCATGCACCAATTACCAGTCGTGGCACTGGAGAAGGTGCGTGCAATGGTCCATTATCGTGGATCAGAGCAGGATCAAAGGTCACACCATCAACATACAGAGTGACGGTTGGGAACTCAAGATTCAGAGCATAATGATGCCAATCATCATCACATACCTATAATAAACAAAAAAATCTGTATTAGAAAGTAACAATAGTAGGACAGAGAAATTCATACTTGCATGTTGAACAAACATACAATACACTGCCACTTTCTAGCACCATAACAAACTAAAACGTTAAATGCATAACCTCCTTTATTAACCTTAAAGGAGAAAGCTTGCAAATCAAAGCACAAAGCTCTTCCTACACAAGATCTATAAATGTTACACTCATTACAGGGCAGCAATTCCCAAAATGATATTAAAATTTTTACTAAGAAAACCTATAGATTGTAATGTTACTTTAAAGAGAAAAAAGAACCAGAGCTAAATACAAGATTTTATTATACTCTGTGATCTTTCATATGCCGAATAAAGTATTAAGTGCTCTATAATTGTAGTGCTTTTGGATTTTGCAGCATGTAATGACCATTTTGTTTCATCATGCATTACACACGTGCTTAGTGAAGTTTATAGTGCATATCAGGGCCATCTTAATGCATTGGCATGATGGGTAGTTGCCCAGGAACCCCACGAGCATAGGGGACCCATGCTAATCTATGTATGTGGAGACTTGCTGAGTGGTTCATGTATGTAGGAGCCCCAGTGCATTGCTCTGCCCAGGGGCCTATAATGTTGTTAAGATGGCTCTGGTGCATATTTAACACTACATGCACTTATTATGTACAGTATACTGTAGATATGTATGATAAAGTCATGATATCATAGCTCCAGGAGTCATTATGTGAGAACTGTGGGAATGAAAGACCCTTAAACTGAGTCCAAATCCAGGAAAAGATTTATTTCACTGTGTGGCCTAAAGGTTGGGTATTCACTAGGGAAGAAAATCAACATTAAAAGGTGAAAATTCCTAGAAAAAAATTTATGAGCAAGACTGAGGTGAAAGAATGAGAATTGGTCTGATATTAAAAATGTAATAAAATGGGGCTGTTGTTTATCACCCTAAACATATTAGAATCAACAACAGTGGGTGAAAGCACTGTTTCTATGGTCAGTCTCAGACACCCTTTACTGTGACTTGACAGTTTTACAAGATAAAATGGGATTGCTTGCTCAAGCATATGTCAGGCTGAATGGAACCTAGACCAGAGCATAGATTTAAGGATACAATGGTCACCAGTAGAAATTAAGCTTGGAGTTGAAAGACCATTGACTCATGGTAAGAACAATATGTGACCAGTATAATGGTTCGTTGGGCAGACAAGGGGACTGTTGACATAAAAAAAGGATGCACAGGACAGGGACATACTGTAGCTCACCAAGGTCAAGGATGAACGCAAGTACTGAGAGTTACAACCTATATCCAGGGACAGCGCTACTATTAAGGAAAATTAGGCATTCGCCTAAGGCGCAGATCATAAGGTGGGGAGGACCTAGCTACATGGGTTAGCTACCCAAGCAGTCAGTGGGTGCACTAATAAGTCTGGCCTAGGGCATAAAATAACTTAGCACCAGCACTACCTATATCATCACACAAATGTAGGACAATTGGTACCATTTGAGGGCAATATGCCGTTTACTGTATGTGTGTTGGTTACTCCTGAAGGGAAGCAGGCAGGAGCACCAGGAAAAGTGAAAGAGAGCTGTGGCTGTGTGCAGAAATGCAGCATTTTAAAACTGAGCAATACTCCAGGATGTTAGAGGGTGGGCAACTCAGGATATACTGGGGTGCCTGACCAATCTCCTTACAGAGAGGGGGAGGAAGTAGGAAGCTGGCATGAGGTGAACCCCCACCTGACCAATACTGGGCAGCACATGATCCCATTTTATGGAAAAACCACGATCAAAGTATTTACCTTTTTGGATGAACAGACAATGGAGAGATAAAGAGGGAAGGGTGTGTGTGTGTGTGTGTTGGAGTGAAAACGTGAAGAGATTTATGAGCTACTCATCTTAACAGATTGCAATTAACACCTGGACAGTAAGATCTAGAGAAGCAGTCACTTGCCTTTTATGCTTATTTTATACTTATTCACTTCCTTTGCACATCCTTTCTTTTTGTTTTACCTTTAATAAAGAAACTCATTTTTTGCATATTCTGGTCTCCTTGGAATTTGTCTGGGTAGAAAGGTTACTAATAGAGCACCATATCTTCATCACACCAGAAGAAAGGGAAGGGAAACAAACACACTGTGATTATAGCCTCTAAAGTATAATGTGAGGAAAATAAGGAGTCTTCTCTCTGGATAGTAATGACAACAGACATATGTACACAGTAGGCTGGACAAGTTGTACATATAGCATTTATTGTATAATAATGGTATGCTATACAATACCCATACTTCATTGTTAACTTTGACTCTGTGTATATGTAAAATACAGGTGTGTCTGAGAAATTTGCATTCTGTGACCAAAATTTTTGATGCCTGTGTCCATGTAAGACAAATTAGGCAGTTTATTATAATGTTTCTAGAATTTTGTTTGTATAGTGACAATCACTCTGGCTCCCAAAACATGATTATGTTGTTTATTTAATAATTAAAGTTATAGTGCAATGGTAGCACAGTGGTTACTGCTGCTGTGTCACATCTCCTGCAATACAGAGTTGATTCTTAAATCAATAACTATCTGCTTGCATACTTCTGCATAGTTATGGTGGTTTCTACATACTCTGTAAACACATGCATGCCAGGTTAACTTGAGATTCAAACTGGTCCAGAACATTTTGAGTATGAATATGAACATATGTGTGTGTGCTTTGTGAAGGAAAGTGGTTTCTGTCTTTCACCTGAAGCACCAACGATAACCTAACAGTCATGTCAATCCTGTCATTGTAAAAATGGCTTTATAATTAAAAGACATTGCAAATAAATTTGCTTCTGAACCAAAAAAATAATCTTTGTGACTGTCACTTGTATACTGAAATGCAATGAATCAATTGGGAACATAAAAAGTGAAAAGTGAAAGAAGCTCATTTATTGCGTTCAAGACAATTCAAACCAAGTGTTAAAGAGCTTTTAACCTTAAAAGCTTGTCAACACTTCAGTCTACAGCACTAGGTAATTATACTACAACACCATAAATCTATCATGATTTAATGGCTATACCTACATTTGTTTCCACTTTGGGGTGAAAGGGTTTTAGCTATACTGCATACCTGTTCTAATTTCCATAGAAATTTGACGGGTCTGGCGTTGTCCAACTGTGGCCAATAGAGCAGAGACAGTCGGCAGCCATGGACAGACAAGGAGTAGTGGGAAAATGAGTCATCTGAGGCAAAGGATCAGAGACAGAGAGTGAGACAGGAAAAGGCACAGATGCTGAGATTTCAAGTTTGAAAGATAAAGAGTGACTTATGAGAATTTAGTTGTCTAGTCAGATAGGCAAATAACTACTGCAATACAGTCATGGAAAAAGACAATGCTACCTTGTGCTATGCTACTTTAAGATGGCAATTTGACATACCATTACGGGCCGTGCTGCACATCACAGTTTCTTCATCCTTTCTGCTCCTACTTTGTGCTGGTCCTGCAGGCCTATGTTTCATCCATAGCTGCAGAGTAAAGTGATCTCCTGCTGCCAGTGTAAGATCACGCAGAGCAGCCTGGGGCACCACTGCCACATGAGCAGAGCCATTGAAAGAGTAGACTAACGAGGAATCTGGTGAAGGAAGTGTTGGGAGTCCAGCAGTCCAATTGGATGAAAGTGAAGGAGGTGGAAGCAGGTCCACCTCACCACGGACAGCTCCTGTAAGGAAGGAAGGTGTTGTTTCAGCAGGTTGTTGTTTATTCTGACATTTGGTCTTATCCAATAATTTATACACACCACAGAGACGTCGGACTGAGCGATCCGAGTAGCCATCTCTGTCACAGCCCTTCCCAATATGATTTGTTTGCAGTTCCACTGTGGCCTGGATATTCCACACTGGTTCCTCACATGTCTCCAGGTGCATATTTGGAAAGAGTGGTACACTGCCTGAGCCTGGAGTGTACTCAATGCGCTTAACCCAGCCTATAAGTCAATGAAAGGAAAACAATACAGAAAAGAAAAAGAATAAAGGCTTACAAACACGTAACATTTGTTTTAGCTTGCAGCCGGTGTCCTCTTGACTACCTACAATAGTAAGAGTTTCACTGCTTCTTTTTGTGAAAGCAATAATTGCAACATTCACCTAGAATTCTGCTAGTGTATTTTTTTTACCTGCTTCCATCAATATTTCAGTGTTACCAGAAATAATTTTAAAACTTTTACTTTTAACCTACATGTTCCCAAAGGCCCTTCTACTTATCACCTTTAGTCTCCGGTCTCTCAGTTCTTTAAAAAGCCTCTGATCTGCTCCCGATAGCTGCTTTTGCCTTTGTTCTTCCCATAAGAGCTAAAATTAAACTTCACAGTTCTTATTCCAAAGCTGTGAAATGAGCATACTATGACCATTCAAACTACTTCCAATATAATGATATAATGTTCAGACTTTCTTTGAAGACAGGGCTATTGGGACCTTTTAAATATTCTGCCCTCTGTTCTCCTTCTGGATAGCTTTTTATTGACACTAACAGCCATCACCTTGAGGTGGTTTTGCTATACTATTAGTTTATATTCAGCTGTGGAAATAATTAAAGCAATAAGCATCTTGTTCTGTACATTAAATATTAAAATCTGTTCTTGTTTATTTATATTTATATTTATATTTTATTACTGATGTTTAGCATGTTGCCTTTGATAATAATAATAATAATAATAATAATAATAATAATAAGGAATACTCCAATAAAAAATGATATTTTTTTAGCTGTTACTTACTCTGTGTTGGTTATGGTAATGTCAAATAAAAAGCAGGCAAGAAGAAAAGAGGAAGGCCTAAGAGGAGTTTTATGGGTGTGCTGAGAGAGGACATGCAGGTAATCGGTGTAACAGAGCAAGATATAGAGGACAGGAAGATATGGAAAAAGATGATCCGATGTGGCAAAGCCTAACGGGAGCAGCCGAAAGAAGAAGAATAAGATTGTTTTTTCATGGAGAATGATGATAACAAAATTACTGATACAATATGCATCAATAGGGACCAACACTGAACTACAGCAAACAGCAACAAAATGTTCATGAAAGAATAGAAAGTTGCTTATGTCCCACAATCCATCTGCCAGTTATCCAGTCTTACGTTCCAAATATATATTTTGGCTAAAATTGTGTTAAACACATATACCATCCTTACAAATTTTTGCTCATGCACAACAGGAATGTGTCAAAATGGAACTAACTCTTTTTGAAATGAAGACTCATCAGTGGCAAATATTCATTCAACTTATGATAAATTGAAAGCTTAAGATCCTTTTCTAAGCTATAACATGCTGAGCAAAACTGTGTATATTAATTAATACAATAAGGTGTGCATGCAAAATAAGTAATAATCAATGATATATTCAAAGGACAAAATGGCCAGCATGCATGCATTATTTCTTACGTAGGAAACAAGAAAATTCTTATAGGAGGTTAAATTAAAAATATGTTCACCTATCCAGCCTGGCTTGCAGGTGGGTTTGACTTCGATCTGGACTTCTGTGTCTTGGGCAGCTCTTTTTTTCCCACAGTCATAAGCCGTCACTGAGAAGTGATAGTACCGCTGCCTGCGGAAGTCAAGGACCTCCGTGTTCTTGATGTTTCCTTAGAAACAGAGTGGGTGACGTGAGAAAAATAACAGTAAGGAGATGAATTGAGCATCTAATGATAATATAACTGAGAACCAGCAACGAAGGTTCTTCAGAGAGTAGCTTGCCACACAAGTCTCGGTCTTTAGCATTGCACTTAAGCCAACCCAGATGCTCTGATCAACTCAGGCATGAACTGTTTCTTGCTTAATACACAGAGTAAATGCACTATTACTTTTAGGTGTCTTCTGTTAACAAATAAAGATGGTGTATCCTTTTAATGGATAAAGGCATCTGCTAAATAAATAACAATAGTAATAATAATTTATCATGGTGTGTACTAATGATGAATGTGAGAGCTTTACAACACCCCCTTCTACGTTTCACTCAGAACCCATTATGATAACATTTCCAACAGAACACAGTTTCACATCATAAACAGAAGTCATAGATGGACACTGTAGAAAAAGATAACTGAAGTTAGAGTTTTATTTAGAACATGGATAAGTATTTGCCACATCCTAAAAGACGAGTCTATTAGGTTGTGATATCTCAGACAGACAGTAAAAAAAATCAGCAAGACAAAACAGACACTTGACTACTTACCATCATTATCAATGGAAAATGGAATATTAGGTGTTAAGATTTCATAGAAACATATCTGACTGAACTGTGGTGAGCAGTCAGCATCAATTGCCTCCACACGCAGTATGCGGTCATAGAGACGCCCCTCGCTCACTGACACCTGGTAGACTCTCTCAACAAAGACGGGTGCAAATTCATTTACATCATTGACTCGCACATGAACTGTGGCTCTAAGAGGAAAAAAAAAGTTAAGATTTGTCATGAGAAGCTTTTGGTATGACTATGTTTATTTTATTGTTGTCATTTTGATTTAACCAATGTTGTGTTGATCATGTGAGTTATTAATTTTCATTCTACACTCTATCTAAACAAGTCTTTGTGTAGTGCAATATTGTAGGTGCAGGCATTTTTTACTAGATTTTTACTTTGTGTATCATTACTTATGCTGTAAAACTATACAAAATTAAAAAATAGCTTTATACAGTATAGATTCATAACATTGTTAACACAACAGTGTGTATTCCAAGAAAAGGTATTCCATATTTTGTCATTCTGGATATACAGTATTTATCACAATGCTTCTGATAATGTGTCCTTCAAGTAATAAACTGAGTCTTTCTACCTATCTGTCTAACCACACACATATACTTACATAAATACATAACATGCACAGTGTAGCTCCTCTACCCTGCCTGTATCCATATTTTGATGCATACCAGTTATTTTCTGCCACTGAAACTACAAAACATTCATACTGTATGTGATTCTTTTCTTATGTTATTGATGTGATGATCTATTTTTTTCAGTCCCTCACCCTTTTTTTTTAAAAAAAAAAAAAACTCTTACATTTCAGCCTTATGCAAATTAAAATGAAAAATTAAAGCACTGCCTTTTGGTATATCTTAAGAGACTTAAAGAGAGTTAAAGGATTAGTTTATATTGTTTCTTACTTCTTCCTGTAAAAAAAAAACTCTAGATTTTTAATTATTCCCATAACATTTGCCATTTTACATTTATGCATGCATTAATCAAAGAATCTATACTTTAATGACTTCCATTTTAGCAGCACTTCTTCTAGAAAAAATACAGCCTTTAGAATTATGCATTTTGTCTCAAATCTGCAGAGTATTTAGTGCATGAAATCCATAAGTAGTCTTCTTATCTTTTTCTCTCTTATTTACTGTGACATTAGATTTTAATCAAGATATTACTTTCAGTATTTTTGACACATATGCTCTCCTTTAAACCAAAATAGTGCCATACGTCTTTTATATGTGGTGTTTCTAACAAATTATGATATAGCTACAGATCATTATGAACGCAGCATTATATTTTACAAGTAGTGTATAAAATTCTACATTATTCTAGATTTTCTAACTATGGATGCGTTTATCACAGTACTTTTGACAATGTGTCTTTCAGGTAATAAACACAATTGTGTCTATGTGTTGCTTTCTGTGCCACTGTTTTCAGTAAAAGGCATTCTGTTCTTGCTGTGGTTGCTGCTCATTGTGAAGCTGACTGTTAATAAGACTGACTCACTTGTGTGATTTTTTTGTGTTGCTTCCATCAGGGCCTTCTCCACAGTCATATGCCTGGATGGTAAAAGTGTGCTCCCGCTGTGATTCACAGTCCAATGGCTCTTTTGCTCGAATAAGGCCCTCCCCAGTGGACTTATCTAGGACAACAGCTTCAAATGGCACTGATCCTCCAGAGTTTGGACCACCATGGATTCGAAACCCACAAATTTCTCCTAAGGATGTAAATAAAAACAGACATGGGTTAAAAAAGCATGAGTGAAACGTAAGATGAAAAAAGTCACTGTGGTATAAAATTATAAAATTTTGTAGGTTAAATTGCAGATGGAAAATTTGGAATGATCCTCAGATAAAAATGATGATAAATAGATTAAACATGTTCCTATTTCACTGTATAAACCACACAAATGGTAGTAATTTACCTTCTTTGTGAATCTGTTTTTGTAAGTTTATGTCTATGTTAAAACAAGGTGTGAGTGGCTAAACCTGCTATTTTATGGCTTCTTTTATCTTATGCAATGTTCTTTTCACCTACCATCCTATATTTCTTACATTTACAAATTTATTCACCTGTTTTTTTTTCTGTTTAACTTCCAGGAGTTTTAAATAATATATCTACTAATACTGATGTCCTGTTAGGAGACAATCTCTTCATTTTACAGGATTCTTGGTCACAATTTACATGGAAACAAAAAATAAATCAATTATGTGCAAGTTTTAACCAATTCTCTAAGACTAACACCTGCACTACAATATTCTGTTATCTAGGATTAGAGTTCTAATATGTTTTACAATAAAAACTTTATTTACAATATGTCTTAATTACTGTAATTTAGAGAGGGACAACATATCATTGCAGAGGCTGGCATGGCTGCCTTACCACTATTGATTTATGCTTACTGATCAGATTGGGTAACTCCTATATAGAATTTACATTTTCTCTTTATGCTTGTGTTTGTCCATTTTTTGGGCGACATGTAAAAAGAATGCAAGTGAGCTGAACTGGCAACTTTGTATGTGTTTTTTGCAAATGACTGGCATTCTTTTTTAAGGTTTGCTTCCTGCATTGTGTTTATTGCTTATGAGATAGAATCCAACCCCATATACCCCACAGAGAAAGCTAACTGAACATTCAAAATTCGAAACCTAAAAAAAAAATCAAACTTTCTTGGCCAGGTTACCTGCATAATGCAGGGGTGCATCCTTATCCAGTGCAAAGAGTGGGGGGTTAAGTAACACCGTGTTGTCATTTTCCATCACAATTCCTTGGTATTCTGTTTCAATCCATGGTTTATGTTTATTGGCTAAAGGAAAAATAGAAATTAGTAAGAATAACAATTAAATAACTGAAAAACATAAGTCTAGGAGTATCAGATAGAAACCTAATAGAATGGGTCTTTATGAATAGTCTCCACACGCTTTCTATCACTTGTTCTCTCATTCTCACTCTCTCTCTCCTAACTGTGTCACATGGATTACAGCAGATTACTCTCTCTATCCCATATTTCAACAATCTGGATTTAAAAAATAAATTTAAAAAAGCACAAATGTAATGCGTGTGTCACCTTAATATGCACAAAGCATTCAGCATGTTATGTGGTAGAGGGAATTGAGGATAATGCAAATTAGCATCTCTTCATTTGGGGCCCACACAGTTAAGCCTCTGCTAATTTAAACTGTGGGAAGCCCTGCAGAGTAAAGACCAAATCTTACAGGGTGCAAATGAACCGTTAAAAATGTCCATCCAAATATTACCAAAGTGTGCCACAAGGTTTACAGGATGTTATCCAATGCCAAAAGCAACATAAAAGAGAGAAATCAGCAATATTTTAACATATTTTGCGATTTAGGCTGCTCAACCGCAACAGCAATGCAGGGACTGCCATTAATAATCTTCCTTATTTATCTGCATAGGATTATTGTGAGGCCAGTTGGGACTGTACAGTGCAGCTTTTGAAAGAACCGAGGTACAGTTCCAGAATGATCAAAAGTATCCATTTCAGGGACAGTGATCTATGTATGAATTTGATTTATGAATTCATTTGTTTAAGGAGAAATATATCAACACCATTTTACTAGTGCTTAAAAAGTAATTGATTACATAAAGGGTATTTTATTTCCAAATTCTGTTCTAAATTAATTAACCCCCTCAGAATCCGCGTGAATTATATATATTTAAGGACTATCATGAGTATCACAATTAAAATGCTATGTATTATAATAAAAGCGAAATTTCAGATGAAGAACCATGTCAACACCGATACAAATGAGAAAACATGGAAAGGGACATGAGGAAGGTTGGGATGATTAGGAAAAAAGACGATGATGAAGCATGTGATAACGGGGGCGGCGCTGACGCAGGTGCGAGACTGCACATCCGTAACTTACCTTTGTTGGCGGCTCCCGGGCTCCCGGACAGCAACACCAGCGCCCCCCACAGTGCTAGAGCTGCCCGCTGCCTCGGTGCCCCCATCACTAATATCCTATAGAGCAGATGAGCCACCAGCCAAAAGGAAAGAAGAAAGACAATGGTGGATTAACACTTTGCGGCGCACAGTATCTTATTAGCTCCCCCTACCCCTGAAAAAGCTGCGCCAAGCGCGACATTAATATGGAGCCCCCCCAGTAGGCAATTTAAACCCCCACGCACATCAGTCGGTGCCATACGCAATATTGTCAGCAGCAGCAGCAACCACAGCAGCAGCAGCAGCAGAGAGCACTCTTTAAGTGCTGCCGCGCCGCTCGCTCTGTCGCTCCATCTTCTTTTGCAGCCTGCACATCTTTCGCATCACGCCTTCTTTTAATGCAATTGCGATGAAAAGAATATAACTGTGTAAGTGATTAGTGATTACCTTTTGCCCAAACCGTATGCTGCCGAACGCTGTAATCTGTGTTCCTCTATTCTGCCTCTGTGCAGGATTTGGATTATTACTATTAAGCCTTTTCCAATATTTGTATTCGTCCGTATCCCTGCTGACTGAATTTCTATCTATTCGATTCGTCCATTCGTAGTATTCCCTCTGTTCTCCCGGGTAATCCTTTAATTATTCATGGAGTTCTAGCTACTGTGATCCCGATTCTCTCCGCGTCGTTTAAGGTTCAGGATAAAACAGAAATTTCTGTGGCTGTCGCTCCCCCCGGTCCCCCTCCCCTTTCTATCGCTCTAAAGTGATATCGGCCTCGCCCCCTCCTGCAAAACAACCTGGTGCCCCCTCCTACCTCTCTTTCCCTGACCGACCAGACTGCAGGATGACGTCATCGCAGCATGACACCCCTTACACTCCCCCTGTTCACCACGACATATGAGAGAGAGAGAGAGAGAGA